>CM063511.1:32713218-32755718 GCA_032207245.1 Pardosa pseudoannulata | reverse complement strand
TTTACGAAACATTGCATTTTCTAAAATTTACTTTTATATCTTCTATAGCATACTAATGTATTAGAGTTTTGATCTTGAAATTTCTTAATATAGTTTATAGTATTATAATAAACTATCATATAGCCCATCATATGACGGGATTAGTGAAACTCTTAATTTTACAGAAGTGTAAAATACCCTATGAAGCAGGTGAAAAAATAGTTTGTTTTGCTGAGAATTATCTGGTATATGCTAAATAATTTGTTTATCTTCCCAATCCTTTAAATTCTCCAGATTTTGTGAATGCAATTTAGAATTATATTGAATTCATTTAGTCAAACCGTGTAGTTATGTATAAAACACACAAAAGAACGAACTTCTTAATTTTCAAAGAAATATGACTTAAACGCTAGACATTTACTAGTCTGTAAAATTGACTCCTAGACGTTAATAAACAGAATTTGGTGTTAATACCAGATTAAATAATTATTAATAATAATCTGGATTAATGATTAAATTTAAAATTATTACATATGTACCTAATATATTATTTAATCCAAATATAAAAGACAATTATTTAGGTAATATCTAAGTTCAGTGCTAAAACATATGAAAATAATGAAGACGATATTTAAATAATTTAAAAGAAGAAATGATTAAATGAGACGGTTAAATTAATAACATCAAATGCTAGAATAAAATGTTATTTTTACGTATGATAAATTTAAATGCCTGTTCTGAACTGGGAATCTAGGGTATGATATAATGGCATTTAGCTATCGAAAAGGAAGGAAAGGGGTGGATTTCGAACGTTTTAAAGATTTGCTTTGCATTTTGCTAACCTCAACTCATGAAGAATCCAATATGGATGCCCTTATCCATGCCAGGACCTACCGCTTCATAAATTCGAGGACAGACGGGCAGATAACTTAGGCTGTTGTTATATAGAGGGTTTGTAAAACTGAGGATTTATGTTATGCAACCCTATATATCCGTAGTATATGAATTACAATGCATCTGTAAACTTATGTAATTATTAATAAATTTCGAATTTTGTTTAAAATTATATATATATCTGTAAAATTATATATATAAATATATATTTTTAAAATATATATATAATATTTATATATTTATATATTATTATATATATATATATATAAGTTATATATATATATATGTTAAACTCAGTAGCATTAGGTATTTTCACTCTTGCTTCGGCTTCATAACCATTGCATATTTATTCTTTGAAACTTTATTCTTTGTTTATATATGAAAGAGTAAAACAAAATGAAATTTTATAATGACGGTTTTTAATTTTAAGTGTTTTCAATGTTTAAATGCTTTAAATGTTTATAGATATAAAATAATTAAATGTTTATAGATATAAAATAATTAAATTTTAAATGTTTTAAATGTTTATAATGTTTTCAGTTTGCATTTGAAAAATTAGTCTTTCTTTTGTATATATGTAAATAATAAAGTAATAAAAATTCGAAATAAGATCAGTAATTCGCAGGACATATTTTATATATATACATATATACATGCATACAATCTATGTGTTCAGGTGTATAAAACTATTCCTGTAAACAGTACATTTTTGTAATGGAGAATAGAGTATTGTTTATTGTACAGTATAGTTGTTGTACAGTATTGTTGTATTGTTAATTGTTTAGCTTATATGTGTCTGAAAATTTATTCTTTGTTTATATATGAAAGAGTAAAATTAAAATAAAAATTTTTAATGATTGTTTTTAATTTTAAATATTTTAAATGTTTGTAGATATTAAATAATTAAATTTTAAATGTTTTAAATGTGTATAATGTTTTAAATTTTTTGAAAAATTAGTCCTTTTCTATAATTAAGGTATAAAGCAAAAAATAATGCAATCATAAGATCAGTATTTCGCAGGACATATTTCATATATATATATATATATATATATATATATATATATATATATATATATATATATCTGTATGTATACAATCTATGTGTGTTGGTGTTTAAACACTTTTTGCTGTAAACAGTAAACTTTTCTATTGGTGAATATAGTATTAATTATTTAGCCTATATGTGTCTGAAATTTTAATCTTTGTTTATATATTAAAGAATAAAAGAAAATGAAAATTTTTAATGATTGTTTTAAATTTTAAATGTTTTAAATGTTTATAATTTCTTAAAATTTTATTTTGAAAAATTAGTCCTTTTTTGTATAATTAAGGAATAAAGCAATTAAAAATCTGAATCTTAAGATTAGTATTTCGCAGGACATATATTTCATACTTATACATCTGCATGCATTCAGTCTATGCGTGTAGGCGTATAAAGACTATTCCTACGAACAGTAAATTTTTGTAATGGTGAATAAAGCATTATTTATTGTGCAGTATAGTTGTTGTACAGTGTTGTTGTATTGTTAATTGTTTAGCCTATATGTCTGAAAATTTATTTTTTGTTTATATATGAAAGAGTAAAACAAAATGAAATTTTTTAATGATTGTTTTTAATTTGAAATGTTTTTAATGTTTAAATGTTAAAATTTAAAACAATTTTAAATGTTTAAATGTTTATAATGTTTTTAATTTTGTAAAAATATTTTTTGAAATTTATGTAATAAAGTAATAAGAAATTGTAATAAGATCAATATTTCAGCATATTTCATACATATATATCTGTATGCATACAATCTATGTAAAATTATAATATTCCTGTGAACAGTAAATTTTTGTAATGGTGAATAAAGCATTATTTATTGTGCAGTATAGTTGTTGTACAGTGTTGTTGTATTGTTAATTGTTTAGCCTATATGTCTGAAAATTTATTCTTTGTTTATATATGAAAGAGTAAAACAAAATGAAATTTTTTAATGATTGTTTTTAATTTGAAATGTTTAAATGTTTTAAATGTTTATAGATAATAAATAATTAAATTTTAAATGTTTTAAATATTTATAATGTTTTTAATTTTTGAATGAAAAATTGGTCCTTCTTTTGAATAATTAAGGAATAAAGTGATAAAAAATCGTAATCTTAAGATCAGTATTTCTCAGGACATACTTCATACATGTATATCTGCATGTACACAATCTATGTGTGTAGGTGTATAAAACTATTCCTGCGAACAGTAAATTTTTATAATGTGAATAGTATTGTTTGTTATACTGTATATTTGTACAGTATTGTTGTATCGTTAATTCCTATATGTGTCTGAAAATTTTTTCTTGGTTTATATATGAAAGAGTAAATCAAAATGAAATTTTTTAATCACAAAATCAATAATTTTCAAGATAATAATAAGACCAAATTTGGAGTGTACATAAACATGTTCTACGTGACTTTTATACGTGAAAAGGAAGATGTTCTGTATTACTAGCACTAATTGATAGATACTCACTAATTAGCGATGCTGTTTTCTGAAATACTCTTGCAAGTAATTAGACTTTAACAGATCGTGCTTAAGACGAAAGAAACTCTGAAAAAATCTGATAATGTTGTAAGCAGATACAAATATTTATCTGCATTAGAAGTATCTTAAATATACTATTTATAAAACGTAAATTTTTATTGAAAATATCAGATTTTGTATATAACAGAAATTTTTCATTGTTATATATTTAAAGGAAGTAAAAACATGATATAAATAAAAAATATTTCATAATAATTAAATTTCAATTGAATGGTATATGCTTATTTACCTATTTGTCATTTAATTTAATCATTAAATTGTATGTTTATTTCTAACGTTTATTAAAGTGTGTATGTTTTATGTATTTAATTTTGTAATTATTGTTGTAACAAAGAAAAAAAATTTAAATTTGTCTTAAAGAGAATATTTTTTTCTTATATTAATGTTTTTTATGGTGCTTTTTAAAAAAAATTTTTCATTTGTTAAATATTTATAATTTTTGTAGAATTTTGTAATTATATTTAGTTTCTTAAAAAGAATTTGATGTTTGTTTTTGGTGTTTAAATAAAAAAATTTTGTGATTTGTTTAAAAATTTTTATTTTTTGTAAATTATTGTAATATATTGTTTTTAAAAGTCATGTGTGCCGCCATGTTTTTCTTGGTGATCTTTCAAAAAACGCTATTTTCTGCCGCCATTTTTGTATAATTATGTAATATATTTGGTTTCTTAAAAGCCATGTACATATGTTTTTTTTTCTTGGTGATCTTTTAGAAAACGCTATTTCTGCAATTTTTGTTTAAATATTTATTCATTTTTGTAGAATTATTGTAATATCTTTGGTTTCTTAAAAGCAAGTGATGCCGTCCATGTTTTTTTCTTGGTGATCTCAGAAAGCATCATTTTTTGCAATTTTTGTTTGGCGACTTTCAATTTTTTTTGACAAGATCGCCAAGAAAAAACCATGGCGGCATAGATATTCATCTGTTCAAAAGAATTTCTAATACTAGATACTACAGCATTACATTTGCAAAATCTTTTTAATTATATAGCAAATGTTTCTTTGTTTATTTTTTTTTAAATATAGAAAATCAATAATTTTACAGCGAACTTATATTTGCGATAATATATGAAAATTTTCAAATAATTCCAAAACGATATAGTTTTTATTAGTAATATAACACTATTTAATTAAGTGTAATAATTTATTCATTATGTTAGTATACATTTTTACAAATATTTTGAAGTAAAATAAATTCGAAACTCTAAAAAAAAATTTATTTTTTTTAATATTCTTGAATATACTAAAAAATTCCATTTTTATAATTTGATGCCAAACCTAAATCCAAGAGAAAAAAAAGGTATTTTATTTCAAAGCTTTTAAAATATTTTGTAAAAATTCATGTTTTTATGTAATGGATTTTTTCAGGAATCTGAAGGACATTGAATGCATGCAAAATTAAAATTTGTCAAATGAATAAAAATTTTTTCATCTGGCATGCGTTTACTTTATCCAATTTATAGCAGCGTCATTTTTTGCGATGAAAGTTTATTTTAAGAAAAATCGTTCAATGAATTTTTGATTTATTCGAAACATTTTTAATTTACACTTTTTAATATATTTATATTTAACAAAAAGTAATATTTTACTAAATCGCAAAACATAAAATTTTTTAATTTAAAATGATAATCTGTCAGTGTATATTCTTTCTCTCTTTGTAAACTATTTATCAATTTTGTTTCAAATAAAAAACCAAGCTTCAAATTCAAAACACTACTTTATTTTAGGATTCATGCAAAAAAGGCTACAAAAAAAGTATCTCAACAATCATATTGTGGAAAGAAAAAATGCAAAATTGTAGCAAAGCAAAAAAACAATATGTCCTATACATATATTTATTGATTTAAGTTTTATATTTTATAAAAATATAAGAAAATATTATAACGCTGCAGTAAAATGCGAATTTAACCATCAAAATACTCGTACATATATATGTATTATTGCTAAAGAAATAAGGATGTTTTAAGGACATTTCTGGTATATTTAAAATAATTTTGTAACTTTTAGGCATAAAAGTTTTTCGAGTCAATTAAATTTAAAAATGTTACCAGATTTCTTTTTTTATTATTAGAATGGATTTTTAGACTTCGAGTTAACGACAGCTACTGCAGATGAGGTTGAACCGAACTATTTTCACAGAATGCCTAGAATGCTCTAAAAGAACTGATATTGCACATATATCGTTAAGAAATTTTTCAAGTAGAGAAAAATTTCAAGAATATCCCAAAATACCTATCTATTAAACTTTAAGTTATTGACTTTTTATAGGTTTACCTAAAATTTATATGATGTTAACTGTCCTTGGAAAATTGGGACAAAAATGATTAACGTTGCCAAAGAGTGTAACAATTGTTTTTAAATTTTTCTAAAATTTTTTTATTGATTATTAATTTTTCATACGTTTAATCTAATAGTCCTTTTGTTGAATTGTCACATTTTAAAGGGTGTCTACCTGAAAATTTACTATTCTCCCAAGCATATTGTAATAAACTGTGAATTTCTATCACTGTCCGTTTAGTTTTTATTGATGTTTCAAATATACCGGTCATTTTTGAAACACCCTGTATTACCTGCCAAATAATTTTCATAGAACACTCTACACACTGTCATACGCTGAGAAACCAGTTAAATATTAAACACTAAACTGATTCCAAAACTATTCATAATTTTTCTTACAAACATAAGTTTAGTTTAAAATACAACATAAAATTATTCACGACTTAAATATTTCAGGAATTTCATTTCTACACTTCAAATGCTGTATTGAAAATGAATTCCAGAAAACTGTTTCGTTATTTTCCAGTATGTGTTCATATCTTTTCTTAGTCACTGAATGACTTTTGAAGCTTTTGCTGAAACAGCACTATTTTCCAAATACCAAAAGATTTAAAATTCTGAAGCGTTACATCCTGAGATTTAACACGATGCGAGTGCTTTGATGCAGGTTTGAAGTTTAAAATTTCAGTAGATTTAAACATGAGTTTATATTGACAAAGTTCTTCTAAATCTCTCTTTAAGAAGTTTCCAGTATTTTAATACATAAATTTAACTAGTTGTTCATTTTGTTAACGCGTACTCTAATATATTTCTACAATAGAAGAAATATGAGTTTGTAGACATGTTCTGATGGAACTTACTAGAGATTTTTTTTGTAAACAGATGGAAATATGAGTTAAACAGTATTCAGTTAGTAATCGGAGTTGACAGTTTTCTTACTTTCTTTATTTTAAGTGTCAAGTTTAAAGAAAATCCAGAAATAACATCACACCTTTAGCAAAATATTCCTTATTTACTCAACCGGAATTCAAAGTCATTTTTTCCTTTTTTTAAAACGTAAATGAATATTTTTCTATTGCAGTCAAATGATTTAATCTAAACTTCCCCAATTTGAATTGTATATTTCCATTTATCACCTGCCAAATAATTTTCATAGAACATTCTATACACTGTCATAAGCTGAAAAACCAGTTAAATATGCAACCCTCAACCAATTCCAACCTATTCATATATTTTTGTTACAAATACAAGTTTAATTTAAAATACAACATAAATTTATTCGCGACTGAAATATTTCAGGAATTTCATTTCTACACTTCAAATGCGATATTAAAAATGAATTCCTGAAAACTGTTTCGTTATTTTCTAGTATGTGTTCACATTTTTTCACAGTCATTGAATGATTTTTGAAGCTTTTGCTGAAACAGCATTATTTTCCGAATACCAAAAGATTTAAAATTTGAAGCGTTACATCCTGAGATTTAACACGAAGCGAGTGCTTTGATGCAGGTTTGAAGTTTAAATTTTCAGTAGATTTAAACATGAGTTTATATTGACAAAGTTCTTCTAAATCTCTGTTTAAGAAGTTTTCAGTATTTTAATACATAAATTTAACTAGTTGTTCATTTTGATAACGCTTACTCTAATATATTTCTACAATAGAAGAAATATGAGTTTGTAGACATTTTCTGATGGAAGTTACCTAGAAATTGTTTTGGTGAAAAGATGTAAATAAGAGCTAAAAAGTATTCAGTTAGTAATCGAATTTGACAGTTTTCTTATCTTCTTTATTTTAAGTTTCAATTTAAAAAAAAATCTAGAAATAACATCACACCTTCAGTAAAATATTCCTTGTTTACTCAACCTAAATTCAAAGTCATTTTTTCCTTTCTTTAAAACGTAAATGAATACTTTTCTAATACATTCAAATTATTTAATATAAACTTCATCAATTTGAATTGTATATTTCCATTTATCAACTGCCAAATAACTTTCATAGAATACTCTAGACATTGTCATACGCTGAGAAATCAGTTAAATGTTAAACCTTAAACCGATTCCAACCTATTCATAACTTTTGTTCCAAATACAAGTTTGGTTTTAAATACAACATAAAATTATTCATCATTTCAGGAATTTCATTTCTACACTTCAAATGCTATATTAAAAATGAATTCCAGGAAACTGTTTCGTTATTTTCCAGTATGTGTTCATATCTTTTCACAATCATTGAATGACTTTTGAAGCTTTTGCTGAAACAGCACTATTTTCCAAATACCAAAAGATTTAAAATTCTGAAGCGTTACATCCTGAGATTTAACACGATGCGAGTGCTTTGATGCAGGTTTGAAGTTTAAATTTTCTGTAGATTTAAACATGAGTTTATATTGACAATGTTCTTCTAAATCTTTCTTTAAGATGTTTCCAGTATTTTAATACATAAATTTAACTAGTTGTTCATTTTGATAACGCTTACTCCAATACATTTCTACAATAGAAGAAATATGAACTGAAGGGGTCATAGAACCTTTTGGGGCATAAAATTTACTCTATAAGAGTAATTATAAATTGATGCTTCTTTTAAAATGACAATGTCATTTTTATAACTGTCTATCTTTGAAAAATTGTTCAGATAAATTTTAATTAAATGACATTAAAAATACCAAATATAAAATACCAGATGAAAAAAATAATTACTTAGAATCTAAATTTTGGTATACATAAATTAATAATTAAATTTTTATATCTAATATACGTAAAATATTTTGTTCGGTAATCCAAAATTTTTAAATTTTAAATATAGAATTAAAATTTTACATTTAAAATTTTGTTAAATGTAACTGACATATTAATATTAAGAAAAACAAGAAATGAAAAATTTTTAACTGAAAAAGTAATAGCATTTACCTTACCTTGAGTTAAAGCATATTGCCACCAGTATTATAATTTATGTTCACAGAATAAAGAAGATAGCATTCGTTTTGAGAGATTATTTAGTTTCTGATATGCAAATTTAAAAAAATATTTGGCGATAATCAGATTACAACAATCTATTACAACATATATATATATATATATATATATATATATATATATATATATATATATATATATATATATATATATATTCACACACACATATATATTTATATATATATATATATATATATATATATATATATATATATATATATATATATATATATATGTCTATATTATATATATATATATATATATATAATATATGCATACATATATATATATATATATATATATTGTCCCTGTCACTGCAGTATAGCATCCACTTTTCATTACTGTACTAAATTTTGAAAAGTTCCACAAATATTGAATTTAACACTATACAACGCACACGCATAATGTTTGTGTGTGTACAAACCTATATGTTTATACATTTATATGTCTCTCTATACATTTATGTGTTAATATATATGTATACGTAAATTTATGTAGAATATAGGGCAGATAAATCTAAGGAGAATTGTGAGCTTGTACTATTAAAATATACTGATTTTTAGTATACTGTACTACGTGATTTATAAGTTGGTCGGTGGGTTTAGAGCGCTACGGCACACTGTGTTTGCTACATGATACTATCTGGATAAAAATGCTGTATAGGAAGTCATAATTTTATATTTGCTTTTGTGTACTACTGTGATAAAAGACATTTACTTCTTAAACAAAGGACATTAACTAGCGCTTTTAAATTGACAATTTAAATTACTATTGATAATTTATATTGATTGATAATTACTAAAGATATATCTGTACTATACCATAATATGATAATACTAAAAATATACTATCCATAGTAATTGATAATTATTATAGATAATTTAAATTACTATAGATACTCATAGGTGTCATATATTGAGTAATATTCGTATCTTTATAATTAAAAATATTCTGAACTAGTAATATTGAACAGAACTAATGATTAAGACTAATTTGATAAACTTTTATCTAACAAAGATTTAATAATCAATAGATAATTTTGTGAAAAAGTTATGGAAAAAAAATCTTTTCTTCAACATATATATAACAGAAAGAAACTTTACCAAAGAATAAGTGGGCAGCATACGACATAAAGAAAGAATATTTTATATTTTTCTCTTTCGAGATGAAAAGTACAAAAGGATTTCGCGATAAAAATGAATAATTTCGAAAGATTCCCCAGGGATCTGTGTGAATACATTTTTTACCCTAGATTCTAAAGATTCATTCAACTATTGAGTTTGTAATTTTTTAACTCACTTTGAGCCTTTGGATTATAAAAATTTCTACTAACATTCTTTACTTTTCTTAGAGAAAAATATTTTTTAGCAGTAAGTTTTTTTTTTCAAAGTATTACCTCTCTAGTCATGTGTAAAATCTTTTTGTTGGGTTTCTATCATTTTGAGTTAATATCCAAGAAAATTTTGTTTTCTATTACGAAAGAAGAACGAAAAAGTAATCTCTTTACTTCTATACATTTTTTAATATAATTCTGAATTGATCCATACGCAATAATGTTTTTAACTTAAGATTAGCTTTAGTATTAGTTAATACATTATTATTGGCATCGTTATTATTCTTTATTAAAAAAAAGGATTTAAGTATTTCAAATGAAGACAAATGCTATTTTTGTGTTTTGTTTGTTATTACGAAAGAAGAACGAAAAAGTAACCTCTTAACTTCTGTAAATTTTTTAATATAATTCTGATTGATCCATTTATAATAATGTTTTTAACTTATGAGAAGATTATCTTTTGTATTAGTTAATACATTATTATTGACATCTTTATTATTCTTTATTAAAAATAAGGATTTAGGTATTTCAAATGAAGACAAATGCTCTTTTTGTGTTGTTTTACATTACGAAAGAAGAACGAAAAAGTATTCTCTTTACATCTATACATATTTTTAAATATAATTCTGATTGATCCATACGCAATAATGTTTTTAACTTATGAGAAGATTAGGTTTAGTATTAGTTAATACATTATTATTGGCATCGTTATTATTCTTCATTAAAAATAAGGATTTAGGTATTTCAAATGAAGACTAATGCTCTTTTTGTGTTTTGTTTTCTATTACGAAAGAAGAACGGAAATGTAATAATTTTACTTCTATATATTTTTTAAATATAATTCTGATTGATCCATGCGTAATAATGTTTTAACTTATGAGAAGATTAGCATTAGTATTAGTTAATACATTATTACTATCATAGTTATTATTTATTAAAAATAAGGATTTAAGTATTTCAAATTAAGACAAAGGCTCTTTTTGTGTTTTATTTTCGATTACGAAAGAAGAACGAAAAATTAATCTCTTTACTTCTATACATTTTTTTAAATATAATTCTGATTGATCCATAAGTAATAATGTTTTTAACGTATGAGAAAATTAGCTCTAGTATTAGTTAATATATTATTACTGGCATCATTATTATTCTTTATTAAAAATAAGGATTTAAATATTTCAAATGAAGACAAATGCTCTTTTTGTTTGTTGTTTTCTATTACAAAAGAAGAATGAAAAAGTAATCTCTTTATTTCTATACATTTTTTTAATATAATTCTGATTGATCCATACGCAATAACGTTTTTAACTTAAGATTAGATTAAGTATTAGTTAATACATTATTATTGGCATCGTTATTATTCTTTATTAAAAATATTGATTTAAGTATTTCAAATGAAGACAAATGCTCTATTTGTCTGTTGTTTTCTTTCTATTACGAAACAAGAACGAAAATGTAATCTATATACTTCTACATATTTTTTAATATAATTCTGATTGATCCGTACGCAATAATGTTTTAACTTATGAGAAGATTAGCTTTAGTATTAGTTAATACATTATTATTGGAATCGTTATTATTGTTTATTTAAAAAAAGGATTTAAGTATTTCAAATAATGACAAATGATCATTTTGTGTTTTGTTTCTATTACGAAAGAAGAACGAAAAAGTAATCTCTTTACTTCTATACATTTTTTAATACAATTCTGATAGATCCATACGTAATAATGTTTTTAACTTATGAGAAGATTAACTTTAGCATTAGTTAATACATTGTTATTGGCATCGTTATTATTCTTTATTAAAAATAAGGATTTAGGTATTTCAAATGAAGACAAAGGCTCTTTTTGTTTGCATATAACATTCACGGAAGAATTTATTATTTACAAGTGATATTAATGGTTAGCTTGTTTCAGTGTGTATTATAAAAAAGCCAATACGTATTCTTCAACATAGACCATAAAGTATAGTTCATTGCGTAAAAGAAAAATTTACTTGATCTTATCATAAACCTTTGTAAAATAGGTACTGAATGATTAAAAGATGTTAAATGTTGTACATCTAGTAATCAGGATTTAGAATTTAAAAATTTCATTTTAAATTATACCTTTGTAACATTTTACACAGGTATTACTTACTACTGACATTAATGGTTAGCTTGTTTCAGCGTGTATTGTGAAAAAGGCAATACATATTCCTCAACATAGATCATAAATTATAGTTTATTGCGTAATAGAAAAATTGTCACTTGATCTTATCATAAACCTTTGTAAAATAGGTAATGAATGATTAAAAGATGATAAATGTTGTACAACTTGTAATCATTCTTTGGAGCTTAAAAATCTCACTATAAACTATACCTTTGTAACATTTTACAAAGGTATTACTTAAAAGTAACATTAATGGTTAGCTTGTGTCAGTGTGTATTATGAAAAAGGCAACACATATTCCTCAACATAGATCATAAATTATAGTTAATTGATTGTATAATTTATAATTTGCTTTAAGTCAAATATGTGTAAATATCAAGATATTGACATTTGTATATAAATTTGTTCAGAAAAATGACTCACAGATTTATTTCAATATAAACCTGCATAACATACGCAATGCATTCACCACGTACAATTATTTAAATATGTAAAATTATTTGTAGCAGAAACAAATTTCTTTTTCTTATAAATTATATCGAGATGAGCCTTTTTTTTCTGTGTTTTGTTCCCAGATGGGCATTTTTGTTGCCAGTGGGAAAAACATTCTTTCTGTTCATGCATTTTTAGAAAACTGCATTAAAATTACCGTTATTGAAAAATTGTTTCTTTAATGAGTTGTATTTTCCCTTTTTTCACTTGATTACTTAAACTAACGCGGAAGTAAAAGAATATTAACTAATATTGTACTTTCCATTTTGAAGAAGCAATTTTTGTTTGGAAACTTCTAAAATTAGTTTTTTGTTGTTTATGCTTAAATGGCAGAAAAGTAATAATTATTTTTATTCAGAAATAATTTTTATTTTCAAAAGTAACTATTCACTTACTTTTCTTGTCTAAACCAAATGCCGAAATTTAAAAATATTTTCAGTTATCTGAGTTTAAAAAGAGGTGGTTGATACTGTTTGAATTTGTCCGATAGTGATTTTCAAAATAAAAGGATTGAAAGTTGCTATTTTGGGTGAAGATTTTAGTAGTAATTCTGAATGAGTTTAAAGTACAATCTATGTCTATATATTTTCGAATCAAAGACTAAAGACATATTTACATCTGTTCTGGATTTGGTCTACTTTTTGCAACACGAGGGCTAATGAGACCGGGACCTACTGCTTAAAGCCGATTCCGAACGGCTACGAACATCCATGCCAGAGTGGGATTCGAACCCACGAACTCCGGATCCGAAGGCCAGCACCCTAACCAATCGGCCATCGTTCGGCACCTCTGTTCTGGAAAATGAAAAGTTAAATAAGGATTTCCCGGTAAGTTACAGGTAATTTTTTATAGGAAATATTACAGTGAGCGCACGTGATACAGTCTATATGCATACGATTTTTCATTTGTACATCTTTAGTTTAAAAACAAATTACTGAATAGCAATTAATGTAAACAAAAAGGGAACTATCGACAAAATATTGAGGGAATTATCTTATTAATTTTAGAAGATAGTAATGAAAATTATAGAATCAGTATTAAGAATTTAATTATAGATTTAAAACAATTTAGCATAAGCACGTAAAACATTGCACATAAAACACTTTTTGTAACTTGGTAATTTAAGAATGTTTTCTAAAGATTAATTTTTAACCTAGTGGAACACATCGATTAAAAAAAGTCTAAAAATATGCTAAAGGTTTATTGTGTCAATGGCCAAAGCATTCTATGATTTACTTTACCCTTTGCATAGAATTTAGTACGGGAAACCCATGTTACTGTCTCTACTTGTATAAATAGATATATAAATGGATATTATAGATTCTTAATTTTTAATACACATAAAGCTCGTCGAGTCTCCAAGATCATCCTATAAGAAATAATTTATTCTAAAAGTACAAATAAAAATATTCTTTAAGAAAATTATTTATATTTTTTACGAAAGTTATCCCAGATATTTAATTGGTGCAATTAGAGATACATCTGTTACCGCAAACGAAATACTTAAAACGAAATAGAGATTTACAAAGCCATGAAAAGGTATCATCATCAGGCCTCAGATAGTATGCATCCCTCAATAAATGACATTCAAAGAATGATGCAATTTCTAAACAATCGATCTGACCCTTACCTAAAAACTGGCAGAAATGTTCATTACATCCATTTTCGGAACGTTTTTGGATGAAAATTGTACATGACAAACGCTTTGAAGACATCATCGGTTTCAATTGTACGTGCGAACCACTTATATTAAATTATCTACACCTTTCTGCTTTCAGAGAGGTTTGTTTTATAACTGCATTCACATAAATGCGTTTATGAATGCAAAATGCAGTTTAAAATTACTATACATAGCAAAGAAATAATTGTCTGAAGGAAGAGATACATTTTCTTCATTATACCGTCATCATTTTGAATATTTGGAGCCATGAATTACACAATTAAAACCTGCAACAACTTTTGAATAACACTAAACATGTAATACGGAGTTATTACTGTTATATATTAACTTCATAACATATTACTCGTAATATTAATTTGATTAAACTGTGAATTTCCTGATATACTCTAAAACATTCACATTAGAGGGATTTCTTTTTGATAATAACTAATAGAAAATCTTCTCTCGAAGGTTTCATACATGGAATTGGTAATCTACCGATCTATTCTTATAATTTGTGTTGGTCATGAATTCATCCTGGGGTTAGTCTGCTACAAATCAGGAAATTTACAACCTATATAATATATATATATAATATATATATTATATATATATATATAATATATATATATATAATAGAATATATATATATAATATATATATATATATATATATATATATATTAATAGATATATATATATATATATATATATAAATATATATATATATATATATATATATATATATATATATATATATATATGGGTGTCCCAAAACGACCGCTTAAACACTGCACAAGATGATTCCTCGTTGAAAGTACATAAAAACTTCCCAAAGAAGCGTTCCTGTACAATCCATAGTTTACGAGAAAAATACGAAAAACAGAGTATGACAACACAGCGGTGAAAGAAAAAATACTTTAATGGACATATCAACAGCAGTAGTTTAAAACAGATGTTCAAATTGTCAGCTTGCATGTCGATTCAGGTTTTAGCCCGACGTGGAATGTCTGTCATCACACGTTGCAACATCCTGGGTCCACCGAAGTGCAAGCAGCATGCAGACGAGCAACTAAGTCCATTGGTGTTGTTACTACGTCTCGATACACCAGTTCCTTGAGATGGCCCCATAGGAAAAATATACAACGGTGTTAGATCTGGCGAACTTGGCGGCCATACAACCGGACCCCCACGTCCTATCCAGTGGCCGGGGTCTTCCATATACAGCCAACCACGTATAGGAGCACAGAAAGGAGCCGGATTCCCATCATACTGTAACCAAAATCCCTGTATTTCCGCTAATGGTATGTCATTGAGGAACTCGGTTAAGACCTCATTGAGAAATACCAAGTACGACTGTCCCGAGAGCCGTTCAGGGAACAGATATGTTTCAATCATGTGATCCCCGAGTATGCCGGCCCACACTCTAAGAGACAAACGTTCCTGATGTTTCTGCAGCTGGATTGCATGCGGATTGACCTGGGACCACATATGGCTACTGTGATGGTCGAATACCCCATCCTGAGTGAAACAGGATTCATCAGTCAACAGAATATGTGCAATGAAACCATTTTCTGTGTTCTGCTGCTGCAACAGTCACTGCATAGAAGGTCACTCGTTCTTAAAGCCATCTGTTTTCAGACATTGCACGGTTATGCACCGAAATGGTTGTAGCCTCTCAGACCTTAAAGGCCTGTGCACAGTACTTTTACTCGAAGTCATCTCACAGGCTAATGCACGTGTGCTTTCCTCGGGCGTCTCTTCTACCTGCTGCAGTATTGCAACTGCCTGTGCGACCATCACGCCGTCTTTTAGTATCTTGAAGATTGTCTGTTAGCAAGATGCATCCCGTATTTCGCAATCTGTTGTTCAGCCTACGGATGACATTGACATCAGGACGACGGCGGGAAGGATATCGACGGTCATGGTCCCTAACAGTCATCGACGGTCATGCTCACTATATATATATATATATATATATATATATATATATATATATATATATATATATATACATACACACGTACATATATACATACATATACACATTTGTGAATTTATGAATGAATCTATAAAGATATCCAATCTGTAAAAATTCCCAACTTGTACACCTTTTAAAAATTCTATTTTGTAATTTTATAAAGAAAAGATGCTTTCCATTCCACTTTGAAACATGCTTCATAAATACACATTTTGAAAACATTTTTCATCTTCAAAGACGAGAAAAATATGTCATGACCGATATATAATGAGAAAGAAATTGAAAAAAAAAACGAAAATAAAAAAAAAGAAACCCAGTATGAGTTGAAATGGGAGAAGTAATATCATAGGAGATATGTGTCTCGAAATCTGAAGTATCAATAACGGTAAGTGGTACTAGAATACAAATGAGGATATTGACAGAGGTATGAATAATACATAATCCTGAATCTCAGGGCACAGTGGCGAGATTCAGAAAGGCAGCTATAAAAGATTAAATTTGGGGAAAAGTGATAAAAAGTTAGGCAGTACGCATCGTGAAAAGGGAAGGGGGTAAAATCCCCATTGGCTTGCTATCTGGAGGGAGAAATACTAAGGACAAATTTTAAACTACTGAACAGAAAATATTTCGATTTTGCCAACAAATGAGCACTTTTAAAGTAGAGGGGATTATGGAAGTATGCAAAACGCGAGGAAAGAATTCTGCAGAATGTATCTAATAAAATTTTATGTGTTAACATTGCCGTATTTTATGTATGTAGGAATCTACATAAAGGTTTTAGGTTATTTATATGCATGTGATACTCATATACATATACATCTAGGCCGGAAAACATAAACAGACATGCGTACGCATGGATTCGAATTCTTAAACACATACATGTTATACATAGAGAAACATTTTATACTGTCTGCTCCGGCAAAAATTATGTATTATAAATAGAAAATGCATAAGGTTATATCTAAATTTGACACTTTTCTATTGATAAACTTGAGATAGATCTTGCATTAATAGCAGATAGGTTAAAATTTACGTTTATTAAACATGCTGTCAGGATGCTAATATACTTCATATATAATAAATTATTTTTTCTTTAATACTGAAATGTAAATTTTATTTTTAGCTTTCTTTATCTTTGGTATATTTTTAAGATATTCAGAGTTTAAATGGTGGCCGAATGTTAGAGCACTGCTCTTCGATATCTCAGTTTTGTTTGAATCCCGTTGATGGCATGGATATTCGGAATTAGATTTGAGAAGTAGGTTCTGGTATCATTAGACCCCATGAGTAAAATAGACCATAGCGCTGTAAACAAAACCAATTAATTAAAAAAACTATTAAGTTCTAGCATTGGGTCATAATTTCCAATTTTGATAAAAAACACTGTGTTATTTCAATCTATTGGTAATGGGGTATATAAGTCGGTCATTTGCTCTTAGATATTTCTTACACTATACAGCTAAAATTTCGCTCCACTGAGAATGTTTGAAATGGAGTGATAAATAACACGACTAATGCACAAAATAAATCACTGTATTTAATATGAATTTTGAAACCTCAATTTGATGATGAGGAACGAAAAAATTTGCAAAAAAAGAACTTTATATATAGAAATGAAAGCCAGACACTTGTAATTTTAATAACAGGTTGACTGCACCATTTAATAGATATTACACTGAATCTCTAAGAATAGTATTTTCACGATTACGAAACTATCTCAATTTCATAGAAGGAAGTAAAAACAAACTTATTAAAGGGTCTACTTTTATTAATTCATATTAAAAACTAGTGATTTTAAATATATGAAATCAAGACACAAGTTTTTGAATACATCTGTACAATATTTTTTTTATAACCATAACGATATAAGCAAATAGGTGAACAAGTATGTATATAATCCTGGGATGTACATAAGACAAAAATATAAAACTCTTTGAAATGGAATCAGGCATAGTCAAAATAAGTATCTTTATTAAAATCTGAAAATCGAAAATTTTGCTATTACAACACTTATTTTACTACTAATTATTACAACTTCATTTGCAACACTTATTTTACCACTATTTATTACAACTTTATTTACTATACTTATTTTATTACTACTTATTACAATTTTATTTACAACACTTATTTTACTACTATTTATTACAACTTTATTTTCAACCCTTATTTTACTACTAATTATTACAATTTTATTTACAACCCTTATTTTACTACTATTTATTACATATTTATTTACAACCTTATATATTACTACTATTTATTACAGCTTTATTTACAACACTTATTTTACTACAATTTATTACAACTTTATTTGCAACACTTATTTTACTACTAATTATTACAATTTTATTTACAACCCTTATTTTAATACTATTTATTACAAATTTATTTACAACCCTTATTTTACTACTATTTATTACAACATTATTTACAATACTTATTTTACTACTATTTATTACATTATTTACCACCCATATTTTACTATTATTAATTACAGCTTTATTTACAAACCCTTATTTTACTACTATTTATTACAACTTTATTTTCAATCCTTATTTTACTACTATTTATTACAACATTATTTACAAACCCTTATTTTACTACTATTTATTACATTATTTAAACACTTATTTTACTACTATTTACTACAACATTATTTAAAAACCCTTAATTTACTACTATTTATTACAGCTTTATTTACAATCCTTATTTTACTATTATTTATTACAAATTTATTCATAACGCTTATTTTACCACTATTTATTGCAGCTTTACAACTTTATTTACAACACTTATTTTACTACTATTTATTACATTATTTACAATTATTTTACTACTATTTATTACAACATTATTTACAAACCCTTATTTTACTACTATTTATTACAACTTTATTTAAACACTTATTTTACTACTATTTATTACAACGTTATTTATAACACATATTTTATTACTATTTATTACAATTTTGTTTACAACACTTATTTAAAAAGTTAAAAAAATATTTTAAGAAAGCTACTTGGATTCATTTATACCTGCAACTAAAGACTTCTAGCATGTGAAGTCGAAACACAAATTTTTGACTATAGCTGTAGAATATTGTTTATGATATACCAATATAAATTTAACGGTTTTGAAAGTATGCTAATATCCTTGTATGAACATAACACTTAAACTGGTCGAAACGTTTTAGTACATGGTCAACATTGGTAATTTCATTGCAATATTTAAAACAGAGAATTTTCATGATCATCATACATCTTTTACTTCACATAAGTCTAACGATAGCCGAATTGGTATGGCGCTGACATTTCGTACTGGAGTTCATGGCATCAAAACCCACTGCTGACATGTATGTTTGTCGCATTTTGGAGTCAGCTTTTTAGCAGTAGATTCCACTATCCCCTATTTCGTACAAACCATACTCAAAAATTTACTCAACAAAAGGAAGTTAACAATGGATATTATGAAGTTTACTTTAATAATTTATATTAATAATTAACTGTTTTAAAGAAGGGAAGTTGAAACACACGTTTGGGACAATAGTTCTAGAATATTATTTATAACTATAAGCCTAATGGGTCTAAAAGTTGTTTGTGGAACTGTTTGTTGACAATCAATTAAGATAAACGAAATGAAACTTATATATATTGCACTTTTCTTCTCCTCGAGAAACTCTGTTTAAACTTTCTTGAAGTGTGATTTATCAGATGTCGAAGCAGATTCTGTAGAACTAATGAACTTCTAACGAAATAGAATTTTTTGGAGATTGGACTCAGCTAATCGCATAAGAGGAAATTTTTGCAGTGTGTTTCGAAACAGTTTTCTAAAGTGTTAATCTTCTTTTAATGTCAAAGGAAAGTGCTTTTCTTGTTTTATGATAATTAAATTTTTTGAAGCATTAAGCTACTGAATGGAAGTTTTACAGAGGTAAGCTTATAAAATTCTAAACTCATAAAATATTTTGTTGAAACATATATATTCACAGAAAATAAAATAATTCCTTGTATGAATAAGTTATTTTACTATTATTTAATATAATGAATTTACTACAATTTATTATAAAATATAATGAAATACATATGAAAGAATCAAATAAATAATTCACTTTAAATTAAAAATATATATTTAAACTAGACGACCCAACAGACGTTTTCCTTGTTTAACCCCTGTAAATTAAAAAATTGTAAAATGTTTTTAAATAAATTATAAATTTCACCGTTTAGATGGAAAAGTAAAGTAAAATATTACTTGACTCCCCCACACTTACAGACATATGAAACGTAATTAGATTAAATTAGAATTCATATATCGCCTGAGGGGAGATTCGATCGTTTTACTTTTCGAACTAAAGCCCGTTGCGCTGACCACTCTGCCACAGATACGTTGGCAGAGAGGAGTTTCCAGAAACATTATAATAATCTCAATAAGGGCACAATCCTGGAATTTAATAAAAAGTTTTCTAATCTAAACTCCATTTTAAATTCTTTTAGACACTTTTACAGATGTATATCTAGAATTTAAGCCACTACGTATGTATGTATATACATATATATACATATACATATATATATACACACACACACACATATACACACACACACACACACACACACACACACACACACACACACACACACACACACACACACACACACACACACACACACACACACACACACACACACACACACACACACACACACACACACAACACACACACACACACACACACACACACACACACACACACACACACACACACACACACACACACACACACACACACACACACACACACACACACACACACACACACACACACATACACACACACACACACACACACACACACACACACACACACACACACACACACACACACACACATACACACACACACACACACACACACACACACACACACACACACACACACACACACACACACACACACACACACACACACACACACACACACACACACACACACACACACACACACACACACACACACACACACACACACACACACACACACACACACACACACACACACACACACACACACACACACACATATATATATATATATTAGCCCGTCCCGACAGGCGTTGTTCTGTTTTAATGTTTAATTTTTGTAAATCCAAAAATTGTAAGCTGTTTTTAAATTAATGATAAATTGGACAGTTTTGATGGAAAAGAAATTGGATAGGAATAAAGATGGAAAATATTATTTTAAAAATACTTGACGTCATCAAGCGTACAGTCATCCCATACGTAATTGGATTACATTAAATTTCCAACATCGCCTGCATGGGGATTCGATCCTGGTACTTCTCGTACTGAAGCCCGTTGCACCGATCACTGCACCCCAGATACGTTGGGCTTTCAAGCGACATCATGATAATCTCAATAAGCTCACAATTCTGGAATTTTAATAAAAAAAAATTTTATGCTATCAGATTGCGAATCTAAACCATTCTCGAATCAACTTAATGACATACACAAAAATTCTTCTAAATCAGTCCAGTGGTTTAGGAGAAGTTCAGTTACAAACACATGTACAGAAGATCTTTATATATAAAGATTTATATTTAACCCATTGCCTCTCTTGTACATTACATTAGATATACACAAATAGGCGTGAACACGCAATGTACATACACTATATTACTATATAACAAGGTACTATATACTAAGTACATGAACTATATTTTATATATAAGCTTTTATGTATTTTATATTATAACGCTGTAGGTCTCCGCTAGACTGATGTATTTGAGTTCTACTGAGAAAACATCAATACCGTAAAAAATGAAACTAAATTTGAATCTTTTGTAACATGCGCAAATTATAGTTCTTCTGATTAAAAAAAAATATATATAAAATAATAGGATTATGAAGATGTCACGTGATGTCCACACGAGATGTTTTTCTTTTCTAAAAAGACTGAATGCCGTGATCTTGATGAACAGTAAAATCAAGGAAATGCGTAAATATTTTTTTAAAGTAAAATAGTGTAAATTTTAAAAATAAGTTTTTAGATACGCAAAATATAATTTAGTATTTATAAACACATAAAAAAATTAGATTCAACTTCTAAATAGTCTCTTTCAACAATTAATTTAATTAATTAAAGTTTTTATAGTGACACTTACTATTTTGTATAATTTTTGCTACTTTTTTTAAAGTTTGGAGCGGATATTAATACCCGGTGTGATAATGAGCCTTAAAACTTTTCTCATTATTTTAAAAGAAGATCCATTGATTTGCATATTTCTCAATTAGCGCACTCAACCAGGTCGCAAAATATTTTATTTCCTGAACAAAATTTCGATGAATAATTTAAACAGATGTCAGAGATGTTGAAGGAATTCTCTGCTGCGGGCAAGAGATGATGATTAATTTCGTTTTTGAGTATGAAAATATGATAAACAAGTATGATATTGAAGTGTAATTGAGAATACATAACTACAAGGCAAATAGTGTAGAAGACAATTTTCATTATTTTACAAGTATTCCGAATTATTAATGTGGAATGATGCTAAAAAGTCTTTTAAAATTTAACAGAAGTCGTATAGAATCTCACAAAATATATATTTTAGAGAAATTAGTATAAAACTAATTTCAATATTTACCTTTAATTAGCTTAATGTATTCAAACTAATATATAACTCGTCATATAAAAGGATCAGTTAAATTTTTAATTTTCCAGAATTGTAAAGTACCCTATGAGGCAGGTAAAAACAAATGGTTTGTTTTTTGGCTGAAAATTATCTGTTACAAGCTCAATAATTTATCTTTTCTGACCGCATGTTAGTTGCAACTTTAATTTATCAGTTTTACAAGACCGTCCGTCGATGTTGATTCATGATCCCCATTCTTGAACAAAGGAGGAGGGGTGACTAGTCAAAATTCAGCATACAATACGATTTTTGATGATCTTATACAAAATTCTATAGAGATCCTGAGATGCGATATCATCCCGTAAATATCCGAAATGTCCATCTCTTTCATACCATTCCTATTCTTTTTATGGTGAGTGATCATGTTGGATGGGTATACGCCGCTCCATATATTTTCTGTTGGTACAGTGCCAGTAGAACGCTATAGAAATGACATTTTCAAATCATACATACGCTCTTTTGAAAGACTTGTTGCAGACCCATTCGTTTTTACCGATGATAAAAGAGAGAGAATACATATAGCCGCTATTACCTTCGATTATAAGATCGAAGAGGCTCTTCATCCTATTGTGTTGTCCACGTCATCTACAGACTTCAGAACGTGTGGGACGTTCTAATCGAAGCCGTTGCATATCGACAATCCTGTCTAACTACCATTTATGTGTTAACAATCGGCAGAGCAATGGAAATTACTACAACAAAATTTGATCTTTAGACTATTTAAAGCGTGGATGTGTAGCTTGTATAATAATATCAGTTACTCAAATTCTATAACGAAAAATTAATCAATTATGTCGTATCCTATTTTAACCAAAGTATATAATCCTCATTTGTATATAATCCTAAATTAAACTACTATATAACTATTTTTGCTACCATTTACTATCTTACAGTATGAAGTATTAGTATACCAATTTCCTGGCATCAAACCCATTTTTATGAATATCGCTCTTTATTTTTATAATGGTAATCTTACTTTTGGACACAGTGTAATACACTTTAATGCACCTTAATGAATTTAAAGATGACTTACATAAAAAAAAATACCGTAAAATGCGTTCTTAAGCAGTAATAAATTGAAATAAATGCTTTTAAAAAGAATTTTTTATGAAAGTAAATTTATTTCCATTACTTTTAATTTATCTTTTCATTGCGGAGTAAAAAATGTGATTTACATTTTCTGTATTTGACATAAAGTTTTAAATAAAAATAGATGAGGATTGTGCATTTTTGATATCTTTTTGCAATTACATTTATTTAATAGATACCATAATTGTTTTTAAGTGAAAATATTGAAGTATAGTTAATGAAGACAGCATACGCTGTGCCAATTAAGGAGAGGTAAGAATAACTGCATTACATAATTTTTGGATGCTGGTTTTTATTGGATGAAATAATTCCCCACTATTATTTTACAAAGGTAAACTACTGGCGGTAAATTAATAATTTTTAATAAACTAAAATAAAAATCTGTTTAATGCTGAGAATAATTTTAAAATTTTTAAAGTTTCTTATTTCTGATTTGTATTAAAGGAAATATTGTAAAACGATTCTCAAGTTTTAGAATCATACTATCCCCTGTATAATAATAGCCTAAGTTATATGTCTGTCCACTTGTCCTCGAATTTATGAAGATGTTGGATCTAGAACGGATAGAGACATCCGTATTTGATTTTTGATGAGTTAGGGTTAGCAAAATTTAAAGAGAGTTCGTAAACGTTCAAAATCCACCCCTTCCCTCATTTTCGAGCGTTTAATGCCATTATTTCAAGCTTTATTGTTCCCGGTCGAGAGCAGGAGATTAAATTTATCACATAATAAATAAGTAAAAATAACATTTTTTATAGCATTATAATATCATTCCTTTAACCATTCATTTAAGCATTTCTTAGTTTAAATTGTTTAAATATCGTCTGCATTATTTTCGTACGTTTTATCACTGAACTTAGATAGTGAGTAAATAATCTTCCTTTATATTTGTCCTAAATAATAGAGTAGGTGCATATGTGATAATTTTAAATTTAATCATCGATTATTTTTTGTTGCAATGAAAATTTTATCATCGGTATTAACAACAAAGTTTAGGAGTCTACTTCATGGACTAATATATATCTAGCGTTTAAGTTATGTATATCTGAAAATTAAGAAGTTTGTTAGTTTGTATGTTTGTTTTTCATACATAACCAAGCGGTTTGCAATCAATTCGATAAATTTTGGATATCATTCTTATATACCACCAAATAATCACTGTCAATATTAAAACCTCTCTATCTAGCAATCATGTAATATAACAAGATAAATTAAAGTTGGCAACTACCATGCGGTCAGTAAGTAAAGATAAACAAATTATTGAGAGTGTACCAGATTATTTTCAGCCAAAAAACAAACCATTTTTTTACTTGCCTAATAGGGTACTTTACAATGCTAGAAAATTAAAATGTTTACTGATACCGTCATATGACGGGCTATATGCTAGTCAATGACATACTATTTGTAGAGTTTCAACATTGGTGATTCAGCTGTTAGTGTACTTCCCGGAATATATTTTTTTCCTTAAATGTAGAAACTAAATTGCTAATCCAGTTTTTTGTGAGTACCATATGTTGTAAAATACTATTTTAATATTTTGAAACTTTAAATAATGAAAGTAAAAAAATAATGAATAAAACCTAATATTTTTGATATAGATTTATCTTTAATACATTCAAAATCTGTTTACAATCCTGAAAACATCTTGTCCATCCGTAAATTTTCCTTTCTATTCGTTTTATATATTAGAAGATAAATTAAATCCTACACTGCGTTATCCTCTATAGATTTTGATAATATAAAAATTACGTTGATTTTTATTGAAATATGCAATGCAAAAAGTTGAGATACAAATGTTATGTTATCGATAAAACTGTTGTGAATACTTCAATTTGTGATTTCTGATGAATTCGGTAAAATAATCATTCAACAGTCATTCAATAGTCATCAACATTCTGAATCTACTCCGGAATTTATTTTTTCTTAAATGTAGAAACTAAATTGTTAATTTAGTTTTTTGTGAGCACTATATGTTGTAAAATACTATTTTAATATTTTGAAACTTTAAATAATGAAAGCAAAGAAATAAGGAATAAAACCTAGTATTTTTGATATAGACTTATCTTTCAAAATCTGTTTACGATCTTGTAAATATCTTCTCCATCCTTAAAATATCCTTTCTATTCGTTTTACATATTAGAAGATAAATTAAATCCTCCACTGCATTATCCTCCATTTGTTTTGATAAAATTAAATTACATTGTTTTTATTGAGAGATACGATGCAAAAAGTTGAGATACAAATGTTATATAACTGATAAAAATGTTGCGAATACTTCAATTTCTGATTTCTGATTAATTCAGTGAAATATTCTAACATTCTTATTTTAATAACATTTCTGTAGCTTCTATATATGAACTGGTTAAAAATTTTCCTTTCGACAGTTTAATTTTAAAATTTTTTTACATACTTTCAAAAATGGACTAGAATGCTAATGAACTTTATCACACTTTTCTTATTTGCAATACCTTTCTCATATTATGAATTTTTGTATCTGGATTAAATATTGTATGGATGCTTTTATGGTTTAGGTTATTCATTTGCCGAGATTAATGGTAATGTATTATTCATATCGCCATCAGTATACTCATTTGTATTCTAGTGGCACTTTCCGATATTGATACCTCAAATTTAGATATATCTTTCAGATGCTATCATTGTTCCATATTCAACTTCTGCAATTGTTTATAACTTATTTACCTTCATATTTCCTTCAATGTGTCCTGATAATTCAATTTGTTTATTTCTTGAAAAAAGAGGTTTTTTCCCTTATATATGCCTTGTTTCTTATTCGTCTTTCAAGAAGATATTAATTCCCTTTTTTTAAGTAATTAACAAGTGTCTGTAACTTGGTTTGACGTAAATAGTTTTTTCAAGCATTGCTTAAAATATTCTTTGGCACATCTATTAAATTAGGACAACATTTTAAAACAAAATAATAATTAAAAATGTTAAAAACTTTTTATCCTGATTGTGGTACTTTCAATAATTTTTGACAAGCTTCCATTATTTTATTTGCGTTAATAACCTTTAAAAACAAATCTAAAAGATGATAATGCAATATATAAACTACAGCAATCGAATAAATGGGGAGGAACTTCTTATGTTGCTTTTACCTTTAAATTAAGGGCTTTAAATTTAAGTGAACGAAAAAAAATTTAGTGACCTTCATAAAATTAACTAATAACAATACATATATACCGGGTGGTCTGAAAGAAACTTCTATGTATGAGTTCCTAGTGGCTGAAATGCTCAACTAATCGAAATGAAATTTTAGATATAGTTATTTGAATGTCCAGGTAGTGATATTTTAAAACAATAAACCTCTCACAATTATGGTTACAGTGACAAAATTTCGAAATTTTCGAATAGAACACCCACTTTTTTCGAGTGCAAATTGATCAGGGCATGGTTGAACCTTGCAAAGCTTTGGAACAATGCACCTATTACGTAAATTGCCTGCGTAAAACATTTGCATAGAAGATCATAGTAAAGAAACAATCACAATAAAAGGGAAGGTGCATTGATGCAATTTGCATATTTCACTGAATAGGAAGTAGAAGCACGAATCACAGAACATTCTTGCAAGTCACTGCTTGTGGCATAAGCAGTGTGGGAAGATTATTTCTTTATGTTCGTGCTAATCCGTCTCGTTTCTTGAGAAGATGACAATTTGAGGGAAACAACGAAGTGAATTGCTCTTCTTTGCAAATGTTTTACGCCACTAATTTAAGTCATACGTGTCTCGTTCCAACGCCATTTAAGTTTTTTTCATTCTGATCAGTTTGCAGACTAAAAAAATGTTGCCATTCGAAAATCGAAACACTGAATCACTTTGAAAACAAATAGGTGAATTGTTCTTTATGCAAATGTTGAATTTAAGTCATACGTGTCTCGTTCCAACGCCATTTAAGTTTTTTTCATTCTGATCAGTTTGCAGATCATCGTAAAGAACCAATAACAATAAAAGGGAAGGTATATTGATGCACTTTGCGTATTTCACTGAATAGGAAGAAGAAGCACCAATCACAGAACACTCTTGCTAGTCACTGCTTGTGGTCTAAGGGAAGACTATTTCTTCATGTTCATGCTAATCCGTCTCGTTTCGTGCAAGATGACACTTTCAGGGAAACAAATAGGTGAATTGTTCTTTTTTGCAAATATTTTACGCCGCCTGTTTAAGTCATACGTCTCTTGTTCCAACGCCATTTAAGTTTTTTCCATGCTGTGATTACTTTGCAGGCTAAAAAAATATTACCATTCGAAAATTTCGAAATTTTGTCACTGAATTTTTTAAAAAAATAGGTGAATTTATTTTTTAAATACGCCCAATTGCATACGTTTAAAAAATTAATTTTTTCCATTCTGATCAGTTTGTAGATCATCGTAAAGAACCAATTACAATAAAGAGAAGGTATATTGATATTTGCATATTTCATATAAAAAAAAATAATAATTTAATCATGCTTATTTAGCATATAAATATTTGTCATATTCTAATTTGTTTAAGTAATTTCAAAAAAATATTTATTTTATTGCAATATTTTTACTAGCTTATAAGTTATATTCTTGTTTTAACCATTTAAATTTTTCTATGCATTCATAAAAAAATTTACCATTGCGAAAATTGATTTTGTCACTGTAAAAAATAATTAAATAAGTTTTTAAAAAAAATAAAAATAAAAAATAAATCTAAACTTTCATTTCAAAAATAATTGTTATAACTGTATACAAGAATTTTTTAAATATTTAATATAAAAAAATATAACTAAACTAATAACATTAAATTTCTATTTAGGCTTTATAATGCTAAAATTACTAAAGAAAATACTTTAGTAAATACTAATACTATACTACTACAGATTTAAATATTATTTACCAATTATTAAAAATTTGCTTCAACATTAAATTTAGAAATTAAATTTTAAAGTAATGTATTAAAAACCAAATTTAAACAATACTGCAGAATATATTTTTAAAATTTCTTTAAGCATTGCGGAATAAAAATGAATGATCATGTTTGTGCAGTTGGAACGCAATACACATAACTGCATACATTTGCAAAAAAAAAAAAAAAAAAAAAAAAATAAATATATATATCTAAGTAAAGCAAATAAAATTTAATATTTTCATTAACAAAATTTAATTCTTTGTTAAACTATAGTTTTTTCAAATTAAAAATTACCAAAAATAAAAAACATTCCTGGATTGAATACAATGTACGCTTACATTGAAAGAACTGTATCTCCCTCACTCAGTTAAATAGATTAAATTTTTCCGAAGTTTATTTTTTATTGATTAAGAAATATATAATTTAACAAGTATCTACTTCCAACAGAAAAAATGAGATTTTTGGTTATGCTATTCTTTAAGTTTACTTTGATGCTTTTACTGTCATGAAGTATTTATTTGAAAATGGTAGCTCCATATAATTATATTGCTATTATAGTCATTCTATAACTGTATTTCATATATTTTAAACTAGGTAAAAATTTAAATATCTGATATGAGGTTTTCTCAGAAAATTATTACCTTTATAAATTCTCTTTATGTAAATACAGTCAAAAGATTTCCTCTTCAGTAGATTATTTTTTAAAATTTCTCGTCTTCGCTCTCTGCAATTTTTTTTATGTGGAAGCTCTTAGAGGACTTTCTAAACGCTAGGATATTTTTATCATATTTCTTTCTTAAATTTAATCTTCTATTGCCTCCGTTTCGGAGCATTGCCGTGCAGCGATTTACGATTATGTATTATTCATATCGGCATCGATATTCTCATTCGTATTCGAGTGGCTCTTTCAGTTATTGAAACCTCAAATTTCGAAACTCCTTTCGAGTGATATCATTTCCCTCATTTCACCATTTCACTTTTTCCAGGTTATTTACTAGTATGCTTCGATCAGAAAGACAGCGCTTCCATGTTTAATGATTTTCGTTCAATCTCCAGCCAGACCGGGAGTCTAGATTTATATGTAGAGATCGGAAGTGTTATTTGACTAATTAAATATTGCAATATAAGGAAATTAATTTCGGAAGTATTAGAGTACATAAAATTATGGATGCATTCTAGTTCCGGTTAAGTGTAATCAGGAAATATTATAAGCAATATAAATGTACTTAAATATTCTTCTTAATGCTGTATAACAATCCCAAAAGTTCTAGAAATTCCTATTATGAAACAATTTAGCAAAAAATAAACCGGCCTGTAGTCCATATCAACTAAATAGGCGAAAGCTCTCTTTTTTGCTTTCTAGTTCCAGTTAAGTGTAATCATAAATTAAAATAATCAGACTAAATGTATTTAAATATTCTTCTTAATGCTGTATAAGAATCGCAAAATTTCTAAAATTTCCTATTATTAAACAATTTAGCAAAAAATAAACCGGCCTGTAGTCCATATCAACTAAAAAGGCGAGAACTCTCTTATCTTTTGCTTTCTAGTTCCAGTTAAGTGTAATCATAAATTAAAATAATCAGACTAAATGTATTTAAATATTCTTCTTAACGATGTATAACAGCCCCGAAATTTCTGTAATTTCCTATTATTAAACTATTTAGAAAAAAATAAACCGGCCTGTAGTCGATATCAACTAAATAGGCGAGAGCTCTCTTTTGAAGCGTTCTAGTTCCCATTAAGTGTGATCATAAATTAAAATAATCAGGCTAAATGTATTTAAATATTCTTCTTAACGATGTATAACAGTCCCGAAATTTCTAGAATTTCCTATTATTAAACAATTTAGCAAAAATAAACCGGTCTGTAGACCATATCAACAAAATAGGCGAGAGCTCTCTTTTGTTGCATTCTAGTTCCCATTAAGTATAATCATAAATTAAAATAATCAAGCTAAATGTATTTAAATATTCTTCTTAACGATGAATAGCAGTCCCGAAATTTCTGGAATTTCCTATTATTAAACTATTTAGAAAAAAATAAATCGTTGTATAGGCCACTATAAAGTAAATAGGTGAGAGCTCTCCATTGTTGTATTCTGTACCAGTTAAGTATAATCATAATGTAAAATAAGGTTTCCTAGTTGAATACAATGTAGCTCTCACATTGAAAGAACTGTATCTCTCCTACAAGCAGTTAAATATATTAAAATTTTACGAAATTATTTTTTATTGATTAAGAAAGATATAATTTAACAAGTATCTACTCCCAACTGAAAAAAATGAGATTTTTTGTTATCCTATTTCTAAAGTTTGCTTGGATACTTTTACTGTCATTAAGTATTTATCTGATAACGGTAGCCCCATATAATTACGTTGCTATTACAGTCATTCTATATCTGTATTTCATATATTTTGAACTAGGTAAAAATTTAAATACTCGATATGAGGTTTTCTCAGAAAATTATTACCTTTATAAATTTTTTTTATGTAAATACATTCAAAAGATTTCCTCTTCAGTAGATTATTTTTTCAAATTTCTCGTCTTCACTCTTTGTATTTTTTTTATGTGGGAGCTCTTAGAGGACTTTCTAAACGCTAGGATATTTTTATCATATTTCTTTCTTAAATTTAATCTTCTATTGCCTCCGTTTCGGAGCATTGCCGTGCAGCGATTTACGATTATGTATTATTCATATCGGCATCGATATTCTCATTCGTATTCGAGTGGCTCTTTCAGTTATTGAAACCTCAAATTTCGAGACTCCTTTCGAGTGATATCATTTCCCTCATTTCACCATTCGACTTTTTTCCAGATTATTTACTAGTATGCTTCGATCAGAAAGACAGCGCTTCTATGTTTAATGATTTTAGTTCAATCTCCAGACAGACGGGGAGTCTAGTTTTATGTGCAGAGATCGGAAGTGTTATTTGACTAATTAAATATTGCAATATAAGTAAATTAATTTCAGAAGGATTAAAGTACATAGAATTATGAATGCATTCTAGTTCCGGTTAAGTGTAATCAGGAAATAATATAAGCAGAATAAATGTACTTAAATATTCTTCTTAATGCTGCATAACAATCCCAAAGTTTCTGGAATTTCCTATTATTAAATAATTTAGCAAAAGATAAACCAGCCTATAGCCCACTATCAACTAAATATGTGAGATCTCCCCTTTGTTGTATTCTCTCTCTCTTTATATATATATATATATATATATATATATATATATATATATATATATATATATATATATATATATATATATATATATATCCCTCTAAGCAGTTCACACGTACAATTCCGCCAAACCGATGATGACTTTAAAGCGTACAATTTTTGACCTCCAAAAATGAATGTATATTTTTGCCAATGCTTTTTCCCACGGAGTTTTGAGGTAGGAGGGTCAGGTCTATTGTTTAGGAATTGTATCCTTCTTTCACTGACATTTCTTGAGGGATGCAACCGTAACCTCTGAAGCACAAAGACGCTGATAGCTTTTCATGGCTTTGTAAATCTCTATTTCGAAGTATTTCGTTAGCGGTAACAGATGTATCTCTAATTGCACCCCTTAAATATATTGGATGACTTTCGTAAAAAATATAAATATGTCTCTCAAAGAATATTTTTATTTGAATATTTTTATTTGTTTAGAATCCATTATTTCTTATGGGATAATATTCCAGACTTGAAGATCTTTATGTGTATTAAAAATTAACAATCTATAATATCTATTTATATATCTATATATAACTGGAAGTAAAGGGACAATAACGAGGGTGGGTTTTCCATATTCCATTCTAGTCGACAAAGGGTAAAGGTAAAAATCATGAACTTTTCGGTCTCTGACATTAGCTTATTTTGGAGAATTTTTTTTCTAGATGTGTTCCACTCGGAGGGATATAAATATATATGCCACACCGACGGGAAATCAAGAGAATGATTTCTTGATAATGTATTTATTCATGTATATTGCACAGTTTAATAGTCAACCATCAAACATGGTGGATCGTGCCTAGAATCTAAATTCCAATAAAGGAGCGACACATAACGATGGTTCAAACAGTAACCGTTTATCAAGATGCTCTTTCTCAATCCTTACGCTTCTACTGCTTTTATAATGATTTATAAATGACTCATGAACCTGCATTAAAAACGTTTGCAGCGTTTTTGGCTCTCAACCGCTAAATTACTAGTTTTACGTTTTCACCTTCTATTTATCTCTCTATCTCTCTCTCTATCTCTCTCTCTATCTCTCTCTCTATCTCTCTCTCTATCTATCTCTCTATCTATCTCTCTATCTATCTCTCTATCTATCTCTCTATCTATCTCTCTATCTATCTCTCTATCTATCTCTCTATCTATCTCTCTATCTATCTATCTATCTATCTATCGATCACACATACACACATACAGTAATGGGGAAATAACAATGAGAAAGAGCGTGAGTGTGTGTATGATTATGTATGTATATTAGCAATAAATTGTGCACAAGGTGTTATTGTGTATAATGTCTAATTAACACCATTAGAAAACACCATTAGAAAAAAGTGAATATTATAATTACCTATATCTTTTAATGCCAGAAGGAAATGTGTTTCTATCTTGACGGAATCTCTCATTTTATAGGAAGTAAAGTCAATAATTATTTTTCTACTTATTTGCTCTTCCTTTGGTTTCAATTTTATCTCCCTGGGCTATCATTAAACTTCTTTATTAAATTCTGTCCACTTTATTATTTTATTTGTTTTCACTTCACCCGTCACCAAAGTTAGAGTAATGCATTATACATATCACTATCAAAGTTCTTATATGTAATGGATTAACTCTTTCAGTGTTTTATTATTTTTGATTTCAGTCACTTCTAGAATGATGTATCGCGGGATTTGATTGCAAAACAAATAACTGCAGGAAGTCTTAATTTTTCTGAAAAGTGACATATTAATTTGCCAATTGTGTGTATCAGCGGATAAAAAAAAGTTGAATAAATCTATGTAATCGAACTTTTATTTTGTGCTTTACAGATTTATAAAATTAGAAGTTTACGAATGTTAAATAAACGACTAATGATCATAAGCTACCATAAAATAAGTTTGGTTTTATCACCCTTTTAGACCTATTTAATGCACTCTTATTTAATATATATATATATATATATATATATATATATATATATATATATATATATATATATATATATATATATATATATATATATATATATATGCTGTGGTGTAGTACATTGCTGTTGTTATTTCAAAGCCATTAATAACCCGAAATTGCTTTATATCATCTTTAATTATAGTAAAATGCTACTGAACTATATTACAATATTCAAATACAAACCAAAGACAAGGAAATATGCTAAAAAAATTTAAAATATTAAAAGTAAAAGAAGGTTTCCACGTGCTACACTTGAAAGAAAAAATTGCCAAAATCCACTCTTTTACTTCCTTCTGAACTACTCCAGCAACCCTAGACTTTTTCCATTATCCTGTGCTGATGCGTTCGTCGTTCCATTGTCCTGTGGACAATGCGTCCCTTCCAGGCTCTGACAAGAAGAACCGGGACTCTAAGCATAGTCTTGAATCGCTTCCTGGAGACCAATCACCAAGGCGATTCAGGACCATCCTAAGAGTTCCGGTTCTTGTGGACAGACCCGGGATGCATTGTCCACAGGACAATGGAACAAAGAACGTGTCAGCACAGGATAATGGAAAAAGTCTAGGGTTGCTGGAGTAGTTCAGAAGGAAGTAAAAGAGTGGACTTGGGCAATTTTTTTTCAGGTGTAGCAAGTGGAGACTTTCTTTTACTTTTAATATTTTTATATATTTTTTTAGCATATTTCCTTGTCTTTGGTTGTGTATTTGAATATTGTAATATAGTTCAGTGTCATTTTACTATAATTAAAGACGATATAAACAATTTCGCGTTATTAATGGCTTTGAAATAACAACAGCAATGTACTATACCACAGTATTTTGGTGCCGTGACCAGAATGAGCTAGTGCAGGAACCCCTGCATGAGCTGGAGGGGCTTGAGTCCCCTGTACAGCAATATCTATATGTAATATATCAAAATTATTTAACTTTAATATTTCCTTAACACTTTGAAGACGGTATGTACCAAAAATTGTCTAACCTCAGTTCCCGCACATTTTTTGTTAAAGTGATAGAAAAAATCCCAAAAATGTGAATTTTCCTCATCCGTCGCCAACAGGTGAAAAATAAAAGACGGGGATTCCCGTCATCAATGTGTTAAAAATATCCTTTCTCCCATTCTAATTCCCCAAAATCTTTTTCCCAGCCTCTAAATGTCTTAATCATTGCAGCTTCCTCGACTTAAAGTTCTTTCGATTTATTTACCAAAGCTTTCTGTCCTACAGATGTAACCTTTCTGTCTATTCAACACGTTTTCCAGCTGTCGATGACAAATTGCTTCGCGTTTTTCCTGATCTTAACACTTAAATTCGCTGAGTAAGTTTCTTGCCCCTTGGGAAAATTCTTTCTGTTTTCTCTCTTGGGAGCACCTTTGTTCGAGTAGAGCGGTTTTTGTGAATTTCCTTTGTCTGTCTTTGACTAGTAAAGATGTCCGTTTTAGCAGCTCTAAAATAAAGTTATAATTAGACTTGTGCCGTTCTGTTCAATGTGGCCAGACTGCATCGTTCTTGATTACTGTTAGCTGCACAACTTTTTCCTTGTCCAGTAGCCCGGGCAAGTAAAACTAATAGGGGCTATAATGTCCAGCAGTTTTATAATTACATATATTTAGTGCATTGCTGGATTACATATATATAGTAAGTAAAAACGTATTAAAACGAGAAATCAATCTATGTTTTAACCCCTTCCCGGTTTTTCCAGAACTGAACTCGGACAGGCGAAATGTACCATCCTGGCTCATCCCGAGTGTAGCTCGGGCACTGTGAAATTTTACACTGTGCAATCAGTCTTTCCCGAATTATTTCACATGTGCTTTTTATGGTTTCGAATGCTTTTGCTTACTTTTCTGAGTACTAGACTATTTGCTGCTCGAAGAGAGACAGTAGAGGGAAGAAAGTAAGGAGAGAAACAAGGTTCTACTGTCCACACTGCAATGTTGGACTCTGTATAGTGCCGTGTTTTCGATTGTATCATACACGGCCCAATTTTGATTAATAATGTCATAACCATTTATATGAATACATAGGATATCAATAAAATTTAATTCAAGATAAAAGCTAGGTATTCTAAGCTTTATATTTATAGTTAGTGTGAATTGACTCCAAAGACTAATGATTTTTGCCGTACAGAGAACCAGTTATACACGTAAATTACTCTTTATTTAAATTGATTTTTTTACATTAATTTTTAGAAAATTTTGTATGCGAAAGATGCTATTATGTTTTAAAAAGCTATGTATGTATAAAAATAAGCATAAAAAACTCACATTTTTTAACCCATAATCCTGAAATAAATTGAACCTGGAAGGTGTTAAAGAGAAATTCAGTTTATTAGCATCGTCTTCCGAAGTTAGTGGGGTGAAATACCCATACATCCCAATTTATAGGTGTTTAAGCCAAAACAATCAGGAGTTATTAAATCCTATAATTCGCTCCCTATTGGCTGACATCACCGACAAATTATAAATTCTTCAATCTTTTTATGCACAGCTGTTGCATTGTATAGACGGTTGGTGCGCCGTTTATTTTTGGTCTCTATAAATTTCTCAATGTTCTTCAATGAATGCTGAACTTTGTTTATTTATGACATTATGATTACAAATTGAGTAGGAGTGTTTTTTCCTATCAAGCTAGAGTAAACTAAGCAATAGGGGCTAATTTTCGGTGTAATCAGTAAAATGATATCAGTGGTTACATATTTATACAGTTTTTTAAATTCTAAAAACGCCTGATGGAAATAGTGTTTCGGTATTTCATCGTTAAATTTCGGTATTGATAACGACTGAATATTTAAATGTTAAATAGTCATATCTGATTACAAAGCAACAATGATTTTACTTCTTAAACTCATTGACAATCTATGTCCGTGAAAGTTAAATTAATTTTACTTTCGGGGATTGAGGTACAGTCTTGCTATTATTCTTTTCACTAACTTCTTAGAAGTAATTCAACGAAATCTTCAAGAATGTCCTCCTATTTAGAAAGTAATGAAAAGTTAATAAAACCTTCTTTTGGATATTTATACCTGAAATGTTCAAGGTTTTATGAGAAATCATTAAAACTTACTACAGTTAAGTTATTTACGTATCTCGACAAGATTAATTAAATAGAGTTAGACAGAATTAATTAAATACAAGATATTGTACTTCAAGAGCATACTAAATAAAAAACAATGAACATTTAAGTAAGGAATTTTGGATGGGTGATACTTTAAACCTCTTCCATATTAAAGACAGTTTTGTTTTCACATCTCATCAACTCTGTTTTTGCTTTTCTCAACTTTTTACAAACGGTTTGACGAAATGATCATCAATAATGAAGTTATAAATGTTGATGATGTTACTAGGGTAATCTATAAATTTGAGAAATAATTAAATCTTAGGCTATCTTTCTATTGAAAACTAATAGTTAAAATGTGTAGGATTTTAACAGGAGCCATTAAAAGTGCCCTTGATTAAAGTGGTTTGTAGGTCTAGACAAAATTATTTCAGTATAAAATATTGAACTACAAGTCCAAAACATCTTGAAAATATCCTTCTGTAAGTAATTTTATATGAGATGCTACCTGTACATTATTAAAACATTGTGTGCTGGTACATTTCATTGACAAAGTCTTTACCTTGTTGTTTATCATGCCAATTGGAATTATCCTTATATATATATATATATATATATATATATATATATATATATATATATATATATATATATATATATATATATATATATATATATATTATTTAACTCAAACTAATCAACAACTTAATTGTAATTGTATTATATAATAAATTTCTGGCAATTTTGTTCTTTAAATTACAATGTTTAGTGGCATGCTTTAGTTTTTGCTTTAATTTCGACAAACTTCGGTGACTTGGAGAACACCTATAACACATAATCTTATTTCTGCTTAGCTCAACTATTTATATATAGCTCATTTACTTAGTTTCACATTTAATGTCCCCACATGTGACAAACACTGAACATTCTCCTTGAATGGCTATTTGCGTCTTTACAACACTAAATATGCAAATTTAAATTATTTTGAAAACAGTTAGTGAAAAACTGCTTTGTCGGAATAAACTCTACATTCTTATTTTGAAATTTACGATTAATTATTTTGAAATTAATTTTGTATTTTTGGCCTCACTAATAACTTATGTAGTGGGTCTAAAAACTATTTATATGTAATATATCAAAATTACTTAACTTTAATATTTCCCAAAAAAACCTCCACTCTCCGTTTCTAATTCCTTAAAATATTTTTCCAGGCTTTAAATATCTTAATCAAAAGAGTGTCTTAGGCTTAAAATTCTTTCGATACAATTCCCAAAACTATTTGTCCTATAGATGTGAATTTTCTGTACAGAGTTAGACAGAATTAATTAAATACAAGATATTGTACTTCAAGAGCAACCTAAATCAAAAACACTAAACATTACTAAACACTAAAAGTTTGGAATTTCAGATGGGTGATACCTTAAACCTATTTCATTTTAAAAAAAGTCTTGTTTTCTTGTGGCATATCAATTCTGTTACTGCTTTTCTCAACTTTTCACAAATGGTTTCACGAAATGTTCAACAATCCTGATAAATTCAACAATAGCGATAAATGTTGACGTTATTACTACGGTATTCAATTAATTTGAGAAAGAATTAAATCTTTAAGTTATCTTTCTATTAAAAAGTAATAGTTAAAATGTGTAGGAGTTTAACAGGAACCATTAAAAGTGCCTATGATTAAAATGATTTGTACGTCTAGACAAAATTAATTCAGTATAAAATATTGTACTACAAGCACATCCTAAGTAGAAAACATCTTGAAAATTTCCTTATGTAAGTAATTTTATGTGGGGTGATACCTTTACATTATTAACACATTGTGTGTCGGTACATTTCGCAGCAGAATTGTACCTAGTGAAGGTGTTTTGCGAGTAAATTTAGGTATTCAGTTAAATATCAATAGATCAAAAATTATTCAAAATTTTAACTAACTTTTCGTATTTTATAGTGAATTATATAAACAAATATATAAATTGAAATGTATAAATAAAAACCATAAGATATTTGTAGTCAAAAAATGTATTTTTCAGTGGATAATTTCTGATAATGCGTCAGTGAAGATTTTATCATAATTATCTTCATTAAATTCATTCATTTTCGGAAGGATAAATAAATTTTAAATCTAAATTGATTTTTAATCAACCTTTCCTTGAAGGATGTAAAAACTAGTTTTTGTCTAAATTTTTCCAGAATCTGTGTAGTAGACAAGAACATGCGGCTTCGTTTTAGTGTATATACCGTTATTTTTTTACCCACAAACAAACCATGTTGTTACAATAGCCCGTAATAGTGACAGACTCGCGTTCAAGTATCAATCGTCAGAAAATGTACTAGTACTTGTCCCCCATACAATGTGTTAAAAATGTTTTTTCTTGTATCATATCCCTTCTGTAAATGATTTCTACACTTTAGAAATTTTATGACAAAATGTTCATGAACAATAACGTAGCGATAGATGATGATGTTACAACGATAATTGTTTCCTTTAGGAAAGAATGAAAACATATGTGGTCTTCTTATTACAAATTAATAGTTGTGTAAAATATGCAACATTTTATCAGAAGATATTAAAAGCAACTGAGGAAAAAATGATTTGCATGTTTAGGTAAAACTCAGAGAGAAATTATACTTCCAGAACTCCCTAAATAAAGGAGATCTAAAAGTTCCAATATTTAAGTAATTTTAGATGAAAACTCTTTGATATTGAAGGAAAGATCCGTTTACCTGTGGCTCATCCCTTTTGTAATTCCTTTCACTCCTTAACCCATATTGGACCGCTGTCCTGTAAACAGGAACAGCAAATAAAATCCCATTTAATAATAAAGTTATAAATATTTTCTGAGTGGATTTTATTTTAACACCTTTAAAATAGACACACTTTAGCATAGTAACAAAAAAAAACTGAGAAATCAAATTATATTGTATTGTAAAATTTATTTTCAGCAACCTCTTAAAAATTGTCATTTTTTAATCTTTAATTTTATATATTATTATTATTATTTTTTAAACATTGTGGAGGTTACTTTTAGCTTAAAAACAGAGCTAATAATGAAGCTGAAATTTTTGTTGAAAAATATATTTTACATGTGTATTTTGTAAATATAAAAAAGGTGCCCTAAAATTAAGATTACGGTCCAATCCTGATTATTTTTCTATGAATTCGATATTGCATTTATAGCGCACATTCTTTTCTTATCTTTCAATGAAAACCAGTTCAAACACCTGTTCACACACCTGGACACAACAAGGGGTAAATAGATGTCTATTCTATTCAGAAAACTGGAGATTTTTTGCAAGATAAACTTACTCTCTTACTGCCAGTTCAATAACTGCAAGAGAAAACCTACAACAGTATGCTTAAAATGTAATGTTGGACTTTGTTTTGACTGTTTCCCCAAATTTTATCTATGAATCAGCCTAATGCAATGTAAGTGATATTTGTTAAGTTTTAGTAGTGTAATGGACCGTTGTCCTATTTATAGGACAGCCAATTACATAAAAAATTAAAAATATTTTTTTCAAAATTTTGGTTTTATATACTTAGTTACATCATATTAATGATATGGATTAAGTTTTAATAACTTACAGAAATATTTAGTTGGTGTGGTACAATATGGGTTAACACATAAGTTTGCATAAAATACTCAATAATAATTATCGATTAATATATTGACTATGATATTTTAGGAGACAATATTTTTTCTATCACGTGAAACTATTATAGCAGAAATCATGTTTAACAATGTATTACCGTTTAAAGAGTTTAACCAAGAACTCCGTGGGATGATCTGTATAACACATAGCTTCTAAACGAGAGGCCTCTGCTTCAAATACTCTCATACAATCACTGCGGAATTTTAATTATATTATATCTAATTCTACTTTAGTTAATCCTAGAAAACAATAGAATTTCATCATCTTACTGAAATGTTCTAGAATATTCCACTAAAGCAGGGATTCTCAACATTTTTATATTTCAGAAAACACTATTTCTCCAATGGGGTGGTGGACACATTTATTTTTCAAGGGACACATTGCTGGGTATAATATTCAGACTACAAATTATATATAAGAAGATATTAAAAACAAAGAGACTAAATATAAGAATAGATATAGATATACAGACTAGATATAAAATTATGAAATGTTTGATAAAATTTAATGGTATAAAAATATTTGCCTAACAAGGACGTTAGGCACACCTAGTTAAATTCTAAACATACAAGCAAATAATTTTTTTTCAAACAAATGTACATGAATTAGTAAATGTAATAAAATATTTTTTCCATGATTTATGAAATATTTTTACCTTGAGCACGCGTGAAACTTTTATTGCACGAGATGGTTCCCATTAGCATGGACTTAGGAACCCCTGCACTAAGGTATGAAAGGAATTGGTTGGTTGTTTCATGCTTTATGGCACTGAATCCTCTAGGGACATATTGTGCCAAACACAAGGTAAAAAGATTTAAAGGTGGTTATTAAAAACGTCGAATAAACATACAATGATGACGCAAACTTGTAAAAATTTAAAATATAAAAGAGAAAACTGCTAACAACAAATTTAAAAGATTAAAACTGTTTGGTGATAAAAGATGAGTAAACCATCAAATATGATTATAAAAACCGATATCTGTAAGAAATTTACAAAGATTAGGATGAGGTGACATACCAATAAGATCACGGATACTGATATTTTGAGAAAAGTACCGACGGCGAAGGATATCAAAATTCTGAAAAATGTGGAACGCTTCACGATTTTGCGTGTCATCTTTGAGCAGGGGCCATGCTAATCTTCTCTGTATCGGGTATGAAAGGGAAAGTACCTGGGTATGCCAGTCAGTTCTTTGTTCTGTTAACCAAATATCAAGCATTAAATACAGTGCATTACGTCCTGGTAATTCAGTGTAATTATTCTTCCACTCCAATCTACAAAATAATGTAATCCAGGTGGTAATAAATAAAAGGTACTATACACTAAGACATGAAAAATGATTTACCTCATTATGTCAGTCAGTTCTTAGTTCTGTCAACCAGATGTCGAACATTAAGAAAACCATTTTACATCATAGCAAAGGAGTGTTATTATTCTTACAGTCCTACATACATGTAAATATAAACTAGGCCATAGCCAAATAAATGGTATCTGCAGGTAACTATGTACTAAGGTATAAGAGACAAATAATCCCAGTATGTCTGTCAGATCTTTATTTTATCAAACAAATGACTAATATTAAAGAATTTTAAGTCCTGGTATTATATTGTCCATATTATTCCAGTCCCATTTACA
>CM063511.1:32705718-32708218 GCA_032207245.1 Pardosa pseudoannulata | reverse complement strand
TGTCAAAGTGAAAATATTTTATTCATTTTTATTCGACGCAAATTTTGGCTTTTATGAACACTTACCAGAGTTCCCTTTTCATCTTTTCTGAATTATATGAACATAGTTTATACAGATTACTTACGTGAAACATTTTTTTTCTATTCAGTTTTACAGTTGAAATTTGTAGATAGTGAAGAAAAATATTAAAGTATTTTTAAATGATTTCTGTATATCTTTTGATGTTCGTATAAATGAGAGACTGTTTTCGATAAAAATTCATTTCTGAATAGTTCCCAGAAAACTTTTATTTAAGGATGAAACATACATTTACAAAGATCATTTTCTGAAATGCGCTTTCAATTTATTGAAATCATACATTTTTAATATCCGTGTACCATACAATTCTAGAATGAGTTTTATTTATTTTAAATGCAAGCACTCAAGAAAGTATTTAACTCATAAAGTTGTGTCTAGATATTCGAATATTTTCATGTTTTATGTATTGATAAGATTGTTTCTAGTGGAAGAAATAAGACAAAAGTTTTCTAGAATTACTGCAAAAGTTAAACCTGATTCGTAGTAACTATTACAGAAAGATTTGTTTTGTTTGGAGCGCTACGGTCTACTTTTTGCAACAAGAGGGTTAATGAGACCGGAACCTACTGCTTAAATTCGATTCTGAAAGGCTACCAACATCCATGCCATTGTGAGATTCGAATCCATGAACTCCGGTTCCGAAGACCAGCACCCTAACCATTCGGCCATTGTTTGGCCTATTACAGAAAGAAATACTAGATTTATTAGCAGCAATATTTTGTTATATGTGATTGGAAATGTGACACTATAAATTATATACAGGCAGATTAACAAAGTAAATGATATATTTAAGTGGTGATACTTTATACAAATACAAACAGTTTTATCAAAGAATGCATGGTCTGAAATAGAATACAAACTCTATACAGGGTGTACCATAGCAAAACCGAGGATGCTGCAAGAACAAAATGATTAACACCTAAATAAGAAAAGTAATTTTAATGGATAATTTACAGTAATTTCCCAGAAGATCAACCACCAATGGTGAATCAATAAGAGGGGTGTACCATAGTTAAACCGAAGATGCGTCAAGAACAAATTAATAACTCCCAACTCAGAAAAGTAATTTTAATGGATAATTTACAATTACTTTTCAGAAGATGAACCATCAATTGTGAATCAGTACGAGCGGTGTACCATACTGTAAATGAGGATGCGACAAGGGCAAACGAATAACACCTAACATAGAAAAGTAATTTTAACCCCTTCCGGTAAAATGACGAGTCTAGCTCGTCATTAGTTTTTCATTCCATACCGCACAATGACGAGCTACACTCGTCATGCGATTAAAGTTACTGTTAAATATGATAATTTAGTTTAAAATTTCTAGTGTACTGAATTTGGCAACACTTTTATCACTTGTGAAAATCATAAGTCACTATTGCATATTGTTTACTTGGTACAAGTCATTACCGAATTAATGAGTCAGAATAAAAGAAAACCTAAGAAATGCCGTGTGTGTTACAAGAATCACATTACAAGTGAGACTACTTGGCGGTGTAAACAACTAAGAATTCCTTTGCACTTTGTTTTGAAAAGTACCACTAGCTTGAAGACTATTATCTGTATACCTTATTAATGTTTTGCTTTGATATTTTCTAAATTTTACTGTTTCGGATATTATTTAACACTATGTAAAATGTGGATTTTAATTAAGAATATGTAAGAATTGTAAAATGAAACAAGTTTAAAAAACATTAAATGGTTATTTCATGCACAGTTTTTCATTATTAAATCATACCGGAAGGGTGAATGGATAATTTACATTAACTTCTCAGAAAATCAACCATCAACGGGGAAGCAATACCACCGTCGTGCCTTTATCAAGTACGTTTCAATGTTAGACCGTCTGACATTTGCATACCCTTTTGCTTCTTCAGTAAGGTACATTTGCATGCATGGTGTTCTTTTTTATTCTTGTAAATTAGTGCAGTAAAATTTACAATAAATGCTGAGAAGACTGATCACCAATGTTGAAGTAAGAACAACGGTGAGCCATTATCACCTCCGTTATGTCTTTTTTCCTAGCGCAGCTGGCAATACAGGCACTAAATGCCTTTATGATAATACAAGTCTGTGAATCTGTTACCCATTCAGGACCACCCGTAGCTTATGAGATGTAAGGGACGCGAGTAACATTATCTCCACTGGGTCCTCATAATTTAGAAGTAGGGACCGAGCAGTAGAACCCCAGGCTAGTCCTGCCACCTTCAGAGTTACAATATGAGAACATGGAGCACATTGTGACCCACAACATATTTTACGTGCCTCAGTCACCTTTAACCAGCACGGTGCACCTTAGGCCGGCTCCATTTCCGAACCCACGACCTTTGAGTTACGAGATCCCTGCCTTTGGCAACTGAGCTACTGAGGTTCTTAGTTATGGTCACAAGATTCCAGTCTGTATATTTTCTGCTGCTGC
>CM063511.1:32683218-32700718 GCA_032207245.1 Pardosa pseudoannulata | reverse complement strand
TTTCTTAACACGAGAGTTTATACATTTGAAATATTGATACAAATATTTATAAGACATACTGATTTCCAAATTTACAACATCTAAAAAGTTTAAAAAGTTAATTTGAGCTAATAAAAACTTAATATTATGATCAAATTTGGGGTATTATGTCTTCTTGAAAGATCATATACATTTATCAAACTTAAATGGAAGGAAACAAATCAAAGTTTTTTTATTAGTAAATACGTCAAAACTAAATGTATCCTTTAAAGTATAAGTATATAGGAGTATAGAGGTTTTCACTAACTTTTCATGTTTCGCATTAATATAATGTCTTTGCAGCATTCTGGAGTGAAAAATTATACATTTCACTCTATTAAAAACCGAAGAAAACACTTAATCCAGCCAACTTTACAAGCTTTGTTCAAATACGAACTTTGTTTACCAGTTGTAGAGTTAAGAGAATCAGTAAACATTTCAATGGGATAATATCGTTGATTTTCACTCATTGTTGTACAGAGTTGGGAGCCATTAAATATTTTGAATAGTATTTCATAGTTTCACAAAGAGGTGAAATGTTTTAGAAAAGTAGTTTTTAGAAGATTGTTTACGGAGATGGGAATATGTGTTTGCAGACCAATTAAACTGAATTGCTGTCTGATCTCGAAATTACTGGATACTAAATAAAATTTGTGAAAAAAATGACAAATGGGTAGAAAGAGTTTGTGATATACTCTTGAATTTAAAGGGATTTCGTATAAAATTATGTATCATAGCTTAAATCTACATGTTGAATTTCCAAATATTCTTGGAAAATTAATGAAAGTTGATGTTAATTTTCAATACAAATATTTGAAATTTCGAAATAAATAATATCTATATAAGATAGAATTATAGGATAATCTTATGATTTAATCAAAACCCCTACTTTGAATTTTGAAAATTTTCAGTTTAAATTAAGAATTTTAACAGATTAGAATAGAACAGAAGGGATGAGAACATAACAGAATAGAATAGAACACAAGAGAAGAGAACAGAAGAAAAGAGAACAGAACAGAACAGAATAGAACAGAATAGAATAGAACAGAACAGAACAGAACAGAACAGAACAGAACAGAACAGAACAGAATAGAACAGAATAGAATAGAATAGAATAGAATAGAATAGAATAAAACAGAATAAAACAGAACAGAACAGAACAGAATAAAACAGAACAGAACAGAACAGAACAGAACAGAACAGAACAAAACAGAACAGAACAGAACAGAACAGAACAGAACAGAACAGAACAGAACAGAACAGAAACAGAACAGAACAGAACAGAACAGAACAGAACAGAACAGAACAGAACAGAACAGAACAGAACAGAACAGAACAGAACAGAACAGAACAGAACAGAACAGAACAGAACAGAACAGAACAGAACAGAACAGAACAGAACAGAAACAGAACAGAACAGAACAGAACAGAACAGAACAGAACAGAATAAAACAGAACAGAACAGAACAGAACAGAACAGAACAGAACAGAACAGAACAGAACAGAACAGAACAGAACAGAACAGAACAGAATAGAACAGAACAGAACAGAACAGAACAGAACAGAACAGAACAGAACAGAACAGAACAGAACAGAACAGAACAGAACAGAACAGAACAGAACAGAACAGAACAGAAACAGAACAGAACAGAACAGAACAGAACAGAACAGAACAGAACAGAACAGAACAGAACAGAAACAGAATAGAACAGAACAGAACAGAACAGAACAGAACAGAACAGAACAGAACAGAACAGAACAGAACAGAACAGAACAGAACAGAACAGAACAGAACAGAACAGATCAGATCAGATCAGATCAGATCAGATCAGATCAGAACAGAACAGAACAGAACAGAACAGAACAGAACAGAACAGAACAGAACAGAACAGAACAGAACAGAACAGAACAGAACAGAACAGAACAGAACAGAACAGAACAGAACAGAACAGAACAGAACAGAACAGAACAGAACAGAACAGAACACAAGAGAAGAGAACAGAAGAGACTAGAACCGAATAGAAGAGAACATAAGAGAAGAGAACAGAAGAGAACAGACAGAACGAATAGAATAGAACAGAACAGAACAGAACAGAACAGAACAGAACAGAACAGAACAGAACAGAACACAAGAGAAGAGAACAGAACAGAACAGAACAGAAGAGAACAGAACAGAAGCAGAGCAGAGCAGAGCAGAGCAGAGCAGAGCAGAGCAGAACAGAACAGAACAGAACAGAACAGAACAGAACAGAACAGAACAGAACAGAACAGAACAGAACAGAACAGAACAGAACAGAACAGAACAGAACACAAGAGAAGAGAACATAAGAGACTAGAACCGAATAGAATAGAACATAAGAGAAGAGAACATAAGAGACTAGAACAGAATAGAATAGAACAAAAAACAGAAGAGAAGAGAATAGAGCAGAACAGAATAGAACAGAAGGGATTAGTACAGAATAGAATAGAAGAGAAGAGATGCGATTAGAATAGAATAGAATAGCATAGATTAGAACAGAATAGAATAAAATAGCATAGAATAGAATAGAATAGAAGAAAAGAGAACAGAACAGAACAGAACAGAACAGAACAGAACAGAACAGAATAGAATAGAATAAAATTAAGAATTTTATTTTAAGTCTTCCTTTTTAATTTTGAATTTAAATAACGACTCATTAAATTTTTAGGCTGAAATATGAAATAAATTGTTGATTTAAATCTGAAATCTGAAATTCGAATCTTTTTTTGAGCCATTAGACATTTAAAAATTTTCAAAAAGAAACATTAAAATATTTTATCTTGCCGTGCGAAAAACAGATATAAACAAGTATAAAGTTATCACAGATTCTTAAATCCTGATTTATTTCCCCATTATACGATCATGTTGAACAATTTTACAAGATATATAACACACATTTACATTTTAGTGCAAACATATTTGGGAAATGAATCCATGGGTATTTCGAAAAACGCATTAACCTCTATGCACACAATGCATTTGCCAACTATTGAGAATAACTTCATTTTTCTGTAACTTTTCCCATCAGAAAGCGGTCTAGACGCAACTATTTATTGATGCGTTTCTTCCAATTACATCACGTACGAGATATTTCTCTTTACGATGAATATTTATGTTATATTCTGCATTTCTCCGAGGAAAGTAATTTGCAAGACTGCCTTATTTTTGTCAATTTGGATGCAACTCGTTCGTTACTGTTTCACAAATGGCTCTATTATGTTAGCATTTTTAACCCTGTCTCTTGTTCGTTTCATTTTCGCTCTATTCTCAAGTAGGATAAAAAAAGAAAAATATTAGTAAAGATAGCGGTATATTTAGTATTCGTTGGGTATGCAAAGTTTATCCCGAGGTCTAAATGAGTAAATAATTTTCAGTTCCGCCATTTCTAGTTCAGTTTAATGATTTTGTGTATACCTAAATACAGCATTCTTGTCCAATGAAAAGTGAGACTTAAATATAGTTAAACTATATACTTGTTGCAAAACACAAAAATAGTGATTTAAATAAACCTTTTGAATTAGACAGCAATATTTTCAGGTTTAGCATTGTTAAAATTTCTTTGCAGTATTCTGGAGTGAATAGGTATACATTTCACTCTATTAAACACCGAAGAAAACACTTATTCCAGCCAATTTTACAAGCTTTATTAAAATATAAACTGTGTTTACCAGTTCTAGAGTTAGGAGGAATAGTAAACATCTGAATGGGTAAATACCGTTGATTTTCACTCCTTGCTGTACAGAGTTAGCAGCCATTAAATATTTTGAATAGTACTTCATAGTCTCATAAAGAGACGAAATGTTTTAGAAAAGTAGTTTTTAGAACATTGATTACTAGGATAGGAATGTGTGTTTGCAGACAACTTAAACTGAATTGCTGTCTGAACTCGAAATTGCTGGTTAAAATCTGTAAAAAAATGACAAGTATGTGAAAGAGTTTGTGATATACTATTGCATTTAAATTGATTTTGTATAAAGTTATGTGTCATAGTTTAGATCTACATGTTAAATTTCAAACTATTCTTGGAAAATAAATGGAAGTTATTGTTAATTTGTAATAAAAATTCATGAAAATTTGAAATAAATAAAATTTATAAGACAAAATTGTAGAAAAATCTTATGTTTAGATCAAAACCGCTATTCTGAATTTGGAAAATTTTCAGTTTAATTTACGAATTTTAGCAGAATAAAATAGAACAGAACTGATTAGAATAGAACAGAAGGGATGAGAACAGAATAGAATAGAATAGAACAGAAGGGATGAGAATAGAATAGAATATAATAGAACAGAAGGGATGAGAACAGAAGGGATGAGAATAGAATAGAATAGAATAAAATAGAATAGAACAGAACAGAACAGAACACAAGAGAAGAGGATAGAATAGAATAGAATAGAATAGAATTGAATGGAACAGAACAGAAGAATGAGAAAAGAATAAACCTGAAGGGATGAGAATAGATTAGAATAGAAAATAAACCAGAAGAGAAGAGAACAGAATAGAATAGAACACAAGAAAGAAGAGAACAGAAGAGACTAGAACAGAGCAGAACAGAATAGAACAGAATAGAACAAAAGATGAGAACATAATACAATACAATAGAATAGAACAAAAAACAGAAGAGAAGAGAATAGAGCAGAAGAGAACAGAATATAACAGAAGGGATGAGTGCAGAATAGAATAGAATAGAACAAAATAGAATGAACAGAACAGAATAGATTAAAACAGAATAGAATATAATAGAACAGAATATAATATAATACAATATACTAAAATAAAATTAAGAATTTTATTTGAAGTCTTCCTTTTTAAGTTTGAATTTAAATAATGAATTGTTAAATTTTTAGGCTGAATATGAATTTATTTTTTATTTAGTCTATTGTAACTTTAAGTGACTATTTTCGTTTTGATTATTTTCTTAACCCTAATCCTATATTTCCCCATTCTATTTTCATTTATTGACTCTATATACATGGGTGCCCAACCTGAGGCTCGCGAGTCACATGTGGCTCTTTGAAATATTATTTTGTGCTCTCGATAAATGTACCCGAGTTCCTTTACATTTTTGAGTTAATAAATTTTAAAAAATTATTACAAATGAAGGAGCTTTGGCAATGCTGGGTAAAAAAAATCAGTCTTATTGGTCTTTTAAGAGATGATTCTCATATTCCACAATTCATACTGATTCACTGCATAATACACCGAGAACATCTCGTTACAAAATATTTAAAATATCCTTATATTATGAAAACAGTGTAACATTGTAAGTTACATTCGCACCAAAGCAAAAAATCAACTACAATTCAAAACTTCCATTGAAATATTAAAGGATGAAGAATTTTCAAATGATATTCATTACATACAATTTCTGTAAAAAAAAATTTAGTACCTTTGAAGTACATATTTAATTGCGGCTAGCGAAAAGTTTCAAATTTTAAAAAATGGATCGGACTCTCAAGGTGCTTGGCTACCCATGCTATGTACTATGATTTGGTTTGGTTTGGAGTGGAGTGCTACGGTCTACTTTTTGCAACACGAGGGCTAATGAGACCGGGATCTACAGCTTAAAGCCGATTCCAAACAGCTACGAACATCCATGCCACTGTGGGATTCGAACCCACGAACTCCGGTACCGAAGGCCAGCACCCTAACCAATCGGCCATTGTTCGGCCTACTATGTACTATAAGTTGATATATAAATAAAATGAAATTTGATTCGAGTTATATATACTTATATATATATATATATATATATATATATATATATATATATATATATATATATAACTCGAGTATGTATATACTTAATATACTATATATACATGAGTAATATAGTATATATATAGTGTATATATATATATAATTCCAGTAAATATTACTTAATTTAGTTCAACTTGTGGATGGAGTGGTAGTGTGAAGTAAATGTTTAAAGACCCTTCCATCTATGGCCCATTGCAAGCCAGTGGTGATGGACCATTATGGCATACCACCACTGTCTGGAGGGTTTATTGAGATCGACGATGTCAGAAGATGAAATGATCTTGGTAGAGGAAGGTTTCAGAAGCTAATTATTTTGACTAATTTGGAGGTGGATGATAAACTTTATACTATATGAAAGTTTATACCGGCACCTTTTCCAGTCTAAAAAATTAGATAAATGTATATCCTTAAAATGAGAATGAATATTAATAATGACTATATTTGAATTAAATCATGTATTTTAGATGATTACAAATATATGTAAATGGTATATTATAATGAATACCGTGGCAGATTCTAAAAAGAACAATCCGATTTGAACTTTATACATATATGCATGGACATTTATAGTATTATAAAAATGTCTATATTTGTTTAAATTAGATATGTAAACATTCGTCCATAACCAAGGAATATTAACCCCTTCCGGTAAAATGACGAGTCTAGCTCGTCATTAGTTTTTCATTCTATACCGCACAATGACGAGCTACACTCGTCATGCTACTAAAGTTACTGATAAATATGATAATTTAGTTTAAAATTTCTAGTGTACTGAATTTAGCAACACTTTTGTTACTTGTGGAAATCCCAGGTCACTATTACATATTGTTTATTTAAAGTTTCTTGGTACAAATCACTGACAAATAGATGAGTCAGAATAAAAGAAAACCTACTAAGAAATGCCGTGTGTGTTACAAGAATCAAATTAGAAGTGAGACTACCTGGCGATGTAAACAATTCAGAATTCCTTTTCCCTTTGTTTTGAAAAGTACCACTAGCTTGAAGACTATTATCTTAATTTTACCGTTTCTAATGTAAAAAGTGGATTTTAATTAAGAATATTTAAGAATTGTAAAATAAAACAAGTTTTTTAAATAAAAAATAAATGGTTATTCACGCACAGTTTTTCATTATTAAATCGTACCAGAAGGTGTTTAAAACTACCATATAGCCCGTCATATGACGGGAAAAATAAAATTTTAATTTTCCAGAATTGTAAAGTAACCTATGAGGCAAGTAAAAAAGGTTTGTTTTTTGGCTGAGAATTATCTAGTACACGCTCAATAATTTGTTTATCTTCATACTCCTCGAAAGTCTTCCTATACTGTGAATGCAGTTTAGAATGAGTTGAATTCATTTAGAAAAATACTTAGTTTTCTTAGCTACGTCCAAATTATAGTTAAGGTCTTCCCATTTTTTTTGTTTCAGTAATTAATGGAAGTAAAGGAATGAATTATTTCTACTACACCCTGGATATAGATAGAATTTGTTGTTAATACCGGTGATAAAATTTCCATTGCAACAAAAAATAATCGATGATTAAATTTAAAATTATCAAAATGTACCTAATCTATTATTTAAGCCAAAAAAAATATTTATGTAATATATAACTTCCATGATAAAAAGTATGGAAATACTGCAGACGATATTTAAGTAATTTAAAATAAGAAATGATTAAATGAGATGTTTAAAAGAATGACGTTACAATGTTAGAAAAAATGTTATTTTTAGCTATTTCTTATGTGATAAATGGATAAATTTAATCGCCTGCTTATAACCATTGAAAATAGGATTTGAGAGAATGACGTTAAAAGTTGGAAAAGGGGGAAAGAAGTGGATTTCGCTAACACATCAAGAATCCAATATAGTTGCCTCTATCCCTTCCAATTACAACCGCTTCCTAAATTCGAGGACAGACGGGCAGATATCTTAGGCTATTATATCTAGGGGACAGCAAAGTTTGAAAAGATCAATTAAATAAAGATTTTAAATATTTTTACTTAGTTGGATATGTATCTGCCTAATAACTAATTTTATATTGAAATGATTTTTCTTTAAAGCTCCACTGACTTTTATTGGTAGGTTTTAATTACGTAAAATGGATCGAAATATTGAACAGATAAATAAATTACCTTTTAAAATTGGCAGCCTCAATTATGAATAAAATTAAACTTGTTTCTTTTTCACTTTGCAAATAAGACTCATATCCGTATCAACCTAAGAAAACTATCTCCAAGAAAATGCTGAGAAATAACTCAATAAAAGATCATAAAATGTTTCCGGATCTCAGATTCTAATTTTGTGAATATTCTACATACTTACAAATAAACTAATGTAAGAAACAATAAAGTAACTCATTTTTCTTTCGGAAACCACTATGAATAATTAAAGAAGGCACTAGCGTTTATTTTCACAAATTTTACTTAGCCTACGGATATGATAGATAAGAGGAAAGTTACATTTTTATTTTTTTTACAAAAGTTGCATGATAAACAAGCACTCTGATATAACATAATTTAGAGAGATACTTGAATATAACAAGCTGCATCTTGTATTTTTACATTTTTTCAAAAGAATTTAATATTGCTTTGAAAGATACTTTCTTAGATTTAACTGAAACTTGAATGTACATAATGAACCATGCTGAACCGTATGCTAAAATTTTCTGTAAAAGAAGTTTAGTTAAATAAAGTTTTTCTAAACATATAAAAATAAAACAGATAGAAAAAATGTTTGTAGCAGATATAATTAACTTTGTGTTTTAATTTAAAACTGAATAGTATTTTAAAGGCTTCATCACAGGTGAATATGTTACATGTACGTGTATGTCAATATGTACGTGTTAGTTTCTGATTGTTTATTCTGGTAAAGAATGCGAAAATTTCTTGACTTACAGAAATTCATATTCATGTTATATCAGTACATTTACAATTTCCTGTTAATTTATGGTAAGGCCTTTAAAATGCTATTTAATGTTTCAATGTTCAACGTGAATGGATTTTGAAAAAATGAATTTTTTTTTCAACAAATAAAAATAAAACTTAATTAAAAAACGCTGGTAATATCATAAACAGTTATAATTAACTGTGTTTTAATTTAAACACAGTTTATAAGATTTATTAAAAGTCAACATGTACGTTTTAGTTTATGAGTCATTATACTGAAGAACGTGCAAATTTCTTGAGTTAAAGAAAAATATTGTCAACCAAATTTTTGCAGTAGATTTACATGTTCATGTTGACATGTCATAAGGCCTTTAAATTGCTATTCAATTTTTCAACGTTCAACGTGATACGCCTTTAGTTAAATAAAGTTTTATTCAAAATATTATTACGTACCAATGACTTATACCAGGCCATGTTGAGATAACACAAAAAGTTAAGACACCAGATACAAATGAGCGAAGACTTACCGTTTTGCAGACTTGTTAATTTACACTTTTATTATTTTTACAATCTGGTGACGCACATAAAAATATTCAATCTGGAAGCAAATATATCCAATCTCAATATGGAGCCGTTGGACTATGAAAGAAACTCCCGCTGATACCTCTTTCCTCAGATGAACAACAATGTAACTGATATTTTTCTGCCTGTGTTGAAGTAGACGAAGGGGCCTCGAAATCTGCTAAGCAAAAATCGAAAGAGTGCTGTTGCCAAAGACCACTGACCCGCGTAATCAACCCCTCTTGTCCAATGGGATCGAAGGGGGGGAGGGTCACTGACTTCGCCCTCATCCCTCGGTCAACAGTGTAACTCATGTTACACATATAAAAATAAAACAATTACAAAAGCGTTTGTAATATTGCAGTAATTACTATGCGTGTTAATTTAAACACATTATAAAGGCGGCTTTATCAAAAGTATAACTATACGTTTCAGTTTATGTGTCATACTGAAGAATTTAAAGATTTATTGAGTTATAGAAAAATACTGTCAACCGATTTATTGCAGTTTATTTACACGTTGATTAGACTGATAAAGGTTCGTTCAATTCGCTAAAAAAATATGAAAACTGTTCCTACCTGTCAGAAGAAGAAGCAGGCGACGATGTCATTTTTCCATTTATTACACGACAAAAAACAGCACACTACATTCAACACACACCAAAACCATTCTTCTCACATTTCCTCCTCCTCGCGCGTTATGCGCCCTCTAGTCAAAGTTACAGGAGTTACAACACACGTTCACACCTTTAAACTGCTTTACATGTTGAACTTGATAAACCTTTACCTAAATAAAGTTTTAATTGAACATATAAAAATAAAACTTAATTACAAAAGCGTTTGTAATATTTAATAGTTATAGTTAACAAACTGTTTTAATTTAAACACAGTTTAAAGGAATTTTCAAGAGTCAAAATCTACTAGGAACCAGTGTCATCAAAGTCTTTTAACGGCTAACCGTGATTAATCTGTGTTTAAACAGAGAATTGCGACCTATCATTGGATGGTGCCATGGGTTAGCCGTTAAACGACTTTGTTAAGACCGGCCGAAAAACATACGTTCACGTTTGATAAAACTTTTAAACTGTGTTTAAATTAAAACACAGTTTAAATGTTAACGATAGTTACTAAAATTATTACAAATGTTTTTGTAATTGAGTTTTATTTTTATATGCTTATGATTCAAATTACTGAAGAATCTGTAGATTTATTGAGTTAGAGAAAAATACTTTTAACCGATTTATTGCAGTACATTTACACGTTCATGTTGACATGCGATATGGCCTGTTTAAAGGCCGTCTCACATGTCAATTTAACTTTCAATAAAATTTGCTATTCAATAATTCAACGTTAATCCTGATAGGTCTTTCGCTAAATAAAAATTTATTCAACATATAAAAATAAACCTCAATTACAAAAGCATTTGTAATATTTTAGTAGCTATAATTAACTATGTGCTTTAATTTAAACATAGTTTAAAGGTTTTATCATAAGTCAACATGCACGTTTAGTTGATGATTCATTATACTGAAGAATCTGTAGATTGGTTGAGTTAAAGAAAAATATTGTCAACCGATTTATTGCATAAAATTTACACTTTTATGTTGACCTGTGATAAGGCTTTTAAACTGCTATACAAGGGTTAGTGTTCAATGTAAGATAGACCTTTAAGGCTGTATCATATGTGAACATGTACTTGTTGAAAAATCAGCAGATTCAGTTTTGGATCTTTTTTATACTGAAGAAGACTAATTTATCGTGTGAGAGAGAAACATTCTCAACTGATGAAACACTTTATTGCACGTCAACCTGAATCAGAACAATCCACTCCTTTCAAGAAATCTGAGGTTAAACAGTGGTAATGCTTTTTATACTATATTTTAACTAGAATTTATGATAATGGTAAAATATCAAAGTTTTAAGATAGATTTAATATTTGAGAAATTAATTCTTCTCTCAATGTAGAAGTATAGAAAATTTTAACAGTAAAACTACCTTAATTTTAAGAGGTCTAAAAATTTTCTGCTAAAATATATGTATATAAAATATTAAATACAATAAAAATAGAGCTTTAAAGGTTTTAAAAAAGATTTGAACTCGGTGATATAAAATTTAAGATTTATATGCAATTCTTTGCAATATCTTGAGAATTTAATAGCATTATGATCCATTAAGTTAAATCTGTGCATGTAAATTATGTTTTTTTATTTAATTTTCATCATTCTCAACTCTAAGAGTGCCACAAAATTTTTATATATAAGGTACATAAATAAACTTAAAAGAATAAGGTACTTAAATAAACTTTTAATATGCTTCAAAAATAATAAAAAGTTTTTAAAATAATCCTTTGATTAGTTTACAAAGTTTAACAAAGTACTTTTTGAATATTATTTTTGTATACTTTAGTCATCAAAAAGAAAATATAAAAATTTAGGTTGATTAAAATATAAAAGAAGCATTTGTGAATATTTTAAGCATGTACTCTCTTAAGGAATATAGTTTTAAAAATTTTTTAAGAATGTTCTTAAATTCACTGAATAAAAAATGAATTGAAGGATTTTAAATGGAAGTATTGTAAAGTATTTTTATTAATATATATCTATTTAGCAATAAAACTGTAAGGAAAGTATGTGGTAGTATTTGGTGTTTGTCAATTCTTCCTAGTCAGTTGTTATTTCTGTTAATATTTAAGTTTATTCAATGCATCATTACTGATAGAAGTCATTTAATATGTTTATGCGTGATATTTATATCTCTAAATTGTGACATATTTTGTGAATTATGTAATACGTTAAAGCGTTATTGTTTAAACATAAAGGAATATATATATTTACATATATATATAGAGAGAGATGTAATGATATTTTTATAACAGTCGATTTGTTTTGGATCACTACTGTCTGCTATTTTGCTACGCGATTGCTTATGAGACCTGAACCTACTATTTACAGCCGATTTCGAAAGGCTACGAACATCCATGCCACCAACGGGATTCGAACCCGCTCTTTGAATCCCTTTGGTAGAGCAGCACTGTACCATTCGGCCATCGTTCGGCTTTACCACTTCCTGTTCCAATTCTGTCTCTCCGATAAGTCTCGCTACCCTAGAGAATGTTCTCGAATGTTCCCCTGTCGATTCTTTCTGGTTACATAGCTAAAGATTGATTTCTGACTTTTAAGTTACGTCATCCCTGTGACTAGTAGTGATTGCTAATTCGCTGGTACAAACAACTATAAGAAGAGAATATACAATGTTTGTAGAAAATTACTACAGTTTCATTCGTAATGAATAAACATGAATAAACTATGATAGTTTAATATTCCATTTGTCTTTATTTCGTTGTTCTTCTCGTAGCAAGTTCTCGGAATGTAGTGCTGACACATCAACTTGGATCTTCATAATAAATTTTAAAAAGCCTCAGGGTATATATATTATATATATTATGTAAGAAGGCTTTTTGCCTAATTAGGAAGTAATTCCGGGTGATTTTGACTGCCTTGCAGTCATGGAACCTCGCAAGGTTTGGTTTGGAGCGCTAAGGTCTACTGCTTTGAACAGAAGGGCTAATGATACCAAAACCTACAGTTTAAAGCCGATTCCGAACGGCTACAAATATCCATGCGAGCTGCGGGATTTGAACCTGCGAACTCCGGTTCCGAAGAACAGCTCTCTACTATTCGGCTATCGGTCGGCGAACCTCGCTAGGAGAACGCAATTATGACACCCTAAAATTCAATCTAATTCCGTTTATTCATCTACATATCAAAACATCCTCATGAAACCTTATAGGTAACTAAACCTATGCGAAAACTCCCCGAAAAACTTTGGAACTCTAGACGTTTGCTTAAATAGTCATTTGTGTCGATCAATCAGCTATTACTTTAAATCCTGTGGTCGATTTAACCCAAGAGTTAAAACTTTTTTTAGATATGTATTTTAACAAACGAAGGAGCGAACATTCGAGAATATTTGCTAAGGTTCCTCGAGAAGAATTATCTGGAAAATAGAACCCTAAACCGAAAGTGATAAAAATACCATTACGTTATATATATATATATATATATATATATATATATATATATATATATATATATATATATATATATATATATTTATTTATATATATATATATATATATATATATATATATATGTAATATTAAAATACTTTATTTACATATTTAATATTAATTTAATAACTTCTGTTCATTAGTTACGTTGGGGGTTTCAGCGGTAATTCCAATTTTTCCCTCCAGACACGCTGTAGACTTAATTCAACCTCTGCCTGTACTCTTTTAGCCAATAGAAAACACGTTCTCTTTAAACATGGGTATTTTTTATCACGTAACCAAATGTGCTTAGGGATTATTCGTAGTATTTTTACCTCAGAAATATCTGCTTCAAAAGTGTGTTTGTTCGATGTTCAAAAAGTTCTTGCTTGTTGTATGTGTTTGATGTAATAAAATGTAGTAAAATGTGTTGTGCTTTTGGATGAATCTCGCCTGTATTTCATACATACACAGATATATATATATATATATATATATATATATATATATATATATATATATATATATATATATATATATATATATATATATATATATATATATATGCATATAACTTAAGTGTAAAATCTGTAATTTACACTTAATTTATCTGTACTTACACTTACCTGTTTTTTATTAACAGAAATATTTCTCAAAAGCCACAAATTAACTTATTTATGTAATTCCGAAACCACTTTTCTATTATTTAAACTATCTCTAAATATAATATTTAAATTTCCTATAAATGATACATAAAAATAAATATTAATATATCTCTCCTAGTCAGAAATTAATTCATATACGAGTTTAATTTAAATATATCTTTAGGGAAAAATTTTATGCTCTAACATTCGTTACGAGTAGTGATTAAAATTCCTAAGCGCATTTCAAAGAGATTTCAACTCGATTTCATCTTTTAATTAAAGGTTCCCTCTGATTAAACTACTGCGCTCGAGGGTTCAGTGCATAATTCGAGTACTCCGTAGCATAAAATAAAAGTTTGAATAACCTAATTTCCTTAATAAGATCTCCATCATCAGGGATCATTTCTTACTTGCTGCATAAAAATCAGTATTTAGTTATAACCACGTTGATGTGATTCATGTCTGATTTTATTAATCTATCTAAAAAGATGATTGTGCAAAGGAATAGCGAAACTAATTTTCGGGTCATATCGTGATAATTTTACTTCATTTATATCGAAATGATGTCTGGTTAAGCGATATGCAATTAGATTTCATACGTTTTTTCCCACAAAAGTCTTTCAATTAGAAATTCCATAGAATTTGAAGTGAAAGTTTGTATGCAAAGCATTTTTACATGCTGGTTACGTATATAAATTAGTTATTCATTACAGTAATTTGTAGCAATGTGATTAAATTAGTAAATTTTAAAAGAAATTGGAATGCGAGAGCATTTAGAAGATTCCTGTGAAGTATTTTCTGGAGTTTGAAAAATGGTTAGCATATTGATATGTACTGAATCGCATACCAGATATGCAATTAGCGATGAAGATAATAACGCTTTCTAATATTAATTTTTTGGACAGTAATTTTGTAAATAGATCTTTTGGATTCTGATAAAGTGCATGAACACATAATAAATATGCTATTTTGTAATGATGAAAAAAAATTTGTACTTGATTAGGTATATTATGTTCTACAAAGGTTGTGTGGTATAAATGTAATACTTTTGAATAAGCTAAGAATAAGCTAAGAGTAAGCTAAGCTGAAAAATATTTTCTGGCGCCTGAAGAATGGTTAGCATATTGATATGTACTGATTAGCATACCAATAATGCAATTAGTGAGGAAGAGAATAACGTTTTATAATATTAATTTTTTTGGGCAGTAATATTGTAAATAATTCTTTTGAATTCTGATATAGTGCAGGAATACATTATAAAGATACTTTTTTGTATTGACGAAAAAAATTGTATTTGATTAGGTATACATGTTCTACAAAGGTTGTGTGGTATAAACGTAATACTTTTGAATAAGCTAAGAATAAGCTAAGAGTAAGCTAAGCTGTGAAGTATTTTCTGGAGTTTGAAAAATGGTTAGCATATTGATATGTACTGAATCGCATACCAGATATGCAATTAGCGATGAAGATAATAACGCTTTCTAATATTAATTTTTTGGACAGTAATTTTGTAAATAGATCTTTTGGATTCTGATATAATGCAGGAATACATTATAAACATACTTTATTTATTGACGAAAAAAAATTGTATTTGATTAGGTATACATGTTCTACAAAGGTTGTGTGGTATAAACGTAATACTTTTGAATAAGCTAAGAATAAGCTAAGAGTAAGCTAAGCTGTGAAATATTTTCTGGAGTCTGAAGAATACTTAGCATACTGATATTCACTGATTAGCATACCAGAAATGCAATTAGTGAGGAAGAGAATAACGTTTTCTAATTAATTTTTTGGTCAGTAATTTTGTAAATAATTCTTTCGGATTCTGATATAATGCAGGAATACATTATAAACATACTTTATTTATTGACGAAAAAAAATGTATTTGATTAGGGTATACATGTTCTACAAAGGTTGTGTGGTATAAAAACGTAATACTTTTGAATAAGCTAAGAATAAGCTAAGAGTAAGCTAAGCTGTGAAGTATTTTCTGGAGTTTGAAAAATGGTTAGCATATTGATATGTACTGAATCGCATACCAGATATGCAATTAGCGATGAAGATAATAACGCTTTCTAATATTAATTTTTTGGACAGTAATTTTGTAAATAGATCTTTTGGATTCTGATATAGTACAGGAATACATTATAAACATACTCTTTTGTATTGACGAACAAATTTGTACTTGATTAAGGCATAAACGTCGTATAACCCCTTCTAGGTTCATTTCATTTTGGGATTATGGGTTAAAAAATGTCACATATGTTAGGCTTATTTTCATACATACATAGCTTTTTAAAAATAATAGCATCATTCGCATACAAAATTTCCTAAAAATTAATGTAAAAAAATCAATTTAAATAAATGAGTAATTTACCTGTAGAGTTGGCTTTCTGTGGATCAGAAATCATTAGACTTTGGAATCAATTAAAACTAACTATAAATGTAAAACTTAATACCTAGCTTTTATCTTGAATTAAATTTTATTTATATCCTTTGCATTTACACAAATGATTATGAAATTATTAATCAAAATTTGATAATGTATAATACATTCGGAAACACGGCACTGCACAGTGTACAACATCGCAATCTCGACAGTAGAACCTTGTTTCTCGACAGTAGAACCTTGTTTCTCTCTTTACCTTCTTCAATCTTCTGTCTTTCTTTGAGCAGCAAATAATCTCGTATCTAGAAAAGTAAACAAAATCATTCGAAACCATAAAAAGCGCATGTGAGATAATTCGGGAAAGACTGATAGACCGGTGTAAAAGTTCACAGTGCCCGAGCTACACACGGGATGAGCCAGGATGGTACATTTCGCCTCCCGAGTTCAGCTCGGGTTAAAACCGGGAAAGGGGATAAATATTGTATGTTGTAAACGTAATAGTTTTGAATAAGCTAAACCCTGATAAGTTTTGAGCTGCGGTAGCTCAGTAGGCAAAGGCAACGATCTCGTAACTGAAAGGTTGACCTCCAGAGGCATCGTTTGAGAACTTCAAGGACATTACGACTATAAACATCTTTTGCCCCAGCTGCAGTAATGAACACGGTGGATCTGCAGCTCTTTTTGCCTCAACCCAATCTTCCCATTCATGCTCGGCTCTGTCCTTTTCTATCATTTGTCCCCAAATCTACAGCCAGAACATCGTAGACAACTCTCGGGTACATAGTTGGGGCAACACTGGATATTGTGTTTAAGTCCTTTCGTGCGATATGACCAGTGAAAAGTCCTCTTATTACTTTAATGCTTTGTTCTGTGCTTTTTGAATAGGTCCTCTGCAGAAGTTCTTCATTAGTTATGGTAGGTAAACGGAAGTGACCTCGATAAACGGTTCTGCCGCGGTAGCTCAGTCGGCAAAGGCAACTATCTAGTAACTGAGAAGTTGCGGGTTCTGAACCCAAGCCGGCCTAAGATCCTCCTTGTTCGTTAAAGGTGACTAGGGGATTGTAAAACATATTCGCGATCACAATGTCATCGAAGTTCTCAATTAATAGCTCTGAGGGTTGCAAGCGATGTCTATGTGTCTTCTGCTTGGACCCTGAGTCAAAATTACGAGGATCTACT
>CM063511.1:32655718-32668218 GCA_032207245.1 Pardosa pseudoannulata | reverse complement strand
GTCCTATGAGCTGGACATATTTTGATGAAATTTTGTGTATATGATACGTTGATTCGGGAATGGTTTTATTATTTAATCCTATAAAAATGTTTTATTATAAAATTTCCAAAATTGCGAGCTTATTGAGATTATTACAATGCCGCTTGAAACCCTTCACTGCCAACGTATTTGCCGCTCAGAGTTCAACGCAACGGGCTTCAGTACAAGAAGCCCTACAATCGAACCCCCATACGGTGTGGGAATTTTAATTTAATCTAATTACGTTTATTATAAATGTACGCGTTGACTCAGCAAGTATTTTTAAAATAATTGTTTCGTTATTTTTCCATAAAAATGGCCCCTACTATAATTTATTTAACAACATTTTATAATTTTTTTGATTTACGGCGTTAAAAAAGGACAACTTCTCTCGGGTGGTCTGATATATATATATATATATATATATATATATATATATGTATATATGTATATATGTATATGTGTATATGTGTATGTGTATATGTGTATATGTGTATATGTGTATATGTATATGTGTATGTGTATATGTGTATATGTATATATGTATATATGTATATGTATATATGTATATATATATATGTATATGTGTATATGTATATATATGTATATGTATGTATATATGTATATGTATGTATATATGTATATGTATGTATATATGTATATGTATGTATATATATATGTATGTATATATATATATATATATATATATATATATATATATATATATATATATATATGTATATATATATATATATATATATATATATATATATTATATATAATATATATATATATATATATATATATATATATATATATATATATATATATATATATATATATATAAAGTTTTCCCGTATATATATGCATAATTTTTCAGGATAAAACTCAAATTCTAATATAGAAATATCTTCTTAAATTTCTTAAAAATATCTTTATAAATTTAAAAAGCTTAATCCCTGAAGTCATTAAACAAATAACTAGTTTTGAAAATAAGTAATAAAAAACATAAACCACTAACGAAACACTCCTTACCTTATGAATACTTATCTCATTAAATAAGTAAGAGTTTCTAACTGCAGACAAACTTAACCAGAACTCTTAGACTATTGAAATATCAAACTGCTTAATATATACTGTATGTGTTCTTTGTTATATAAAAAATATTATATAATTTTATAAAAAATATTAAATAATTTAAACAATATTAAAAACAGTTTAAGAATTTTTCTAAATATATATGCATATTTTTTTTCTGATAAACCCATAAATTCTAATATAGAAATATCTTCTTATATTTCTTAAAAATATATTTATAAATTTAAAATGTCATCCCTGAAGTCATTAAAGAAGGAAATAGTTTTGAAAATAAGTAATTAAAACAAAGTACCAACGAAACAACTTTTATTTTATGAATACTTATTTCATTAAATAAGCGAGAGATTCTAACTGCAGACAAACTTGGCCAGAAGTCTTAGACTATTGAAATATCTAACTGCTTAATGTATAGTGTCCGTGTTGCGTTTTATATTTAAAAAAAAGTTTTTCAAAATATATATATGCGTACATTCTAATATAGAAATATCTTCTTAAATTTCTTAAAAAATATATTTATAAATTTAAACTTTAATCCATGAAGTCATTAAATAAAAATATAGTTTTGAAAATAAGTAATAAAAAACATAAATCATAAACGAAACAATCTTTACTTTATGAATACTTATCTCATTAAATAATCGAGGGATTCTAACTGTAAACAAACTTAATCAGAAGTCAGACTTTTGAAATATCAAATTGCTTAATAAATAGTGTCCGTGTTACCTATTATATATAAAAAAAGTTTTACCGAATATATATGCATACTTTTTCCCGATAAAACCAATAAATTGTAATATAGAAATATCTTAAAATTCTTAAAAATATATTTATAGATTTAAAATTTAATCCCTGAAGTCATTAAAGAAATAGTTTTGGAAATAAGTAATAAAAGACATAAACCACCATCGAAACAATCTTTACTTTATGAATATTATCTCATTAAATAAGCGAGAGATTCTAACTGCAGACAAACTTAACCAGAACTCTTAGACTATTGAAATATCAAACTGCTTAATGTATAGTGTCCGTGTTCTGTTATATATATAAAAAAATTTTCCGGAATATATGCATAATTTTTCCCGATAAAACCTAGAAAATGTGAAACAGCACAGTAATCGAAACTTAGATAAAATTGCTATCAACACCATCTGCCACCCGGTTTTTTTTCTCTTTTTAACTCGAAATGCAAATAAGATTACAGTAGCGGAGAAAACCGGAGAAAACTCGATATATTTTTTTTAATTCCCTGTTTACATAATCATAGGAACCAAGAGAAAAGTAGGCTGATCTTAGTGTTAATATGTAGAAGAGATAGCTTGGTTGGGAAAAAAATTAAATGAATATACTAGATGTATTTTTTTTAATAATTTACTCTCTCTCTGTAATATTCCATAAAGTGAAACAATATGTTCTTCTTAACCACATATTGCATGTAAGATCATGCATTATTCATTCATTATGAAGTACGTTAGAAACGTATTATATTAAAATATGCGAATGATTTAAATATATTATCCAGTGCATAAATTGAGAAAAACTAAATGTATATTATTTTGTAAAATGTGATAAAAAATACATTATTTTATGAAAGTATTAAGTATTTTTTATAGTTATACAATGCCTCAAAATTAGGGTGTGATAGTTGAAAAGGTAAGGAGATCAGAGGGTGGCAGTATATTTCTTAATACATTTTTTATATGATAATAGCCTAATTTATCTGCCCTTCTGTCCTCGAATTTATGAAGCAGTTGGACCTAGAAAGGATAGGGAATCCATATTGGATTCTTAATGAGTTAGGCTTAACAAAATTTCTTTCAAGCTATATTTTCCCCGGTTAATAGCAGGTCATTAAATGTATCAATTCATCATATAATGGGTAAAAATAACAATGTTTTAGCATTATGACATCATTCCATTTCATTTAATTTCATAAAGTTATTTAAATACCTTCTGCACTATTTTCATACGTTTTATCACTGTACTTAGAGATATGACGTAAATAATTTTCTTTTATATTTGGCTTAAATAGTAGATTAGGACATGTATGATAATTTTAAATTGAATCATCTATTATTTTTTGTTGAAACGAAAATTTTATCACCAATATTAACAACAAATTTTATTTTCATAAAAATATAGAAGTCTGTTTCATGGACTAATAAATATCTAGCGTTTTTATATATCTTTGAAAATTAAGAAATTTGTTTGTTTGTATGTTTGTTCTTTATACCTACATAACCACTCGTTTTGAATAGATGAATTCAGCACGATTCTAAACTGCATTTACAGTATCGGGAGACTTTAGAGGTGTATGTATATAAAAAAATTCTTGAACATGTACCAGATAATTCTCAGCCAAAAAGCAAAACATTTTTTTACCTGCCTCATAGGTTACTTTACAATTCTGGAAAATTAAAAAAATTTACTAATGCCGTTTTATGACATGCTATATGATAGTTAAATAATACAGGTACACGTGTGTAAATGATCATTAGACTATGGTTGTAATTATCTTAAAATAGTATGTTCAATGGATACTAATACATTGTACAAGTATGTCATCTAGATGTTATTAATAGATGATATAAATAGTGTGTAGAGCTATTTTAGCAGCTTTCCCGCCAATGATATTTTGTTTGTAAACCAGTGTTAAGAGAAAAATAATTATAAATGGCACATTCAATTATCTTAAAATAGTATGCTCAATGGATACTAATACATTGTACAAGTATGTCATCTAGATGTTATTAAATGTGCCATTTATAATTATTTTTCTCTTAACACCGGTTTACAAACAAAATATCATTGGCGGGAAAGCTGCTAAAATAGCTCTACACACTATTTATAACATTTTGTTGTGTGCTGATTAAGTACATATAGAAATAGCACATAAGGTGTATTACTCATATATAATTTCCCGAACTAAAGACTAAGGTAAAAGCTGGATTCATAATGGATAGTACATAAATATATTCGTGCTGTAAAAGCGCACTGACACATAAGTATATATTTATATACGCATAAACTAAGATTGCGATTCATTAGCAATTGAGCTAAAATTATTATGTATAAAACATCAATTTCTCCAGTAATCATCTATGGAAGTAATAGCTAGGCATGGAGTAAGCATATCCAAAACACACTACTAGTTTTTGATAGTAAAATAATACTGAAAATTTTCTATACTCTCCTAGGAAATTACGTCTATCTTCACAACCATGAAATGAAATGTATAATTGATATAAACAAACATTGTTAATGTTATAAAGCCGTAGGTAGCTTGGACACTTATTTAGATCAGAGGGCAACAACCCCACTAAGCTTTTTACATTCAACAAATCTAGATAAGCTAAGAAACATGGAAGATCTCGATTTATATGGCTTCGTTATGATGAAAAACGCAAACATAATATAAGTCAAAAAAACAGCACTTTGATGCAGCTACTCCAATGAAGAAAATTGTTAGGGTGACCCTGATAAAGCCAGGGCCATTCTAACAAATCTGACCTATTACCCTAAGCTGACCTCGAGTTATTAAAATGTTTGCAAGAGTGAGCCACAGTGCCTCAGTCCACAAAGGAAATATTCTCTTAACTGGAGGGTTGCGGGTTCGGAGCCTGAGACGGTCTAAGTTCCGCCGTGTTCGTTAAAGGAGACGGAGTCACTTAAAATATGTTTGGGGTCATAATGTTTTCCCAGCTCCATCAATACCTCTGGGGGTTCTTAATTTTATTTTGGAACCCAATTAACAGCACCAAATATAGGGCTTCGTTTTAGTTTTGGTGGTCACAATTCCCTCTAAGTTCTCAATCAATACCTTTGTTGGTGGCAGCCTACGAGTCTTCTGCTCTGTCCTTGCGGTACAATTACGAGAACTCACTTGAGCATAAGTCGTACTTTCACCTTAGGGGTACTCGTTAAAAGTGAGAGGCGTACCCCTTTGCCTTAATAAGATTAGACTCTGGCTTAATCGTGCTTGGTTTGATCAAGGGGCATAAGACAACAACAATTTAAAATGAAGTATGTTACAGTGAGCTTCTAAATTATGATAACAACCTTAGATCATTGTATATTTTTTATATAATTTCAGGCATATTAGAGGTTATTATAAATCAGCCGGATATCCTCAAAAATAACTGGGAAATGAGTAAAAGTGAATCACTTGCAGTTAGCTTAAAGAACTGCAAGGAATCACATACAAAAGACAGTTATAATTTTGAAAATTTGTAAGAGAGATATATAACATCTATATTAATTAAAGTCACAGATGTCGAATTTTAAGCATATGTCGTACTTTCACCGTTGATGTGCTCCTTAAAAGTGAAAGGCAAACCCCTTTGCCTTAATACGAGTAGCTTCCGGTTCAATCATGATTGGTTTGACCAAGCGGCATATACATGAATGCTTGAAAAGTTTTTGTTATAATAATATAAAATTATTTTATTACAATAGCTATTTTTAGGATACTCCAGTAGTACCAGAAGTTCAATGTAGAATTGACAGTAGGGATAACTCACTTAAAAGATACGGTTTGATATCCTGTTATTAAACCTCCGAGTGGAACACACCGAGGAAAAAAAAAGTCTCCAAAAATACGCTAAAGGTTTACTGTGTCAGTGGCCAAAGCGTTGTATGATTTTTTACTTCACCCTTAGTCGACTACAATGGAATACATGAAACCCAACCTCTTTATTGTTTCTTTACTTCCAATTATAAATAGATATTATAGATTGTTAAATTTTAATACACATACGGCTAGTAAGTCTCGAAGATCATCCCATAAGAAATGATGGATTCTAAAAGTACAAATAAAAATATTCTTTGAGACACTTATTTATATTTTTTACTGAAGTCATCCAAGATATTTAAGTGGGGGAATTAGAAACACATCTGTTACCGCAAACGAAATACTTCGAAATAGATATTTACAAAGCCATGAAAAGCTATCAGCGTCTTTGTGCCTCAGAGGATAGAGGTGCATCCCTCAAGAAATGTTAGTCAAAGAGAGGTGCAGTTCCTAAACAATCGACCTGACCCTGTTACCGAAAAATTCCATGAGGGGGAAAAAGCTAGTAGAAATGTACACTGCATCCATTTTTGGAGCTTTTTTGGAGGTCGAAAATTGTACGTGACAACAGCTTTGAAGATATCATCGGTTTGGCGGAATTGTACGTGCGAACCGCTTAGAGGCTTAAAAAATATTGGTCTTCCATATTTAAGCAAACATCCTCTGGAGTATTGCATTTAAGATAAAAGGAGAACATTTAGCACATATTAAAAAAAACAAAACCTCATGAATAAAAAAATAAGAGTATAATGGTTGCGTGCAACAATTTGATAAAATAAGTTAAAATAATTATAATCAAACCGAGAGAAAATTCTAGAATAAAATGTTTCAGTATTATCTATTCTTTCGTCTGTAATTTTCGTAAATACTTAGATTTACCATGAAGTGATCTTGCATTATCATTAATTACATTAGCTGCATTTTTCCGTTGCTTAGGAAAGATCATTTGCATTTAAAGTGTTGCAATGATAATTTTACTGAACTAAATGCTACAGAGGTATAAATTATTCCAGGCACAGAAATAAATTTGCTCACGCAATGAGAAGACTAACGCCGAGGGATGAAAATTGAATTCCGCATGCATAAAACGTTGATGGAAAATAAATAGTGAACACATTAAATCTGGCGCTCGAAGCACGTAACAAAGATTAAAAAAAATTCACTTATGAGATTTTGGAAAAAAAGTTTTATTCAGGTTTTAAGTTTATCTTATTTTTTTTGGAAGTTTTTACGTTTCTTTTATTTTTAAGTCACAATTACGTTTTTTTATGTGTATTATGTTTGAAGTATGGAGAATAACCAGAAATGCGTAAAAATGAATTAAGAATTGAAATATTTTTCCATGTTAAAAACAGCTAAAAAAACTATATCGAATATTATGGTAGATTCAAAACCTGGACACATTTGCCTGTAGAATTTTAATAAAAGAACGCCCATTACAATACTTAAAAGTCCAAACCATATATAATGTTTTATAAAATTTTATCATGTACTTAATCTCATCTACCTATCTATTATATATATATATATATATACGTATCCCAATATAGATGATAGATGATAGATCATAGATAGGTAGATCACAGATAGATCACATATAGATCATAGATAGATAGATAATAAATAGATAGATAGTTAATATATAGATAGATCGATAATGAATGGATACATAGATAAGATATAGAGGATAGATAGATAAGACATACATAGATAAGAGATAGATGATAGATAGATAGATAGATAGATAGATGACAGATAAATAGAGAGAGAGAGAGGGAGAGAGAGAGAGAGAGAGAGTGAGAGTGAGAGTGAGAGTGAGAGTGAGAGTGAGAGAGAGAGAGAGATAGAGATAGAGATAGAGATAGAGATAGAGATAGAGATAGAGATAGAGATAGAGATAGAGATAGAGAGAGAGAGAGAGAGAGAGAGAGAGAGAGAGAGAGAGAGAGAAGGGAAGGTAAGAGAGTGGGAGAGATTCATAAAAAAGGAACATTTATGATAAGAGATTAATTTGGTATTATATATAAGTTCAGAGCTGTAATGTGGAGATTGGAATAGGATAAAGATGTCTGTCATGATATAAGTCCATGAACGTATCAAAAAAGCAGTTTTTGTATTATTTCTTATTGATTTAATATTTACTTTTAGGTTTTAAAAAACAATTTGTTACTACATGTGGTTGGTGTTTAAATCAATTTCTACTTTAGGATATATAATTTGCTGCCTTTTTGTATTCTAAACGGAAAAGATATTTTTATTTCATATTAATTTAAAGATAGGTTTCTCTAATTGAAGACTTTTCACTTTAAAAAGTACTATGTACCCTTGAAGCTTTAATATCCATAAAGAATCCAGTATCATGAAAAGAGTTTAAAAATGCAATAGATATATATTATGTTTTAATGAGAATAATCATAAATCTAACATATTTTTTTCAATTTTATACTTCAATATTGAAAAAAAATGAAATTGACGAAAATGGAATTTCGCATGCATAAAACGTTGATGGAAAATAAATAGTGAACACATTAAATCTGGCCCCCGAAGCACGTAACAAAGATAAAAAAAAACTTTACTTATGAGATTTTGGAAAAAAAAAGTTTTATTCAGGTTTTAAGTTTATCCTACTTTTTTTAATTCTTATGTTTATTTTATTTTTATGTCACAATGACGTTTTTTATGTGTATTATGCTTGAATTATGGAGAATAACCAGAAATGCATAAAAATGAATTAAGAATTGAAATATTTTTCCTTCTTAAAAACAGTTAAAAATCTATATCGAATATTATGGGAGATTCCAAAACCTTGGAACGCTTGTAGAATTTTAACAAAAGAACGCCCTTTAGAGTACTTACTAGTCCAAGCCTTGTATATTGTTTTATAAAATTTTATCTTGTACTTAATTTTATCTACCTATCTATGTACATATGTACATGTAATATAAACGTACCCCAGATAGATAGAAGATAGACGATAGATATATGATCATGAATAGACGATAGAAAGACGATAGAGATATGATAGAGATATGATAGATAGAGGATAGACGATAGATATATGATCATGAATAGACGATAGAAAGACGATAGAGATATGATAGAGATATGATAGAGAGATGATAGACATATGATAGAGAGATGATAGAGAGATGATAGAGAGATGATAGAGAGATGATAGAGAGATGATAGAGAGATGATAGAGAGATGATAGACTATGAATAGCTGATACAGAGATGATAGAGAGACAATAGAGAGATAGACGATACATGATAGATAGACGATAGATAGATGATTGATAGATAGATAGATAGAGAGCGAGAGAGATATTTGTAAAAAAAGAGAACATTTATGATAAGAGATTAATTTGGTATTATATGTAAGCACAGTGGTGTAATGCAAAGATTGAAATAGGATAAAAAATATTTGTCATGATACAAGTCCATGAACCTACCAGAATCGGAGTGTTTGTATTATTTCTTATTGATTTAGTATTTATTTTTAGGTTTTAAAAAACAATTTTTGTTACTGCATTTGGTTGATGGTTAAATAAATTTCTACTTTAGGATATATATTTTGCTGCCTTTTTTTATTCTAAACGGAGCAGATCATTTTATTTCATATTAATTTAAAGATAAGTTTCTCTAGTTGAAGACTTTTCACTTCAAAATGTACTATGTAGCCTTGAAGCTTTAATATTTATATAAAGTTTTATAAAGAACCCAATAGCATGCTAAAAGTTTTAAATATAATAAATGTTATGTTTTTATGAGAATAATCCTAAATCTAACATATGTTTTCTATTTTATACTTTGATATTGAAAAAAATGTAATCCAGCTTCTATAGCATATTACACATTTTGTAATCATATAATCCTACAAGATCCTACTGAGCCTGTATTATGTATTTTTGTAAAACATTAAAAGTACATAAAAATTTCAGAATTCTACTGTTATAACTAGTTTTATGATAAGTGCAATTACTGAAGTCGCTTTTGGAGAAAAAACATGAAAGTTGTCTGTTATTATGAAGAAAGTACAGCCCATCATTTCATATATGTGGTAAATGCATTTAAACCCGAAACGACTGATGATGGGTTAAAACTCATTACCACATACATTGCGATATTAATCTCTACTAACAAAGCTTTTATTTTAAAATTTAGACAACTATGAGCTATTTAAATTAGTTTGGAAATCATTGTACGTTCAGCAGTTTTAAAGGTATGAAATTTTCTAAGTTTTAGGTAATGAATTTACTTCAGTATGATTCATGACAAATTACGGTAAGCTGTTAGCAAATTTTGTATTTATAATGTAAAAAGACATAATTTACAATAATGCCAAATCTGGTATTTACATTTGAATTGATTGAAAAAATATTTGTAATAGAAAATTATGTGCAAAATATATCTTATTTCATACATTCTTAAAAATGTGCATGTAATATTGTGTGACTAAATTTAAAACTTTCAAAGATTTGAGCTTAAAATTTGTACCTCTTAGACTTACTGACATCAAGTAATAAATATTTTGCATCTGAGCAGTATTAAAATTATGTTGTCTTCTGAGTTTAGGTAATTAGTTTGTTTCTGTATAATTCATGACATATTACAATATGCAATTACCTTATTTTGGAGTTTAAAACTTATAGAGAAAACAAGCAATATGGTAGTAAGGGATTCTTAAATCTAATAAATATTTAAACCCATTTTATTTATATTTAAAGTGTGTTCTTAAAAAGTGTAATTAGTTTTATTTTTTATGCATGTTTTAATCTCTTAAAGTTTGAATAAAATAGATAATAATTTTTTAGTTATTACAATGTTTACTTGTAATAAAAACTGTAGTTAATATGTTTAATGTACAACTATTTTCTTTGATTTACGGTTTTAAATGACTCATATTTCTCCAGTTATTTTATCATTATAATAAAGCAATAATTAAAATTAAAGAGATTAACTATAGAGAAGTAAATGTCCTAGTAATTAATCCTTACTTACAAAGCGTTTATTTTAAAATTTGGACAACTCAGAACTATTGAAATTAAGTAGGAAATATTTTTACGTTCAGCAGTTTTAAAGGTATGCAATATTCTAAGCTTTAGGTAATGAATTTACTTCAGTATGATTCATGACAAATGACGGTAAGCTGTTAGCAAATTTTGTATTAGACACATAATTTACAATAAAGCCAAATCTGGTGTATACATTTGAATTGATTAAAAAATACTTTTAATAGAAAATTAGTTGCAAAATCTATCTTATTTATTCCATACATTCTTAAAAATGTGCATGTAATATTGTGTGACTAAATTTTAAACTTTCAAAGATTTTAGCTTAAAATTTGTAAGTCTCAGACATATTGACATTAAGTAAGTAAACATTTTGCATCTGAGCAGTTTAAAATTATGCTGTCTTCCGAGCTTTAGGTAATTAGTTTGCCTTTGTAAAATTCATGACATATTACAATATGCAGTTACCTTATCTTGCATTTTAAAAGTTATAAATAAAACAAGTAATATGGTATTTAGAGACTTTTAAATCTAATAAATATTTAAAAAAAATTTATATATATTTAAAGTGTGTTCTTAAAACGTTTAATTAGTTTTGCTTTTTTATTTATGTCTTGATCTCTTAAAGTTTAAATAAAATAAATAATAATCTTTTAGTTGTTAAAATGTTTACTGGTACCGGAATTGTAGTTGTTATGTGTAATGTACAATTATTTTCTCTTTGATTTTAGATTTTGAATGACTCATATTTCTCCAGTTATTTTATCATTGGAATGAAGCAATATTTAAAATTTGAGAGTTTAATTATAGAGAAGTTTTTGTTTTTTTATAAAGAAGCTTGTGGTGTAAAAAATTATTTAGAGAACACGAATTAAATGGTTATTTTTTTAAAGTAACCATATTAACTACATATATCTTCTTTGGGTAGTTACATATTAACACATTGCATTAGGGACACGTACTAGTATGTTTTCGGACGATTGATACTTGAGCCCGGGTCACGTACTGGTACGGGTTAGTGTAACAACAGGATTTGTTTGGGGGTACAAAAATAACGGTATATACAGGAAAACGAAGTCGAATGTTCTTGTCTACTACATAGATTCTGGAAAATATTAAACAAATAAAAACTAGTTTTTACATCAGTTGATACGGAACCACAGAACGGGATGGTTGATTAAAAAATCAATTTAGATTGAAAATGAACTTTTTATTTATCCTTGCGAAAATGATTATATATATATATATATATATATATATATATATAAACCAAACCATACCAAACCAAACCGTGGCTCTACTTTATTGTGTAATTATTATATTTTGATTTGGTTTGGTTTGGTTTGGTGTGCTACCATCTACTTTTTGCAACACGAGGGCTAATGAGACCGGGGCCTACAGCTTAAAGCCGATTCCGAACGGCTACGAACATCCATGGCACTGTGGGTTTGAACCCACGAACTCCGGTATCGAAGGCCAGCACCCTAACCAATCGGGCATCGTTCAGTAGGTAATTATTGTAGAGGCTTTAAGAGTAAACTGAAAGATGCTAGTGGTCATGAAGAAAATAAATCTAATCATTTTGCATGCGTGATAAAGACATCTAAACTCTCAAAACGACTGATGAGGGATTAAAAACACATAGTATAATTATTTTATATCTCACACATAGTATAGTTATTTTCAACTCAAAAAGGTTTAATCTTAAAATTTAGAAATTCCTTCATCATTAATTAACAAAGTATTTTACTTTCTGGCAGTTGTAAAACTTTGTTGCTTTTCGAAATTAATCCACGTCTGATAGAT
>CM063511.1:32635718-32650718 GCA_032207245.1 Pardosa pseudoannulata | reverse complement strand
AGTAATTTCACCTTTCATGAAATTAGTTATCACAATGTAATTCTAAAAGTTTAATGCATTTTTATCATTTTACATTAATATTTAATGAACTCTCAGTAGCGTCTTGGGTCAAGTGCGTATTCCCTTATACTATCTAGATTATATTATAATAAAAGTATACACTTGAGAAAATGGTATTTATTATGGTTATTTTCATTTAATAAAATTCAGTTTATTACTTCTTCTGAAAACATTGTTTATGCTTCTAGCTTCTGTATAATAAAGCTTAGTATCAGGATTAAGTGCTGTAAGTTGTAAAAATATTTTTTTCGATTGCAAAATCAAGGAAAAAATAATTAATCAAATGTTAATGCGTGTTAGCCATGGAGAAAATATATTGAAAAAATAATTCTTTCTAGAAACACTTATTATAAAAAAATTTGGTTATATTAAAAGTTTTATAATAATAATCAACACATGAGTGAAAGTTTTAATAAAGATTATATATTATTTTTTCAAATTTTTAAAGATCAGATTATAAAAAAAAGCTCAAGAGAACTGTTAATGACGCTTTTTAAGAATGCATGAACTTCATTTTAAAATATTCAATTATTTTATATAAATTGATTTCTTGTATATGTATAACTATAAATCCAAGATTTATCATTAAATTACATTTGTTCCTTCAAGTTTATATTACAGGTTTGTATGTTTTCAAAATCTGTAATATTTTGCATAAACTGTAAAATATAAAGTCTTATCACCTTACACTCATTTCTAGCTTTCCAGAGCTATTGGCTTTAAAACAATCTTTTGAGAGATTACAATCAACTACAAATCTTTTAAGAGATAGTGATTTTAATTTCCTTAAGACTTGTATCCTCTTCAGTGTCAGCTCCAATTGGCTGATTAAATATCTAACCATGTTCATAATATATACATCGATAAATATTTTATAACTATGTTATTATGGACAGCACTGAGTTAAAAATAATGGAATTTAAATAATATTGAATACTAATGTGTGTTCTGAACATTAACACATTGTATGCGGGACATGTACGTTACCTGACGATTGATACTTGAGCGCCAGTCATGTACTAATATGGGTTAGTGTAATAGCATAGTTTGTTTCTGGGTGCAAAAATAACGGTATATACAAGAAAACAAAGCAGAATGTTCTTGTCTACTACATTGATTCTGGAAATATTTAGACAAATAAAAACTAGTTTTTATATCAGTCGATGCGAAACCGCAGAACGGGAAGGTTGCAATATATTGCAAAGTCAATAATATTTGATTTAAGGAAAAAATAATACTGATTAGATAATATTAATAAAGAGTTCATTATGTGATATATAAACTATTAAAAATATAGAAATTACTACATAAATAAATTTGTAAGATATTGTTATATGCAGTAAAACGTTTAGAAAATCTAATGTAAAGTTTGTTATTTACAATATTTCCGAGAAAGGAATTATTAAATTAGAAATAAATTTTTATAAAGTGGTCTTAGAAGAATGTACAAATTGAATAATGATTTGATAAAAAATGAATAAGAAAAAATGAAACTATATTAACACAGTGAGTGTATGCAGGACATGTACTAGTACTTTTGATGACAATTGATACTTGAGCGCGAGACACGTACTAGTACGTTTTCTGACAACTGATACTTGAGCGCGAGACACGTATTAGTACGAGTTAGTGTAACAACATGGTTTGTTTGTGGGTACAAAAATAACGGTATATACTTGAAAAAGAAGCCGACTGTTTTTGTCTACTACACAGATTCTGGAAAACTTTAGACAACACAAGGGAAACACAGAACGGAAAGGTTGATTAAAAAATCAATTTAGATTTAAAATTAACTTTTATTTATCCTTGCAAAAATGATATTATACAAATGTATATTTATATATTATATCTGTGTTTGGATTTATATATATATTTGGTTATTTGTCTATTTACACATTTGTTTATATATTTCAATATAAAATACGAAAAATCGGTTAAAAAATTAAATAATTTTCGATCTATTGAGATAACAGAATAACTAAATTTACGCACAAAATGCCCGCTCCCGGTACAGTTCCGCTGCGAAATGTATCAGCACACAATGTGTTAATAAAATGTCATTTACACAGGCATTTTGCTCTAATTATAAGGAAAATCTTATAATAAGAATTTTAATGGTTATGGCATGAACACCAAATACTGTAAAAAGGTCATAATAAATATATGTATTGCTCCTGAATTTAATCAATATAAATAATAAAAATTAAATTTGTACTATGCTATATAGAGATGTGGATGTTTACCCATGTAGGATATGTATACATCAAAGTCACTCCCTAACAAAACGGCACATTTGGTAGCAGGTAAATAACAAAATTTGTCTTACTTGAACACATAACATTTAGAAATAATACTGCCTAAAATCTAACTCACAACAAAAGGAAATGAAATTACTCACTATAGAATGTCGTCGAAAGCCAAACCAAGATGTATCCACTCACAACAATCTTACTCATTTATGCCCGAGTAGTAAACACTCGCTTAGACTTAAATTCAACCTTGGTACGAATCACTTAATTTAATGTAAGTATAGCAGCTGTAAACAATTCAATCCCTACTGATTGCACATGTAGCTTGGATATACCGGTTACGGTTTAAAATAAACTTAGCATACAAAAACTTGCCAGATTCTTCAGAATTATGAAAACTTAATGGTCGCTTAAATTTTATCAGCCATTAAGTAGACCTTACAGCTAGAGAAGTGCAAAAATATTAATCTAAAAGAATAAGTAATTAATAATAATAACAGATATTTAAAATTTTAATGCATTGTATAAAAGGTTGTTATTTGCATTTATTTTACCTAGAAATTGTCTCGTAGGTTATGGCATACTATCGCACCATTTAATTTTTTTTATTCCAAAATATTTATGACTGATTACTTAGTTGATTTAAGGCCGATCTCACCAAAGTCGTTTAACGGCTAACTACGATTAGCCACGATTAACTCTGACGCCAACCAATGGGGGAACGCAATTCTCCGTTTAAACCAAGATTAATCGCGGATAGCGTTAAACGACTTTGGTGGGATAGACCCTTAGAACCGGTCTCACCAAAGTCGTTAAACGGTTAACCACGATTAACCCACTGCGTCATCCAATGGTAGGTCGCAATTCTCCGTTTAAACGGAGATTATTTATAGTTAGCAATTTAACGACTTTGGTGAGAACGGCTCTTAATGGTTATAGACTTTAAAAGAGAAGATCGGATTAAAATTCCATAAATACATCTATTATAATAGCCTTAACCTAATACATTTTACCCTGCGCGAGAAATTCTGTTACATATCTGAGTAAGAAAGAAACCTTTTAAATCACTTTTTTAAAACCCCTCATCGAGGTTATCGATGTTGTAAAAGTTATATTAATTGTGGGACACTGTACCTTTAAGGAAAAAAAGTAGTCAATGAAATCAGATGATGATAATAATGATAGTAAGGGCCAGTCTCACCAAAGTCGTTTAAAGGTTAACCGTATCCAATCAATAGTGGGACACAATTATTCGTGTAAAAAGAAATTAATCGTGGTCCTCCATTAAACGATTTTGGTGATGCCGGCCCTAACTGACTCATGAACTGGTGTCGATTACAATAAAAAATATAAAGAGGTTGATTCGAATTAAAGTAGTACATTTCTTGGAAAGGTAAGTAAGGCAAAATGTAACAAAGATGATTAAGAGCCGGTCTCATAAAAGTCGTTTAAAGGCTAACCGCGATAATCTCTGTTTAAATCAAGAATTGCGTCCCCCCCCATTGAATGGTGGCATGTGCTAAAAGCGGTCACCAAAGACGTTTAACGATCAACCGCGATGAATCTCTGTTTAAGGGGAAACTATTACTAGCCACCATTGGTGGGCGCCATGGATTAATCGTAGTTAGCCGTTAAACGAATTTGGTGAGATCGGCTTTCAATGTTCTGCAAAAAACAATATTTTACAACTCCTTGTACGATCTGTAGTTATCCGCATACATGTCTTTGAAAAAGTGTTTTTTACTTTGGAGACATATAATTACTTCTATCTTCTGAGATAATGCGCAGTTTAGTAAACTGCTACTAAACATTTTCACTAACATTTTTATAGAACGTTTTGTTTAGACTGAAAAGTGAATTACAGTATAAAGTATGTATAATTGTGCTAAATGAAAAGGAAAAAAATGAACTGTTGTGAAAAATGTGGTAAAATCCGATGTGTAGGACTATGACGTATATTTTCTTACAAATGGAATTTAAATAATATTCTTAAATATATGCATTTAAATATGGATGATTTTATTTATACTTTTAGGGCCCTTATTCTGGAAGTTGTGGTTCATTTCGACCCTTCATTGTGACGTCATTTTGACGTTACTTACGGACATTATCTGAGCAAATGATCAAGCTGACATCAAAGTGACGTCAAAACGAATGTTTGTCTCAACTCGCTACGTCCAGGTTTGGTTTGGTTTAGAGCGCTACGATCTACTGTTTTGCACACGAGGGCTAATGAGACCGGGACCTACAGTTTAAAGCCGATTCCGAACGGCTACAAACATCCATGCCAACAGCGGGAATCGAACCCACGAACTCCGGTTCCGAAGAGCAGCGCTCTACCGTTCGGCCATCGTTCGGCCGCTACGTCCAGAGTAAGCCCTTTACTTAGGTTCTGTCTCATCAAAGTCATTTAAAGGCTATCCGCTATTAACCCATGGCACCAACCAATGGTGGGACGCAATTCTTCGTTTAAACAGAAATTAATCTCGATTAGACGTTAAATGATATTGGGGAGACCGGCCTTTAGCTTTTGATGCTGTATTGTATTGACTGTATGGTAGAAATTTCAAAGGAACTTGGGTATGAGATACCCAGCTCGAGTAATTCCGTTTGGTTTGCTTGCACGTGTAATACCGGGTTGAAAAAAACCTTTCCGGGAAAATATAAAAATTGTACTCACTATTTTGATTGTCTGAAAAATCAGATTCAAAGCAACCAGAAATATTAATAAATTACTATTTTACTTGACGTCGTAAACATTGTAACATAAATACATTGCTAACAGAATTCTACAATTTATATAGTAATATGTGTAATACGCATGTGATGCATTTGCAAATAATGTATAAATTGAATGTAAGTGGCCTTTTTAAAAGTTGGAGTTTTGATATATTTGCAATCATTTATGCTATTTAATCTAAGGATTTTATTTGGATGAAAAATAATAGAAAAATATTACTTTTGGGTATAAAATGCCTTGCGCATGTAGAACCGTTTATTTTTATTTATTTTTTTTATTTTTTATTTATTTATTTATTTATTTTTTTTTGCTCAGGAGTGCAATACTAGGTTAACAGGAAAAATTATGTTCCGAAAAAAAAAAACGAAATTTTACATACTATTTTAATTGTACCGAAAAAGAGAAGCAAACTGTCAATGTGTTAATAACTATTAATAAAGGAATATTTTAATTTGATTTTCTAAGCCTTTTTCATAAATATATTGCTAAGAGCAATTTACAATTTCAAGAAGATTGATGCAAAACAAAACAAATTACTTTAGATACTCCGCTATCACCTTAGTTTATATTTTTATTTCTAAATAAGACATGGCTCAATAAAATTTAAAAGTACAAGATATTAAGGTAAAATGCATGACGTATTAGGGAAATGGCTTCTAATACCCATAAAACGTGTTGTGCAATTTTCCCTTTATATCGATGGAACAGTTATCAGGAATTCGAGACACACTTTAAGGAAAAAAGCATTACCGAATCATGTAGTATGAAATCCTTTTGCGAAATTACTTTATTTGAAAGACCTTTTAAAGAAATATGATTTTCCCGAAATGGGCAAGAAATGCTTGTGATCATAAAATGATTATTTAAATATTTGAAAGCTATTTCGGGAAACCACTTTACATTGGTGCTTATTTTTTAAGTACTTTATAAAGAAAAAAAAAGGATATAAAGATTGGCCATTGCAATAACGAACTTTTAATCTCTTAATAACAGAATTTAGAATAACATCACGATCATAATTATTTTTAGCCACTTTTTAAGCCGCCTTTAAGCTTATTTCAAAACAATTTTTTTTTGGCTTGATTTTGTAAAACTGGGGATGCAGTGGAAGACGAGGTCTGTTTTGACTTCAAACATTTTTGTTCTAATCCTAATGCATTATGTCTGCTTTTTACTTAATTTAATCTCTTAAAAAACTTCCGTTGTGTTTAAGTCATTTCAATAAATGTTATGGTAAAAGCGATTGTTTTTCTAATCTCTTATGTTTAGAATAGCAATTCTTTCGGCGAAAGAAATTTTAAATCACTTAATCGATGGTTAAATGTTAGAAGTATGAACAAATGGGGAATTTTTAAATTTATAGATTGGTTTAATCTAAACAATTGATTATAAGCTATGTTTTATTCCTTGTACGAAAATGATTGTTTCTAGTAAGGTAATGTGATGTATCCGGACCCATTTTCGGGTGATACAATGAAGAAGCAGGTGTTTCTTCATTAAATGATTTATTTACACCTTGTAGCTATATACACATTTCTATTAGCAAACGATACAATTACAGTTCACGATGGTGTGATACAATAAACATACGCCTGAGTAGAGACGGACAATTTATTTCTGCCGAAAGGTTTGAGAACCGATGAAAGAAAACAATTCGTGGTCGGAAATTATAAAGACAGCAGACTCAATTGGACGAGGGTGCTTGCAGTCGCAAATTGGTATCTTCGAAGAAGATAAAAATAAAGTAAGGGGTCTTAGGAGGAATATAACTATAATCGATCCTGGAGAGGAATCGGATTAGGAAAAAGAAAACCCAAGGTACAGGATATAGCTAACAATCTCGAAAAGAGATTTGTCCCAAGGTGGGATTTTCACTAAAAAAACTCTTCGATGGAGAGACTGGTCAAGACAACCTCCAAATAAGCTGGCTCCTAACTAACTAACTCTCTAAATTGTTAAAAAAATCTCCTCTCGTCTTTTTTAGGGGAGGGGCCTCTAAGAGACTAGGCCTCACCCACAACTTTTTGTATTGGATCATCTGGCGATGATCTCACCTTCAACTAACTTAATTGGACTGGCTTAGACAATGACTGGCTGTTAACACGGGAGTCTCCGGAATTTCGTATCGGCTTAAGATCTAACGTCGCGGTGACCCATTTGAAGATGCGCGACCCCGACGATCATCCTTCTTGGTTGTCTGCCTGTGCGCCCTATTGTCTAGCCTATTTTTTCTCTACCTGTAGGGCACAAAAGTTTTGCCATCGTGGTGTAGGAGAAACAACTCATTTGTCTCCACATAAACGAAGTCCATTTCTCAAACTCTTTCTAGAAACAAAGTCTTTGTGAGGGAGGTACGCCTTTAAGGCAAGCCGTTACAATTGTATTGAAAACTGAAAGCCTTTAAAGCTTCAGGTTCCAAATGTAACTCTTATATACTGTATCTGAATCTATTTTGACTTTCATCCGGTAGTACAAATGAAGGAACTTTATAATAAAAAAACTAAGTATCCATTTTGATATTCCCTGAACACATTTGACACATTTGACTTGTTTTGTCACCATATATGTAAGTATTGGCGTATTATTCGATTATAGGTAGAGAGTTGAAGTTTTTTTGTAGTTGTGAGTGTTGAAGCATGTACTTATCCATGTTTCTTTTCAATTGCAATCCTTATTTACAATGAATCAATGAAATACACAAGAAAATCAATCAACTATAACGAAAAATTTTAATATCACACATAGTAAAAAGCTACCAGTCGTTGTAAAGGGCAGATTGACTAGTTTAAACTGGTTGGGTTAGATTGTTAGTCCAATTGTAACTTTTTTTATTTACTGTAACTGAATTGACTTCGCATGAGTTAAGCATTGCGTCCGTTCGTACGAACAAAGAAACTTTGACTTAGAAAAGTCCATTATGATACTCCCTGTAAGCTTTTTGACATGTTTTGTCTGAGTCCCTCGTACGAAAAAAAGAAACTTTGATTTAAAAAAAAAACTTTTAGTATCCATTATGATAGTTTATGAACTCATTTTAACTTGTGTTGTCAGGATATCTGTGAGTATTGGAGTATTCTTTTCATAAAAATCAAAAACGGTTAGACGTAGAGAGTTGAAATTTTGTATATGCGACTGTTGTTCACCTCTCTTTTGTATTGTATTTTACATTCACAATAAATCAATGAAATAAACAATAAAATCAATCAAATACAAAGAAAAAATTTAATAATAAAAAGCTACAAGTCACGTCTACATGGCAGAATGGCTCATTTGAACTGGTTGGGCTAGATTCTGTAGATTGCTATATTGAGCTCTCCTCATTGTTCAATAAAGAAAAATCTCAATAAAACTAATAGCAAAGTGCCACAGGTAGCCACTAGATGGCAAATTGGGCAAATTTTTATTTTGAGGTTTATTCATTGTTGATAAAGAAAAATCTTATTAGAATAAAAATAAAACGCTACCTGTCCCCGTTAGATGGTAGATTAGTGAGATCAATTAAATGGCTAGATAGAACAGTATCCATTATTGAATAACGAATTTTTTTATTGCGACAAATAGTAAAATGATGTCATGTTACATGTCAATATTTGAGCTCTACTCATTACTGAATACAAATATCATTGTTCTATCAATACTCAACAAACTTTGCGTATTATTAAAAACTAATATTTTAGAAATTCTTTATATGCACACTTTATCGAAGAATTAGAAGATCGTATCTCACATTTAAATACGTTAGAATTATTTAAAAACTAACGTGAAATGACGTACAGTAAAATTAATTGGGATTTCCTAATTATTTAAAGACACACACACACACACACACACACATATATATATATATATATATATATTATATATATATATATATATATATGTGGTGTGTGTGTGTAATATAGGAAGGAATATTGTATTATGGGAATATTGTACTATAGAAATAAAAAATCTAGGATTAGGTCCCCCGAAGATAAAATGTAATAAGAGAAAATACCCTACAAAGACCCTAAGTTTGGGCAACAATCATGACCTACAGCAATCACACAGATGTGAACCACTTGTGGGCTATAAAGACGCAGATTTAATCCCTTTTTAACGTTACAGAATTCTTCATATCAAACTACTAAATACCCCTTGACACTATAGAGTCACATAACTTGCGAGAGTTAATCCCCAAGCCAGCCACCTTTAGACACACAGGATAACGTCCTACGGTATCTGTTCTGCTAGACTAAAAACAAAAAGGAAAAGTGCAAGAATCAATGAAGAGGTCCAAGAACGCCCAAACAAACCTTTTGACATTCTAAATGGTCTGTCACAAAAACAGCCCCCAAAACTCCATAGTGTAAGATTTTATATTTTCGATAAAGAGTTCATATATTCGGTATCCAGCTATCAGTTAGTAAAGGAGACATTATCTGCCCAACCGTCAGCTAGCTAGTTAGTATGTTCTCTCCCCAGCTGTGGTTAAACTAGTCATGTCAATTAGACTAGTAATCTCTTTGAGATCAATAACTCTCATTTCAGACATCGTTCCGCAACAGTACTTTGTGAAGAATAATCGTGTCTTATAATCGTGTTTGGATAAATAAAGAAGGAACCAGAAAATAACTGAGGTCCCGACTGCTTATTTAAAGAAGGACAATCTAGGACATGACACACACACACACACACACACACACACACACACACATATATATATATATATATATATATATATATATATATATATATATATATATATATATATATATATATCACATGAATTTGTATCTAAGTGTCTAACAGAAGTTTAAGAGTTAAAAATAATGATTTGGGCTGTATGTTCCACATTGACTTACATAAGATTATTTAGCACCTAAGTACAAAAGTAGGCTTAGTCTGGTAAAAATAATCATTGACTAAACAAAAAATATCATTCTTCATTTAACGAGTCTGATAAAACAATTTTTAAAACGTTTGAGGCAGAATAAAATTTTAGTTAAGGAGAAAGTATTTTCTTCAAAAAGAATAAAATACCTTTAAGATATATCTTTGAATGATCGAATTAGAAATCTTTCATAAAAGAGAAAATTTCTTTTGACAGCGATTTGAAATATTAAGAAAAAGTTAAAGGAAAAGAGATGAAATATCTAAGACGAATTTTCAAAGTGACAGATATTATTTTATTGAATGAACATCTGACAAGGCGTAGAGTCTTATCGTTTATCATCCATGTCTTTCGAATGTTTTTGTTTTGTTCGTACCAATTAAGTGAAGTAGTGTGTCTCTGTTTTTCTTAATTAATTTAAAAGAGCACTTAAGAATATTGCCTGGCGGGGAAGAACAGTTCTAAATAATTTTTGTTCTAAATTATTAAGATTATGAGTTTAGAAATAAAACAAAAGTCTCATATTAAAATTACAAGTAACGATTATATTTTATTTTTTATTGATGTTCATGACAGAATATTGTAAGTCAAGTAAGTTTCGTGATTTTATTTGATTTCAGTGTTTTAGGTTTACACATAATTTTATACCAATATTTTAAAAATTATTCCATATTTGTGTGTCTCCCACCCCCACATGCACGATGTACCGGGTGATGCAAAGAGTCAGGACGAATATTAAAATAGAAAAATTAGAAAACGAAAGAATATACAACGATACGGTTTGCACGAAAAGGATAAAAAAGAAACCGGATTTTGTGTGTCAATGAATAAAATAGTTCTGTTGGTGACCAACAGATGGCGCTGTAGTGCACCAAAGAAGGATTTATAAATGAAAAAATGTGGACAACTTACAAATTAACTTAATTAAGTTAATTAGTACTACAGTAAACTTTTAATGTGCTGTCCATCATTCAGTAGTACAGCTGTGAGACGAGTCACCACACTGTCATACGCTTTATGTGGCGATATGCTCATAATGCAGCAATGTGACTTTCAGAATTCTGATAATACAATTTAACTAAGAGAGCTTTTTCAACTATGGACAGTATTTCGATCCGTAAAAGGATCGACCAACATTATCGGCTGCAGTTTCTCCCTTTTATATCGTTTGTTGGTTTACATAATCCGACATCAAAAATCAGAATGCGCCATCTGTTGGTCGCCAACAGAACTAATTTTTCGTTGACACACAAAATCCGGTTTCTTTTCCATCTGATTTATGCAAACTGTATCTCTTTTATTTTCATTCTTTTTTGAATTATTCAATTTTAAAGTTCGTCCTAATTTTGGATCATCCGGTACAATACAAGTACTAGAGCTGAGTGAAGAAAGATTTAATGACTGAATGCATATTCCAATATATGTATTGAGGTACTTTATTTATTTAGTTTAAAAGTTAGAAACAGTCACAATACTAATTTTAGAAATTTTATTGAATGAGAGTAAGTATAATTTTAAATTATATATATATAACTTATTATTTATTTTCAATTACCATATTGGATAAAAAATAAGAGATTTTTTAATATAAGTCTTAAATTTATTTTTCATTAAAAAACCGGGCATTTTTTGTGCTTGATACTTACTACTTACATATCTGTTACATATATACTTACATATCATGTTACATATTTTTATTTTAAATTTATAATATGCCCTACCTATCCAGAATCATTAAACACTTTGAGGTTAACACATTTTTTCGAATAACTAAGATAATTCTTCACTTATCATTTTGTACACTTAAATATGTTAAGTATGTTATATACATTTATGATCAAGTAAGACCTTCGTTTTTGTCAACGTATCCAGTTAGGGTGTTAACCACAAATTGGAAAATATAATATTGACTGCATTAATGATAGGAAATATCTGTTTACTTTTCAACGATGAAACCTAAACTGAATCTGCTGCTTTTTCACAAAGTACATGCTGAAGTTTTATATCAATAATTCTATTAGATTTAAGGTATTTCATGTTTCAGAAAGTTTACAAAATGAATGCTATTAAAATATTATTTTGCATAACAGTTGGGCTGAAGTTAGTAAGCTAATATAGAAAATTTTTTTTATAAAATTTGATTTTGTTATTCAATGTAGTTGCCTTCAAATGCGATACAACGATTATAGCGGTCATACAATTTTTCGATACCATTTTTATAGTACGAATTGTCTTTATCCTCAAAATAGACCGTAGTTTCGGCGATTACTTCTTCATCGCTAATTTTTTTTTCTAGCGAGCATTCTCTTGATGTCTGAGAAAAGGAAAAAGTCGCTGAAGGCCAGATCTGGAGAATAGTGTGCATGCGGAAGCAATTTAAAGCATAATTTATATAACTTTGCCGTCGTTTTCACTGACTTGTGACACGGTGCATTGCGTAGATGAAACAACACTTTCTTCTTCTTCAAATGGGGCCGTTTTTCCTTAATTTCGTCCTTCAAGCGCCCCAATAACACTATGTAATAGTCGCTGTTAAGGGGTTTTCTTTTTTTAATATAGTCTATGAATAATATACCATGCCATCCCAAAATACTGATGCCATAACCTTGCGAGCCGACTGTTGAGTCTTTCCATGTTTTGGAGTTGGTTCATCACGTGCAGTCCACTCGGCTGACCCGTCGATTGGACTCCGGTGTGAAATAATAGACACATGTTTCATCCATTGTCACATATCGATACATAAATTCGGGTTTATTACGATTAAACAGCTTTAAACACAGCTCAGAATCATTAATTCGTTGTTGGCATTAGTCGATTGTAAGCTAACGCAGCAGCCATTTTGCACAGAGGTTTCGCATACCCAAATATTCCTTCACGATAAACCCAATACGTTCTTTTTATACCTTTAGAGTCTCAATACCTTAATCAACTTCACTTTATTGTCAAAATTTATTTGTGCACTTTTTTGATGTTTTCATATGTAATATCCTCTTTGAGGCTTCAATTGTATCCATCGTCCCCAGTGCTCATTTCTCCTCTTTTAAACTTACCAAACCACTACTCAACGGTTGATTTTCCTGGTGCAGAGTCCGAATAATGTTTATCAAGCCAAGTCTTGGCTTCAACAATATTTTGTTCACTAAAAACCAGTGCTTTAAAAACACACGAAATTCCTTATTACCCATTGTTTTCAAACTAACAAAAGTTGCTTGTCTCAAAATACTATATTTCACAAACTAATAGTCCGATAGCTGTCAAATTTATACACGTTTTTTTTCGAAGTTTAGGACTAACTGAAAATTATATGGATATAATACGAGTAGCGCCATCTATGTGTCAGCTAACGAACTTTTCAGCCCACCTGTTATGTAAAGGATATAAAAAGATATTTTGTATAATTTCGTACTAATTATTGTGGGACAACTGACAGCATCCATCTCAGTATTATAAAATAATATGTATATTGGATATACAGTGATGCATATTCAGACAGTTCAATCCTATGTTGTTCTAAAGAAAGTTATAAGTAACGAAAAATCAGTTTATCAAACAAGTTAACGGAAACTATTATTTTGTCGCTGCTCCCAACCTCTTTCGTGTGCTACAGGAGCCATTTCAACTTTTCAACACATGGTTTGGAACACTTCGGTCTAATTCTTCGCTACACGAGGGCTAATGAGACCGTGGCCTACTGTTTAAACCCGTTTCCGAATGGCTACGAACATCCATGGCACGAGCGGGATTATAGAACACGAACTTCAATACTGAAAGTTGCACTCTACCATTTGGCCATCGTTTGACTTTTCAACATATGAGATGTACCTCTCTTGAAAACTAAGTGCAATACCTTCCATATTTCTATTATGCTAAGACATACAAAATTGAGTATATACATTTTGTGATGACTTTGACTGAGGACACTACACATTAATAAAAACACGTGATATTTTAATAAATTTCTGCTAGGATCACTGAGCAGTGGAAGTCTATAACTATCTATTTTAAATATTGGTACTTTTAAGAGTGATTTTTATGATTATTCAATATTATTATTCACTTTTAAGTTATATCGTTATATACGTTAAAACATAATTAATAAAACTACAAAATAGTATTCAAAAGCAAATTGAATATTTGAAACACTAATAGAAACAAAACTGTTTGATATATATTAATACAGCACCAAAACGATAAAAAGATATTTAAATCACAAAATTATGTGTAGTTTTTTGTAAAAATAGAAAGAACAATCTTTTGAAATAAAATAACTTTTTTAAAGAATATTTTTCTCAATAAAAGGGTAATAACTCAAACATTTTGAGGCAGTTTCTAAAAAATATTATTTTTATTACACGTTGAAATAAATCTAATAAGTACTATTTAAAGATATTTAATCATAAGAATGATAGTTTCAGTTAAAAATGCAAGCATTTTATAACCATGTGATTAAAAATTTTTGTATGTTGTAATAATTTTAATCAATGAAAGTCTTTAAAATAATTATTTACTTTTTAAAATTTATTATTAGTTACAGAATCCAATTTCCTATACGCATATCTTTAGTTGACAATCGTAGTTATAAAGCACTTATTTTTAATTGAAATAAATATATATCTGAATAGTTTTACTAGTGATTTACAGTCTACTTAAATTTTATTAAACTCTTATTTTTATACTTTATTGGTTTCTAACTAAACTATATAATATATATTTGAAACGTTACAAAATTATTCAAGCAACTTAATAAATATTGCATGGAACAATATGTCCTAGACATATCGATTAATATTTAACAATTACAATTGTTTCAAATATTAGATGTCTGCAGAAACCCTGGAGGGGTTTGATAAAATATTGATTAAGCTGTGTGGAATCGATTTTCTGAATTTCAAGCTCTAAAAGTTGAGAATCAATTTGAATCACTTCAAAAATATACTAGACATCTTCTAAAACACATTTTTTTAAACTTAACGCTAAATTTACGGACCGAGCCAATTTGATCACTATATATGTATAAAACTTTAATATCAGTTTTCAAAAACATACATTGGTTTTTAGTTAAGTAATAAAATATATGTAAA
>CM063511.1:32620718-32630718 GCA_032207245.1 Pardosa pseudoannulata | reverse complement strand
CGTTATTTTATGAACGGTGTTGGAAACTAAAGCTTAAAGCTTCTTTAACACATTGTATGCGTGACAGGTACTAGTACGTTTTCTGATGAAAGATATTTGTGTGCTGGACAGGTACTAGTACGTTTTCTGACGATTGATACTTGAGAGCTGGTCACGTACTATAAGGGTTGGTGTAACAACAAGGTTTATTTTCGGATACAAAAATAACGATATGTACTGGAAAACGCAGCCGAATGTTCTTGAGTACAACATAGATTCGTAAAGATTAGTAAAAGAAATAGTTATATATGTTATACATGTAAGTTATACATAACATTCATATAACTATGTATATGTTATAAACATATTATATTTTATTTTATTTCCCTTCTACGATATTTTCAATAAAAAAGAAGCTTATAAAATACCCGTTAGACAGAATTATGGGATATACGTATGTATAATAAAGTATTAGAGGGATTATGGAAATTTTTTAAAGAAAAATATCGTATTCTGCGTTGCAAAATTTAGTGCAAATTTCTGTATTAAACATGAATTTTAACTATGATTTTATAAATCATTTAATAGAAAATATTATAGAAAATAATTTGATAGAGAAATTAATGATTTAAAAATTTTAATGAGACTAAGTATTTTTAAAAGTAATAAATCCGTTATTTTATTAACGGTGTTGGAAACTAAAGCTTAAAGCTTCTTTAAATATAGCTCTGTATATTTTCAGATATTGCAGTAATTAATACTACTAGTCGTATTCTTGGTAGTTTTGCTACAAGCAAGTAGCTTTAGCAAAAACACTAATACGTTGGTTTTTTTTCATGTACTATGGACATATAAATTCGGATCACAGATATACATCCTCAAAATAGTAATTTTATAGAATAACTGAATCTGAATCTATCGTTCTAGTATCTTACATGTAAAGAATTTACAACTTCTGCGAAATATAATATTCTTTGGTAATTCGTTTTTAATTTCCGTTCACCATATTGAGAGGGAGTAAGTGGTCCCTTAGCAAGCCTCTTTTTGGGGTCAGTATTCAAATTATTAAGTTCCAGCGCCCTCTACAGGAAAGACGTTTAAATGGGAGAAGGTATGGATGCAAATATATAGAATCACGAGAGAGCCCGTCCAACATAGTAAACTAGAATGTTGAAGCAAGTGAGTACCCAACCCAGCCTCTCTTGATAGGTGTACCTGCTGTTACAGATTTTCTATGTCACAAGCCCTCTAGAGGTCTAAATAAAATCAGATGACAACGCCATCTATCGGTTTTTACGAAAACATATTTGGTAGAAGTGTCTTGCAGTAAGACTTCTTGCTAACGGGAGAAAGAGAGTTGCACACCCACTCCTCCCTTCTAGGTGCATTTTCTTATATAGGTTTTTCAGTGTTATAAAGCCCTCTAGAGGTCGAAATGAAATCTGATGACAACGCCATCTATCAGTGTCTACGAAAACCCATTTGGTAGAAGTGTCTTGCAATAAGACTTCTAGCTAACGGGAGAAAGAGAGTCAAAACAGAAAGTGTATTTTTCACTAGTTTTAAAACTGAGGATTTATAGATGATTCTTCAGTTTTAATTGTGTATGACTGGGTAATAAACTATATTCTATTTAACATTAAACATATCATAACTGGTCAAATGACCGGTAATGTATGTGCAAAAAATCCGATGGCTAATAAATAAAAATAGAAGTAAATGAAATAGGTATGTATTGAATGAATAAAATAATATAAAGTAAAAGAATTTTTTATATATGTTATATATGTACGTTAAACATAACATTCATATAACTATATAACTATGTATTTGTTATATGCATATTATATTTTATTCCCCTTCTACGATATTTTCAGTAAAAAAGAAGCTTATAAAATACCCGTTAGACAGTAGTATGGGAGATACGTATGTATAATAAAGCACTAGAGGGACTACGGGAATTTTTGAAAGAAAATATATTGTGCTTTGAAAAATCATTGCAAATTTCTGTATGAAACACGAATTTTAACTATAATTTTATAAAGAATCATTTAATAGAAAATATTATAGTTAAGAATTTTATAGAGCTATTAATGTTTGAAAATTTTTAATGAGAATAAATATTTTTAAAAATAATAAATCAGTTAGTTCATTCAAGAATTTGGAAACTGAAGCTTAAAGCTTCTTTAAATATAGCACTGTATATTTTCAGATCTTGCAGTAATTAATACTACTAGTCCTATGCTTGCTAGTTCTGCTACAAGCAAGTATCTTTAGCAAATCAGATAATACATTGGTTTTTCTTCCGGTACTTTGGACATAGAAATTCTTATCACAGACATACATTCTCAAAACAGTAGTTTTATAGAGTAACTGAATCTCAATCTATTGTACTAGATTCTTAGACTGAACCTACCACTTCTGTGAAATATGATATTCTTTGATAATTTACAAAATACAAAAGTGAAATTTTCATTAGTTTTAAAACTGAGCATTTATAGATTGTTTTTCACTTTTTAATTGGGTATGATTGGGTAATAAACTACATCTATTTAACACTAAACATATCATAGCCAGTCAAATTACCGGTAATGTATGTGTAAAAAATGCAGTTTGTAATGAATTTCAATAGAAATAAAGAAATATATATGTATTGAATGAATAAAATAAATAAAAAGAAAATAAATAAATGGTTATACATGTTATATATGTAAATTATATACAACATTCATATAACTATTTATTTGTTATATACATATTATATTTTATTCCCCTTCTACGATATTTTGAATAAAAAATAAGCTTATAAAATACCTTTTAAATAGAATTATGAGAGATATGTATGTATTATAAAGCATTAGAGGTATTACGGGAATTTTTGAAATAAAATAACATATTCAGTGCTGCAAATATTATTGCAAATTTCTGTATGAAATATGAATTTTAAGTATAATTTATTAAAGAATCATTTAATAGAAAATATTATATTTAAATATTTTACAGAGAAATTAAAGATTTTCTTTCTAACCTTTAAAGAGACTAAATATTTTTAAAATTAATAAATCCGTTATTGTATTAACGGTGTTGGAAACTAAAGCTTAAAGCTTCTTTAAATATAGCTCTGTATATTTTCAGATATTGCAGTAATTAATACTACTAGCCCTATGCTTGGTATTTTTGCTACAAGCAAGTAGCTTTAGCAAATCAGCTTTATCTCAAACACTAATACGTTAGTTTTTTTTCCTGTACTATGGACATATAAATTCTGATTATTGACATACATCCTCAAAATATTATTTTTATAGAATAACTGAATCTCAATCTATCGTCCTAGTACCTTAGATGTAAAGAATTTACCACTTCTGCGAATTAGAATATTATTTGATAATTTACAAAACAGAAAGTGAAATTTTCATTAGTTTTAAAACTAAGCATTAATTGATTGTTTTTCAATTTTAATTGTGTATGATTGGGTAAGGAACTACTAAAAAAGTACTTTAAAACAATTTTATATAAATTTTGTAAAGGGGAAAATTCTAATTCAAAGTAAATACTAATTGAAATATTTTGGTGTACATTAATGTGTAGTAGTATTTTTAAGCCATATGTTTTCCCTACCAAACGTACAATAAATAAACTTTATTCAGACCCGTATAATTTAGGTAGTCTTTTTCATCTTTTGTCTTTTTGATTTTTTGTCACGTCATTTAAAATGTTCATCTGTGCCAGGTATTTGAGTTGAAGTTTGAACTGATCTAATAAAAAAAATTTTGATATTATGAACATTTATTGCTATTTCTGATTTTAATAATTTTTCAGTAAATATATATTTGTATTAATCAGTTTATGTATGTAAAGAGAATCAGTTTGGTACATAGTTGGGTGTGTGTTAAGATAAATTATTTTCTACCAATTCTTGTCATATATTAAATATAATATTAAACATATTGTCATGTATTAAACGTAATACATATATGTTAGACTCAGTTTGGAGAATTATTCTTGATTTCTGTGCAACTTAATACCTAATAGACTGAATCAGTTTGGTACTTAGTTGGGTGCGTGTTAAATTATTTACCACTTATTCTTGTCATACATTAAACATAATATTAAACATATTATCGTGTATTAAATGTAATACATATATGTCAGACTCAGTTTGAGGAATTCTTCTTGCTTTCTGTGCAACTTAATACCTAATAGACTGTACTAATAGACTGAATCAGTTTGGTACTTAGTTGGGTGCATGTTAAGTTTAATTATTTTCCACCTATTCTTGTCATACATTAAGCACACTATAAAACATATTGTCATATATTAAACGTACTACATACATATATGTTACACTCAATTTGGGGAATTATTGCTTTCTGTGCAATTTAATACCTAATAGACTGTTTGTTAAACAACTTGTATTTTATATGAGTATACAACGCATATATATCTTTCTTTATTCAATTTATTCACGAAGAAAGAAAAACCACCTCAGCTACAAAATGGCGTTTGATTTTGCTGTTCCTTTCGCGTATACCACTACAAGACAAAAATAGCTGTCAGATTCTTTACTCCATTGTTTTTATTCCATTATTTTTTCCGAACTTTTTCTTTATTTACAGGAATCCCAGAATTTTACTCGCGAATAAATCAAAGCTCTGCAGCTGGTATAATATGGAACATAAATTTTCGTTCATATTATCGGAAATCGAATATGTCCTAGAAAGGGAATTTCTTTTTAATCGATACCTGAAATGATGATTTCATTAGAAAAGAGAATTTTATATTTATGCTAATGTGACATAAAAATTAGATATCGAATTAATTTTTTATGAAATTCCAGTAAATTGGGACACAGCTGTCCTCATCTTTAAAACATAATTACAGTCCTAATTGTGATCTAAAGATTATGGAAAAGGTGAAGTAACGCGTTGTATTGTAACTAACTTTTTAAGTTGCTGATTTTAAATGGAAAACAATTATTGAAAAAAAGATAAGTCGTTATGAGATATGTACTTTTGAATTTAATTTTTAAATGTGATTTCTATTAACTACGTATGTGATAACTATCTATAAAATTCGAAGACAATATATTTAGTATAACTGTAAAAATATCAAAATTCATGCCATAATTAACACTTTGTTGGATTCATATATATTTGGAAGCTCCAAATAATGGTCTTTTTGACAAACACATAAATACACGGCTTTTAAATTTTCATTCAATTTTTCAATAATAATATTACTTACATTTTTTGACTTTTGTATAATAAATTTGTTGCATGCTCAATATATAGAAAATCAGAGTCTTCCCTTTTTAATTTTTGTTACCAATATTGAAAATATACTTTGAATTAGATAAGAATTATTAGAATAGAGTACAATTAGCTCACTCTTAAGCAGAAGTGAAATAAGCTTAAGACGATGGTGGACTTTCAAATTAGCTAAAATCTACCAAAAATTCGAATTTTCGATTTTAGTGATTAGTGAAAGAATATATCATTCAGAATACGGAGCAAAAAGAATTTTTTCATTTCCATCATTTTATCATTACTTATGGGTATAATAAGGTTATCATTACTTATGGGGATAGCAATAATAACTTCAAATGCTGTGTACTCAGAAGTAAAATTTTCATCTATTACAAATGTTTAAAGTACTCCAGGCGCATTGAAAATAGATCCTTGTCTCTGAAATTCCAGTATTATTTACGTTAGAGTTTATAAAATAAAGTCTAGTTGAAACGGGTTTGTTTTGAAGCATATAATATGTTAGTTATGCATTTTAAATTGACCGCTATAGCTGTTTATTCTGCAAAATATGGGTATCATCATCATAATTATTTTTTTCTCTTTATACTTTCTATGAATGTTTATGAGAACAACAACATTTTTTGTAAAGTCTATAAGATATACTTAAATTTTTTTTACAATGTTTTATGCAAAATTGATGATCCTGGAACATTTTTAATTAAGCTAATTATGATATAATTAATAACTCCAAAACTAGTTAATATTTTGCCTTTAAATTTTTAAAATATTTATATATCAATAGTACTAATAGCATAGTCAATCTTCAAGGAAATTCAGTGAAAAGAAAAAATGTTTGCTCTAAAGGTCTAATGTCGCCTTAAGATCACTTACTCTTGGCTCTTCCCAACGTCAATACAAACGAAACTGCCTCACACAAGAATAACAAATGCTGGAAAGTTCCACAGAACTAACTTTAATGACATAAGATAATTAGAATAGAGGTTTAGTGAGATTTATTGTCTGCCTTACAGCGTGGACACGGCATAAGGAATCACAACGAATAACTTTGAGAACGTGAAAACGAACAAAACAAAAAGTTTAATTGTCTCGAGTTCAAAGAAACAAGTTGAGTTGTTAATTCCTTCTTTATTTATTTTCGAATGCTTAAAAATGTTTGTAGATTTTTTTCAGTTTTGTTGGGTTTTATTTTTCTTTTTTTAGTGAAGACAAATTCTGCAAGTGACGAAGGAAATGAAGAGGAAGATGAAGAACAAACTGAAAAGCGTGGCCTTACCCTGGAGAATTTTCAGCAATTGCGAAACATGGCAAGAATTTGCACAAGACATTGACGACAATAAGATTCAAGCTGTCGAGTTCCGCAATCGTGTTTACGGGGTTATGTCCTTGTACAGGGAAATTTTGAAGTAAAAGGAAAAAGAAAGACAACAACTGCCCATCACCATGTTTCTCTCCAAGGTAAAGCTCCCTGGCTCTAAAGTCAGAGCCTATAGCAAAAAAGTCTCCGAGTGAGCCTAAAACTTCTCTGAATCAAGTGAGAGCCTCACCTCCGCCATCAACACAAGACTCCTCGCTTCTCTCAGTAAGCAATGTTAATTAATGTTTATTACTCTATAAGGTTTTGCAATTAACCTTGTTAATTAGCCCTGACACGTTTAAGTAAATACGTATAATGTTGTAATTTTTGTCTTAAATATGTAAAGTTTAAATACTGTTTACATATTTAAAATATTCTTGTACCCGCATATAAGAAAATTCCTAAGGACAAATCCTACTTCGCGGTTTTCAGCTTTCGCGGAAGTTTCTGGTCACCATTAACCGCGAAAAACGAGGGATCACTGTATCAGTAGTTAAATAAAATATAAATAATTGTGATGAGGCGATTTAGATCTGATATATAATTGTTTCATTCATAAAAAAAGTAAAATGTTCGGGATCTAAATCTGACCTCATCACATCGTCAGAGATAGAGGACCATAATTTAACGGAATATTGTAGTCTTGTACGGGGGTCTGATTCCAGTCACAGATAAGAATCCTGTCTCCGTACTTGACATTAAATAAGAATGTACCTTTGTGGAGTATTTATGAGTCCCTAAGGGACAGGGCCAAATTAGATGTGATAAGGTTACTCACGTTGATGGTCTCAGGGCGGGGTTTGCTGAGACCAATGACTTTCTGGCAACGATCCCGATTGGGAGTCAAGAAGAAGAAGGGGACTAAGTTAGAGAATTGCAGGGGAAGCCCCCAGAGAATTGGAGCAGAAGGCCCCAGAGAATTGGAGGAGAAGTTCCCAGGGAGTTGAAAGAGAAGGCCCCAGTGAGTTGGATCAGAAGGCCCCAGAGAATTGCAGGGGAAGCCCCCAGAGAATTGGAGGAGAAGGTCCCAGGGAGTTGGATTAGAAGGACCCAGAGAGTTTGGTCCGGAGGTCCAAAAAGAAAGTTGCTATATACTCCAGCCAAGTCCGCTAGGAAATTTCCTGCAAAAGTTGTACGGTCGCACCCCAGAGACAACAGATCAACGGTTGATGAAAAAATTTCCCTCTCATACCCTTCAACCAGAAGTGTTCCGGGCAAATCACTTTAGACCCACAAAGGTACCCATCTTTTTGCATTACATTTTGAAATCGAGATTAGGTCCTCTCTCTCTACTTACAAAATTTTCCTAAATATATATAAAGTTTGTCAGAAGTAATTTAAATAGTTTGACTAAGCTTAATTATTGACTTATATTTTTTTTGTAAATATATGTATAAATGTTTTTTTTTATAATAAATCTACTTTTTTATATTAAGCTAGTCACAGTTGCCATTATTTTAGAGGTTAGTTGATTCTTCATTTTAATGTCTGTAGTTGCTCAGAACCTGTGGTTAAATTGTAGTAAAACAAATATTTAACACAACGCAATTTAAAATAAATTCCATTATACATTTGATCACAGGCTGTTAATAAATATATAACGAGGACTACACGACAATAATATTCAAGTATTTCTATAAAATATTTAAGTAATTGGATAAAAATTTGTAGTTACCCTGTCTTAAAAGTGGATAAAAATTATAATATGAAGAAAAGGTTGAAAATCTAAACTATAAAAAAAACAGTTTCGAGTTAAATCTGTCAAAACTTTAAAAAATACTTGAGACAAAATACTTGAAATACAATACCACATAAAATATGCTGAAGCTTTGATGTTTTAAATTTTTTCAAGATCGATAAAAAGAAAGACTCGAGGGAAAATTCGAAAGTATGGGTATATCAATATTTGAATCATACTTTACATGATTAATACATTGCTCTTGGCAACTCATCAGGCAAGTAAGTACACCTTTAATCTCCCCAAGGAAATTTTCCTTTACCGATCCGGTGTAATTCCCTAGTGTGCTTCAAAATTTACTTTCGTATTTTAATATTTTTAAATTATATTACGGCACTAAAAATTAAATAGGTGTACAATTTATTCAGAATTGTTAGAATAATTTTTATTTCAAATTTTTTTTACTTTACTCTGAATTTTTTCTGTAATTTGATTGCAGAATGTTTCAGAATATTAATTTTTCAGAATATTTATTTTAGGTTTCATTTTCTTAATTTTCACAAGATACGAAAAAACAATGACTTGGGGGAAAAGGGGTGACCATAAGTTTCTTTTAAATTTCTCATGTTTTATACAATGCCTTTGGCGAATCATTAGATAACTAAAAAAACCTTTAATTTTCAAGTGAATTTTTCATTATATGTTATATGGTAAACAACCAGTAATATTAAAAGAGAAACTACAGTTAGAAATTATTTGTCTATAGTATTTCAGATATTAATAAATAGATAAATTTGTGTTTTCAGAAAAATCTTTAAGTTATTAATAATCTGTAATTATATATATATACAAATTTTATGCAATTTTCTTTATTGTATTATTGTTCTTTTAAAACTACAGTATTCAAAACAAATTTTATGCTATTTATACAACACTAATTATACAATTGTTGGTAATACTTAAGAATAGGTTACTCCTTAGTTAATTTGGCGACATTATTGCAGATGTTAACCAAAATACAAAGGCATTTCATTGGAATATTGCATTTCTTGCTTTTTTGGCGACTTTAATTCGGGGAGAGTGCGACATTGCAATATACCCAAACTTAATTAACCTAAACTAATTAAAAACTGCTCATTTATATTTACGGGTAATCAATTTCTCAATAGTATACAAAGCCAACTGATTCAAATTATTAAAAATTAGCCATAGTGTACCATTAGAGGTTCACTATATCTATTTCTTTTGGCAGTACGTGCCTTTAATATATAAGAAAAAACGTTTTTCAAGGAGAGTTGGATACAAATATAATTAAAATCAAAATTTAGATGCAGATTGTGTGAACACGAAGATATCATGAAAAAATGTTATGCTACCATGCTTCGAGCTTTATCGAAAAATTGGTGGAGGTACACTGTTCTTGTAATTAAATAAATTTTGTAGTGATAATTATGTTCAATACAAGAGAAAGGGTATAATAACTATACTGTGCTATTTAAGTATAATAACTTATAAGTACATAACTATAACTATACATAACTATATAAGTATATAACTCTATCATAACTTTAACTATACATAACTATATAAGTGTTAAGTATAGTAATATTTAGGTATAATATGATATTTAAGTATATTTTACAGTTTAATGAAGTAAAAGCATTGAATATTCATTTAAATATCACCCAGCAGAAGAATGTATATTGCCGTCTTAATTTGATC
>CM063511.1:32563218-32615718 GCA_032207245.1 Pardosa pseudoannulata | reverse complement strand
AAAACGTTGCTTTTAGTCTTTTAACAGGAGGTTCCAATCTAAATAACAGTGTTGTAACAAAACAAACCGTAGAGATAAAAATAGACATAACAACGTACTAAAATTTTTAAAAATATATGTAGATAAACTTCATCTGTAGCTTTGGCACCTTGGAGCTAAAGACTTTCGAGTTTCTTGTGATAACGAATTTTAATTTAGCATATAAAAGACCTCGTATAAATGATTTATAAGTCCAAGCAAATTAATAACAAAAATATCTTAAAAAAAAGAATAATTAAGATTTTATAAGTTACAAACATAAGACGGTTCATAAGAGATGATAAAATGAACGATATTTGACTGTCTAATTCTGCCTCGGAAAGCATATTATTTATTATAAAATAAGAATATAATGAAATAACAGATTTTAAGCTGTTTTAATCATAAATATAATAAATTATGCAGTAAATGATTTAAAATTTGCTATAAAGATATAATTTTCACATTATTGGTATTTCTGCAAACTAATAAATTTAATTCATTTAACTCCAAATCCAGAACACTTTAAAACCTTTTTTTTCTATAATATTTATGTAGAATAATAGAACAAAAAATACATCAGATCAGTGCAGCAAAATCAGGTACGTACGAAATAACGAAGGCAGTTTTATGTGACAGATTCTAATTACATTAAATGAATCTAATTGGATTTTTACATCTAGAAGAACTTAATGTGAAAAGCGATACAAAAACATTTTTTTTTCTGATACTCAAATAAGTAGATAACGTTAAAAGGACGAATTCGTTAATGGAAGAGGACATTTCCTAAAAGCAATAAATTGAATTTTCTCGGGGTAATTTGCCATTACTATGCTTTTTCGATTTTTAAAACCACAGCCATCGTAATTTCATACTATCTAATTAATTTATCATTAAGCTTACTCCTGATAATATACGACTGATCAGGCAATTATGCCTTGTTTTGTTTTGGAGCACGAGAAAAAAATTGAAATATCTGTTTTTAATAATATAGCATGACTTTAATAAAAATATCAGAATTTCTCAATCAATGAATATTCTGGACTAATATAACCACTATTTATTCTGAAAATTAATGTAGTTATTTCAATTATTAAACAGTTTTTTCAGCAGAGTACTTTGACTTTAAGTACACACGAGATAGTTTTGTTGCTAATAGAATAAGAATTGTATAACGGTTAAAAATTAATTTATTCCACTATCTCATAGCTGCTATCATAAACGTTGCTGTTAGCCTTTTAACAATAGGTTCCAATCTAAATAAGAGTGTTGTAACAAAGCATACCATATAGATAACAATGGACCTAAAAACGTACTAATGTTATATATATATATATATATATATATATATATATATATATATATATATATATATATATTATATATATATATATATATATATATATATATATATATATATATATATATATATATATATATATATATATATATATATATATATATATATATATATATATATATATATATATATATATATATATATATATATATATATATATATATATAAACTTTATCTGTAGCTGTGGCACCTAGTAGTTAAATAGTTTTTAGTTTCTTGTGATAACGATTTTTAATCTAGCTTATAAAAGACCTCGTATAAAAGATTTAGAGGCCCAAGCAAAGTAATGAAAAAAATGTCTTAAAAAAAAGAATCCTTAAGATTTTATAAGTTACAAAAATAAGACGGTTCATAATAGATGATAAAATGAATGATATCTGACTGTCTTATTCTACAACGAAATGCATATTATTTATTATAAATAAGAATAATGAAATAATAGCTTCAACATTTTTTTAATATTTAACTAAAAAAACGTGACTGTTTTCAGAATAAATATCTTAAATTATACAGTAAAATATTTAAAAGTTGTTTAAAGCTAGCTGGTTCACATTATAGGTATTTATGCGTACTAATAAATTTAATTTATTTAAATCCAAACCTAGAATATTTAAAAAAAAAATTTCTAAAATATTTATGTAGAATAAGAGAACAAAAAATACATGAGATCCTTTTAGTGCAGCAAAATCAGGTACGTAGGAAAGAACGAAGGCAGTTTTATGTGACAGATTCTAATTACATTAAATGAATCTAATTGGATTTTTACATCTAGAAGAACTTAATGTGAAAAGCGATACAAAAACATTTTTTTATGCTACTCTAATAAGTAGATAACGTTAAAAGAACGAATTCGTTAATGGAAGAGGACATTTACTAAAAGCAATAAATTTAATTTTCTTGGGGTAATTTGCCATTACTATGCTTTTTAGATTTTTAAAACCACAGCCATCGTAATTTCATACTATCTAATTAATTTATCATCAAGCTTCCTCCTGATAACATAAGACTGATCAGGCAATTATGCCTTGCTTTCTTTTGGGGCACGAGAATAATTTGAAATACCTGTTTGTAATAATATGCAATGAATTTAATAAAAATATTAGAAACTCTCATTCAATGAATATTGTGGACTAAGATAGCACTATTTGTTCTGAAAATTAATGTAGTTATTTCAATTATTAAACGGTTTTTTCCTCATAGTACTATAAGTACACATGAGATGGTTATGTACTTTATAAAATAAGACTAGCGTAACGATTGAAAATTAATTATCACACTATCTTATAGTTCGTCATATGATGGGGTCAGTAAAATTTTTGATTTTTCTAGAATTGTAAAGTACCCTATGAGGAAGGTAAAAAAATTGTTTGTTTTAGGGGTGAGAATTATCTTGCAACAAAAAAATCCTTACGAATTAATCACCTGTAACACTATTAGTCCTGTAAACCTTAATTGAGACTTCTTTTTTCAGTTAGTTTAAAAAATATGCTTTAAGGTAATTTTTAAACTAACTTACTTTCATTGGCACTACACATATTTATTACAAGTATATATTATATATATTTTAATTCATTTGATTCAAACGAAATATTGATAGTACAAGATTTAGTATTAATGTATGAGGTTTAAAGTTACGTTCACAGAGAGACATAAGTATGTGTTTCACTTTTATCTTTATATATAAAAGTAGCATATAGCCCATCATATGACGGGATCAGTAAAATGTTTAATTTTCCAGAATTTTCCAGAAAGTGCCCTATGAGACAGGTAAAATATGGTTTGTTTTTTGGCTGAGAATTATCTGGCACATGCTCAATAATTTGTTTACTCCTCTACAGTCTCACGATACTGTAGAATCACGGTTAGAATCACGTTGAATTCATTTAATCAAATCAGTGGTTATGTATAAAAAACAAACACACAAACGAGCAAACTTCTTAATTTTCAAAGATATATAACTTAAAAGCTAGATATTTATTAGTGCGTGAAATAGACTCCTAGACTTTTATGAAAAGAATTTGTTGTTAATTACGGTGATAAAATTTTCATTGCACCATAAAATAATCGATGATTAAATTTCAAATAATCACATATGTACCTAATCTATTATTTAAACCAAATATAAAAGAAAATTACGTAATATCTAAGTTGAGTGATAAAACGTATGAAAATAATGCAGACGATATTTAAATAATTTAAAATAAGAAGGGATTAAATGAGATGGTTACAGGTATGGCATTTTAATGCTAGAAAAATAAACGTTATTTTTACTTATTTATTATGTGATAAATTGATAAATTGAATCGCCTGCTCTTAACCGGGGAAAATAGGGGTTGAAATAATAGCATTAAACGCTCGAAAAGGGACGATTTGAAGGTTTTAAAGTTTGCTTTAAATTTTGCTAATCCTAATTCATCAAGAATAAATATGAATTCCTGAATCCATTCCAGGTCCAACCGTTTGATAAATTCGATTACACATGGACGGTTAATTTAGGTTGTTATTATATAGGGAATTGTTTGGATGGCATTATAATTTTTCTATGTTCAATTTGAAAATTCCAATTGGTACTAAAGATTTCTAATTTTAGTTTATATCAAAATATTTGCATAATTTACATCAATAATACTTTAAATAACCAGTTTTCAAAAACTATAATTTTCCTCTATGCGTTCAATTAAAAATATTGATGATATCTTAATAAAAGAAAAGATTATAGACATATATATTAACAATGAAGGATATATTAGTCCTTTACTATCTTTCCTTTAGCCTACTCCATATTTAAAAAGTTATTTAGAAAAAATTCATATAATTTTTACTTAGATTTTCAAATATTTATAAATGTCTTAGTATTTTTCTAATGTAAAATAAAGTAGTTTACAATAAGTTAGCTCAATAATATGTGAGAGCATTTTTTCAACAACTATATATATACTTATTGTAATCTGCAAATAGAATTTGATTCGTAGAAGACTTAAAGTAGAGTTTTTTAAACGGTCGTGTAGTAAAATTTTCAAATAATAGATTTATTATTTTTTTTATATTTAACTAAAAGATCGTAACTGTTTTCAACAGAAATATCATAAATTCGGCAGTAAAAGATTTGAAAGTTGCTTTAAAGCTATCTGGTCACATTACACGAATTTCAACAAACTAATAAATGTAATTCATTTAGCTCCAGAACTAGAATACTTTAAAACCTTTTTTCTACAATATTTATGTAAAATAGAGAACAAAAAATACATCAGATCCTTTCAGTGCAGCAAAATCAGGTACATAGGAAATAACGAATAAAGTTTTATGAGACAGATTCTAATTGCATTAAATGAATCTAATTGGATTTTTACATCTAGAAGATCTTAATGTGAAAAGCGATACAAAAACATTTTTTTCTGCTACTTTAATAAGTAGATAACGTTAAAAGATGAGTTCGTTAATGGAATAGGGAACATTTACTAAAAGCAATAAATTGAATTTTCTCGGGGTAATTTGCCATTACTATGCTTTTTCGATTTTTAAAACCACAGCCATCGTAATTTCATACTATCTAATTAATTTATCATTAAGCTTACTCCTGATAATATACGACTGATCAGGCAATTATGCCTTGTTTTGTTTTGGAGCACGAGAAAAAAATTGAAATATCTGTTTTTAATAATATAGCATGACTTTAATAAAAATATTAAAAATTCTCTTTCAATGAATACTTTGGATTAATATAGCTAATAATTTTCTGAAAATTACTGTAGTTATTTCAATTACTAATCAGTTTTTATATCGTAGTAATAAGTACACATGAGAAAATTATGTAGTTTATAAAATACGAATTGCATAACAATTGAAAATTAATTTATATTCCACTATCATATAGCCCGTCATATTACGTTGTCAGTAAAATTTTTAATTTTTTCAAAGTTGTAAAGTACCCTATAAGGAAGGTAAAAAATGGTTTGTTTTTTGGCGGTTTGTTTTACACGCTCAATAATTTATCTTCATACTCCTATAAAATCTCCCAATACTGTGATGGTAGTTTAGATTCAAGTTGAATTCATATAGTAAAACCATTTGTTTATGTATAACAAACGAACAAACTCTATTATCATCCAACTATCATTTCAACCCTGGAGGTAGATAGAATTTGTTGTTAATACCGGTGATAAAATTTTCATTGCAATAAGAAATAATCGATGATTAAATTTAAAATTATCACATATGTACCTAATCTATTATTTAAGCCAAATATAAAAGAAAATTATTTACTTAATATCTAAGTTCAGTGATAAAACGTATGAAAATAATGCAGACGATATTTAAATAATTTAAAGTAAGAAGTGATTAAATGAGATGGTTAAAGGAATGACGTCATAATGCTAGAAAAAATGTTATTTTTACCTATTTATTATGTGATAAATTGATAAATTGAATCGCCTGGTCTTGACCTGGGGAAGTAGGGCTTGGAATATAATGGCATTAAATGCTCTAAGAGGGGAGGAGTTTGAACGTTTTAGAGATTTGCTTTGAGTTTTGCTAACCAGAACTCATCAAGAATCCAATATGGATCACTCTATCCATTTCAGGTCCAACCGCTTCATAAATTTGAGGATAGATGGACAGATAATTCAGGCTATTTTTATTTAAGGGATTGATTGGAGGTCATTATAATTTTGCTATTTTCAATCTGAAAATTTCAATTGGTATTAAAATTTGCTAATTTTAATTTATACTGAAATAGTTGCATAAATTACAAGAATAACATTTTAACTGAGCACTATCCAAAAAGCATTATTTTTCTCTATGTATTAAATTAAAAAAAAACCTTATATTTTTAATAGTAGAAAAAAATGGTATAGATCTGTTTAACAATATATGATATATTAGTCTTTTAAAAATTACTAGATTTCTTTTAGCCTACTTCATATTAAAAAAATATTTAGAAAATTTTTATATAATTTTATTTAGATTTTAATTTTCTCAGTATTTTGATGTATATGACTATTTTTCTAATGTAAAAATAAAGTATTTTAAGTTATCTCAATAACGTGTGATAGTGTTTTTTCAACAATTACATAAAAAACTTATTGTAATCTGCAAATAGAATTTGATTCGTAGAAGACTTAAAGTAGAGTTTTTTAAACGGTCGTGTAGTACCAATTTCATTTTCTAAAACTAGAAAAAGAAACACCAGCGAGGTTAATATTTGTGAAATCATTACCCAACCATTTATGCGGAGTTGCTTATATGAAAGAAATGATATTCATGTACGTTATAAATAATTCCTCAATGCTGTTTTAAGACAGATTTATTGGAAAACATTAGTCTCTTTATTTACATGACCTACGCTTTTTAAAGCAACTATATAAAGGTTTCTCAGTAAAAATATTGAAAAAAGTATTTTCTCAGAATTTTTAACACGTAAAAAATCTTAAAATGTATCGACAAAAATGTGCATTTTTCAAACGAAATACATATTAGTTGTAAATATTATTAAACAAAAAATTTATTTACTTTATAAAACTATTATTTTAAGTATAATTATATGCATCCTATTAAATGATAAATTTAGTCATGCTATGCAAAATAAACCTATTGTATCTATTTATCATAAAATTTGAGAGTAAATCGTGTGAATAATATTGTTGCAAAATAGCTAATTTCAATATAACAGAGTTCACTTTGTAAATGACATCAATTTTTATGTTGCCTTCCATCTACAACATGGTGATACGAAGGGCAACATAATTTCTGCAAGGAATTACCCGAATTCTAAGATTTCTAAAATATTTATTAACACATAGTTTTAACTATTACCAACCTAACGGTAAAATATTTAATATACTTTTTACAGATTGTGTGCGGGTACATTTCGCAGCGGAATTGTACCGAGAGCGGGCGTTTTTTGGGTAAATTTTGTTATTCAGTTAAATCTCAATAGATCAAAAATTATTTAATTGTAAAATCTAGTTTTTATTTGTCTATATTTTTCCAGAATCTATGTAGTAGACAAGAACATTCGGCTCCGTTTTCCTGTTTATTCCGTTATTTTTGTACCCACAAACAAACCATGCTGTTACACTAACCCGTACTAGTACGTGACCCGCGCTTAAGAATCAATCATCAGAAGATGGACTAGAACGTGTCCTGCATACAATGTGTGAATTTTCTCGGAAAATAAACATAATAAGTAAAGTTTGTAAATTTACTTCGCTTGTCATATGCAATAGACACTAATACAAAATTTAATGTGAATTGCGAATTGATTTATATTTTTTTGGTGTAGTTATGAAAGAATAAATGTATAGGAAACTAAATTTTGTCATATGATACGATGTTTGAGAATTACTTCGCTTCTTTCAGGTCATATACAATATACACTAATACAAAACATAATAGCAATTTTGAATTGATTTATATATTTTTGGTGTAGTCATAAAATAATAGATGTATAAGAAACTATTTGTTTTTGTCATATGAGAATTACTTCGCTTCCTTCAGGTTATATACAACAGACAATATTACAAAATTTAATAGTAATTGGGAATTGATTTATATATTTTTGGTGTAGTTAGGAAAGAATAAATGCATAGGAAACTATTTGTTTTTGTCATATGATACGATCTTTGAGAATTACTTCGCATCTTTCAGGTCATATATAATAGACCATATTAAAAAAATTAATGGTAATTGTGAATTGATTTATATATTTTTGGTGTAGTTAGGAAAGAATAAATGCATAGGAAACTAATTTTTTTGTTATATATTTTTAGTATGAGACTTCCACTATAGTTTAGATAATTTTCCAATATAGAAACCAAGACAGTATTTTAAAAAGAAACATACTGCTTGTAAAGAGATGAGGATTTTATGGATTGAATGTTATTTCTATATGCATTTTTCCCAATTAACTGGAATTTATAGTAACGATGTAGTAAACTATTCCTGTGAATGAAGGTGATCTAATAGGCAAACAAAAATTATTGCTTGTCATCCATTTTTTTCTTTGGTCCCTGTTTTGCAAGATTACGGTTATTGATTTTGATATCATTGGGAAAATATTAGCAGTCATTTCATACCAATGAAGATATACTTTATGAAGAAATTATTGGTTTATATATACTATGAATGGCTATCAAGCTAATACCGAAATACCAGTAGATTGCATATTGTGGTCGATATATGAAATAAAGGACAAACTGTGTTAAAAAAATACTCAAAGCCTTTAAAAAATATTTACACTAGTTAAAATGCGCCACCTCTTAAAGAATTGTTGCTGAAATAAAAGAAATTAATGACATACCTCTGTCTAATTTATTTAGCCATTTGAAATATCACCGTGCTCTACAATATCCGAATCTAAATTACAGATAAGAACTGTCTTTTTATTTTTAAAAATTGAAATATAATCTTCATGTTACTTTAATTTATTTTTAATAATTTATTAACTAATTTATTTTTAATAATTTATTAAGTAATTTATTTTTAATAATTTATTAAGTAATTTATTTTTAATAATTTATTAGGTAATTTATTTTTAATAATTTATTAAATAATTTATTTTTAGTAATTTATTAGGTAATTTATTTTTAATAATTTAAGTAATTTATTTTTAATTTCAAATTTTGTATTACTGAATTTGAATGGTCAATGTTTTGAAGTTCCTTACATACTTTAAATATTTTATATTAATACCGATATTAACACCAATTTAATGCCCATTATAACAATTTTTTAGTGTTAAATGATTATCTTTAGTATTTGAACTAGCTCCCAATTTTTGAGTTTTATATTTTTTTTATTTATTAGTCATGTTTCATTAACTTTCCAGATGAATTAACATGCTATTAAAGAAAATTACTTTAGAAAACTTTATGGAACAATAGTTTAATGTATGTTAAAAGTTTTCTATAGAATAACCTATTGCTTTATTTTTTTTTCTTACAGGAATTTTATCTAGCTGTAAAAGTAATATGATACAAGATAGAACTTTTTAAAAACATTTTTTAGGATTATGATGCTTAATATTTTATTTTAAATCAAAATGTATCATTTTATATGTTATAGGCTTAAGAAACCGAAATAAAATATATCACATAACACTCTTTCTTTTTATCCTTTGAGGATTTTCTACAAATATAAAGAGATAAACCTCGTATTAAGTAATTTATTTTTACTTTCAGATTTTGTTTTACTTAATTTGAATGGTTAAAGTTTTGAAGTTTCTTAAATACTTTAAATATCTTATATTAATGCCGATATTTACACCAATTTAATGTCAATTATAACATTTTTTTCAGTGTTAAATAATTATCTTTAGTACTTGGACTAGCTCTCAATTTTTCAGTTTTATATTTTTTTATTTATTAATCATTAACTTTTTATTTTTCATTAACTTTCCAGATGAATTAACACGCTATTAAAGAAAATAACTTTAGAAAACTTTATGGAACAATAGTTTAATATATTTTAAAAATTTTCTATAGAATAACCTATTGCTTTATTTTTTTCTTACCGGATATTTTATCTAGCTATAAAAGTAATATGATACAAGATAGAACTTTTTAAAAACTTTTTTTAGGATAAAGAAGTGAAATTCACATCATTTGAATCTGTCAATAACCAATGTGAGCTTAAAATTTTATTTTAAATCAAAATATATCATTTTATCTGTTATAGGCTTAAGAAAGCGAAAAAAATATATATCGCATAACATTCTTTGTTTTTATACTTTGAAGATTTTCTTCAAATATAAAGTGGAAGACCTTGTATCTTTTCTTTATAGAATGTCTCCAGTCTATGTAGCTTCTTCGCTACACTGCGTTCTAACATTTGTGGATCTGTTTTACTTTTAGTTTTTTCAGTGCGTTAGCATGCCTATTTGAAAATGCGTAATATGCATATTAAAAATTACATATTCTTTTATTTATCTGAAAATACAGAAATTGATATCAAAACAGCTTTATTAATATTCGTTGATACCAGTTAAATACGATATATTGTAATTGTTCATTTACAAAGTTGTAACATATGTTTATGATTAACATACATGTTTAAACTTACTCTCTGTAGATAACGAAATTAGTCATGTTAATATTTGAAGTTCTTATTGCTGATGTAAGATCTGGATGGGTAATATTCAGTTGAAGTTTTCTAGCGATATGTTTGAATACTATTATAAGATGCAGGATATCAGCTATTTTGGTATTGCAGGACTCCTTTGAGTAAATTTTAGTATTTTTGAGTAATTGAGTGTTTTTGAGTAAATTTAAAAACAAAATAAAATATGAAATATAAATATAAAAATATAAATATAAATATAAAAATATAAACATAAATAAAATAAATATAAATAAAAATAATATAATATAATATGTATTACAATAATATAAGTATATATATGTTAAAATTATTTCCTCTAGTCACAATAATTATATAGCCCTATTGTTTTTACTTCCCTGGGCTACTGGGAAAAGAAAACCCTAAACAGCTATTAGTAATAAAGATGCAGTCGACCCACATTGAATAGAACTGCACACAAGCCCAATTCTAAAAAAACTTTATTTAAGAACTCTAAAAAAGGACATCTTAACTAGTGAACGACAGACAAGTGAAAGACACAAAGAGCAAAGACAGATAGAATTTTCCCAAGGGACAAGAAACTTAGCGGATTTAACTCTGAAAATCAGGAAAAAAGCCATTTGCCGACGACAGCTGGAAAGCTTGTTGAATGGACAGAATATTTACATCTATTGGACAAAAATCTTTGGGAAATGTATTGAAAGAATTTTAAGTTGAGGACACTCCTTTAAGACATTTAGAAAAGACACACACACACACACACACGTTCCACTAAACGACACTAGAGTCCTGAGTACATTTTCATCCTTTATTCAAATCTCAAACCACACTACTCGACAATCATCTTTAATGGCGTCTCACATTGGCGTCCAACTTCAAACAAAGTCAGGCTTAACTGCTTCGGGGAGCTATAGGTCTGACCGTGGACTGTGCATGTTGCTCTCTGCCCAGATCACTGCGCGTGGGCTGTATTTATGCGGCTAACTCCTCACGCCGCGTCACTCTCAGTAAAAGAATCCCAAATTAAAATCTCTTTAAATTAATCTACATTTTAAATCCTGACATATATATATATATATATATATATATATATATATACATATATATATATATATATATATATATATATATATATATATATATATATATATATATATATATGCTGAGGAATTATCACTATGGCATCGGTAATGCATGCAGGGAATTGTATAAGTGCTCATCGTGGTTATCATAAGCGATTGATTTATGGTATTGTATCAATCCGTTCTGTCTTTGTACATCTACACATGTACACTTTTTGTTTTTCTGAAAACTATGTGCTTTTAGAGCCAACAATGATACTTTCTGATGTCATGCACTTAAACACGAATTTCCCATTAAACTTTACAATAAACATGATCAGTAAGTACAACAAGTTAATTAAATTTTTAGAACATTATTTTATGTATGGTTTAAATGTATGTATTTTTAATTAGGAATTTTCTATGAAAACACATACGTTCTAATTATTTATCTAAGGATATATTTAGTATAACAACGAACGTCACCACAGAGGTGACATTTGCAGCGGATGTTTAAGCGAAGATGCTTATAAATTGTCTTCTAAATTCTATAGATGTAAATCGAATTGTAATCGATCGTAATCGAATGTCTATAGAAAAAAATTGATCGGTTTATTTATTCCATCGATACCCCACCTTGCAATATCCCCTGATCCTAATGAAATTCTTTATCGTCTGTACTGCATAGTAAACTACATAATGAATATGACTATAATAAACTACATAAACTACAAATAACTTACAATAATATTTAAACTACAAATGAACTACATAATGAATGAATAGTGAACTGCATAAGAAAGTTTGAATATTCAATAGTTAGTATTTAAGATTTTGAATTTCTTGCGAATATGTACAAATCCTCAGAACTTTCGTCTACTAAAAATCCAATCTGCACATGGTGGATTTTCTGACCATTTTCAGGTGATTATAGTTAAGTAACTCCAACTTGTGTAAATTTATATGATATAAACGTTTAAGATAATCCGGCGTTATAACAAGAAGACGGCATTATAACAAGAAGTAATTAATCTTTCTATGTATACAAGACAAGTTACAAGACAAGTGAAAAACTGTGATGTTACTATGAAATACTTTTAGAGACAGATAACACATGAAAATAAGTGACAAAGTTCTGATTTATTTTTGTCGAAGAAGGTAATTTTTAGTCCCTTAACAATGTCTAAACATTCAATAATATCAGTCTCCTTGTGGTCATATTGGTTACTCTTTATATCTCTTACAATTTGGACTCGTTTTATTGATAAATAAATAATAAAATGACAGCTTAATACTTAAAATATCCTACCAACAAAATTGATAGGAATGAAGCGTTAATTATTGTCTTAAAATATTTACAATCATTTATGTCTCAACTTCTTTATTATTTCTTATTTCTAATTCCTCTTTAATGTCTATTGTCGATTTCATTTGTAGTTTTTCTATCATATTTAGATATTAATATGTCTTTTGTCGCTGTTAACCAGCGTAAATATTTTCTATGAATTTATGGATTACAGATATTACATCTTGATTGCATCTTGACACTATTTTTCGAAATACTATAAATTTATTAAACGTGTATGGGCGTTCTGATTCGACTGTGATAAACCAAAAAGAGATTTTCAGTTTAATTTTTTATGTGCGTTTATATATATAATACTCTAGAGTTATTGTATGAATACAGATATAATTGTACATATAGGGTTTTATAATTTATATTAGTTTTTTAGCTGATTCTGATAATTTTCCTTTTAAAAAGCACACATTTACTTCTTTGACTGTAGTAAAATAATTACTGTAATCATGAAAAAATTTCGGTCTTCATATTTCAATCGAAATACATTTTTCGGGTTTGAGAATGTATACACACTTTATGTATTACTATCGTACTTTTCCATAGCTGATACACAGTTTGAAAAGTTAATTTGTTCTCAAATGTTTCTTAAAAACAAATTATTATATATATATATATATATATATATATATATATATATATATATATATATATATATATATATATATATATATATATATATATATATATATATATATATATATATATATATATATATATATATATATAGCATGATCCAGTGTTAAGGTGAATGGAATAATTAGTCCATCTTAGTAAAAACACTTTACTAAATATGGGATTTTCGTTTCAGCCGTCGCTTGCTCCATTTTTATTCTTTTATTCGTGGCGAAGCTAAGACTGGAGTGTTGACAGCTCCATGTCCACGGGCTAACTGATTCTTCTAGCTTAATTAGTCATCAACGTTCTGTGAAATATCTCTAAGTCTGATCTCATTACTCCAAAAGGTTACGCAAGCAATGGTCTTTTTCATTTATTTTATTATTATAAAAGAGTTCCCTTTTGAACGTTCATATACGAATGGAAAATACATAAAATTTTATACAAAATTAATATGTCAAAACAATGTAAAATATTATTCATTGAAATATGTTGTGAAATAATAACATAATATTTTTAAATATACTTAAAATTTTATTTAATGATATATTTCATATAAACTTTTGCTGGGTCTAAAATTTGGTGGATATTTAACATCTGCTCTTACAGCTAATTCAAAAGATTTCATTGCTTTCCGGATATAGCAAAAATATTATTATGATTTTAACATTAATTTTAAGATTAATTGCATTAATTGCTTTTTATGATTTTAACATTACTTACAATGATAACAATAGAAAACTGAAATATTTTATATTGTACTATGTCAATGTATATTTGACAATTTTATCTTAATAAAAGAAGCAAAGAAAATTGACCTGTAAAAATTAAATATTCTTTGAAAAAATAAACACAGCAAATCACTTCTGAAAATGTAATAGTAAATATTTCTATTTAAATGTGCACAAAAATAGTTTAAAATTTCTATGGCAACTTACTGAATTTTTTGAACCGTGAAGTGCAAAGCGAAATGCATTTTAGTGCAAATAGTGGAGAATATTAAAATATCGATTTTGTTTGATTTTTCACAGTGATGTTCAGAAAAAATTCTCTTTGATTTATACAAATATTTAACTTTGCTTCTTTGCGAAAGTTAATTCTTTTTATTTTTCGATATTATAAATGATGTTTGGTTTGGAAATATGAAATTATTTTCTTTTTCCTTATTTCTTTATACTAAAATGTTTCTAATAGAAAAAGCTATTTTTTATAAACATATTTTTCACAAATGATACAAAATAAATTTCCTTAATTTTAAAATTTCATTTTCAAAAGTTTTAATTTTTTGAGGTCATAGAAATTTCTATTTCTAGTGGTTTGTTTGCTAAGTAAATAATTTATATATTTTCCAAAACCAGAAATAATGTTATCTTTTTAATGCATTGAAAAAGAGAAGTAAAAAATAATATGAAAAAAATTCAATGTAAGTAATAAAAATTAAAATTAAAAATATATAAAGAAATATATATATAAAAATATGTATTAGTAGACACAGGGGAGTGCAGAATGTTAAATAATCTGACTTTCTACACAAACATAAAATTACTAGTTTCTGAATACCTGTTATAATTTTAATCCAAGGAAAGGTGAACTTACGTAACGCTTTCCTTTTCCCATCTGAATTGATTAAAAGAAAACTGAAGGAAAATAACTTTAGTCAAACTTTTTATTTATATTTTTCTATTTGTTTTCCTCTAATACAATGTCAATAAATAATCTTGTGAAACTAAAGGTATAAAGTCAATTATTGTTTAAGTTAAAAAAGATTAACTCTGGAGTAAAAAAAATTATAATAAATGCTAAAATTTCCTGTTTTACAATATAAGCTGTATTATATAATTTGAAAATAATATAAAGAAAGAAATATTACAGTAAGCCCTTATGCTATTACAAAGATGTTATATAATCCTTGTCTTCATTGTTTAGACATCAACGATAAAAATGCTTTTTTCATTGTTATACTTAAATAGTATTTTATATATCATAAAACAAATAATCTGTTCATAATATTCCTATTGAATAAAATACTGGGGGAGTTAAGGAGCTTGAATAGCTTATTAGGGGCATTTTAGAAAAATTAACAATGATAGAGCCTATTTTAAAAGCATAAAACTCTTAAAAGAACTCAGTTTTTGGAAATTTTTAAAAGTTTTTTTGGAGACAATGTTATTATTGCATTAAATTATTTAAACAAATTTTTTAATTGTACATAATGAAACATTATTAAAGACTACGAAATTTTTATTATAATGGTCTTTTTATTAAAAAATATATTTTTGTATTGATAACAATTATAGTAAAATAAAAATAAAGTAAACCCTTTCAATTAAATCTTAGTATGTAATAACTAATACATGTAATGCAATAACAACAGTCTTGTGTTTAAGCTATTGTATTGTGTGATATAAGCAAAAATATGGTACTTCATATAGAACACTATTGCGATCATGTCATTTATATCATTTTTCTAACCATATTTTTTTCCATCTCCTTATTTTAAACAAAGAGCACAAATGAATAACTATTTTTTATAAATGGAAACCTGCATTGTAGTCTGTACTAAAGAAAAATATACTTCTATTGTGACCTAATACAGTACGTATACAATACGAATTTATGCATGCTATGATACAAATTAATGATTCCAAAAAGTAAAATGTAATATTAAGGAGTGATTTTTTTTAAACTAAACTTGGTGAACATAATATTACGTACCTGGAATTTAAATATTCTATCAAGATAATAAGATCATTTTGATAATATTTTCACAGTTATATTAACATTTTGTGTTTTTATAAGTATCATTTTCTATAGTATTGTTAAAATAAAGACAAAAGTCAAGCACATATTTATGTCTGTATAAGCGTAACTTTAAATCTGATACATTAAGACTTAATCTTGTATTATCAACTTTTCTGTTGAATGATAAGAAATTTGAAAATATATATGAAGTATCCCTGTAAAAGTAGTCTTAAAGAAAGAAAGATTGTTGGAAAATTACCTTAAAATATATTTTTTAAAAACTAATTGAAATGAGTAGCAACTAAGGTTTACAGGACTGATAGTGTTTCAGGTGCTTAATTTATAATAGTCTGGGTTTAATTACCAGTTGTATTGAATCAAAAGAATTTTACTTTGAATAACCATGGATCTTGAATTTTGGTTTTCTTTTAAGTCAATTAATTAGTAAAAAGTTCATAAGTAAGGGTAAGCAATTATTGAATAAGTTAATTACTTATCTTTATTCTTTAATCATTTTGAATTTGATTTGAAGGATACTTAGAAATAGAAATGATGAACCAAAAAATAGAAGTGTATTGTTGTATTAAAACTGTCTTTAATGATAAAACACATCGCGAATTATTAAAATTACATAAAATTATAAAATTAATAAAATTTAGAATTTAGAATTGTTTTAAAACACATATTGAACACTGAATGGATTACACGAAAAAAAAATTATAGAATTACACAAACACCGATTACCAAGCCAAAAGCTATATATTTTGGCCTTAAATATAAAAATGCAAGCAAAACAATAAAAGCTGTTGCAGAGTGATGCCATCTGTTAAAATACAAACAATTAGAACAGAAATCACAGACAATAAAGAACAAAAATGAAACAATTATTATGAATTATTTAAAAATAAAAAACTAAAATAATAAATCTTTTATGAAGTCTGAACAGTCTGTTCATTTATTTCCAAATAACTGCAAAAGATTTTTGGACATATTATTACGAAATAAAACTGTGCCTAGTCAGTATTACTATCATGTTATTCAACATAATGGAGAGGTATAGATTTATCATAAAGTCTTCTAAACCCATAGACTAATAAACAGTATTTGTGGTTCTAATGATTTTTCGTGTAAGCATTCTTCTTATGTAAGTTTATAACTGGTTCTGAGAACGATTATATATCTGTTTAAACATGAACATAAACCAAAAAGGCTGCCTGGATCCGGATTTAGCACAATCAGTTTATATTTAAGTTATTTGCAATTTTTTAGTTGGGATTTATATTAAAATATAATACAAATATGGAATTTCCATAAATATACGATGCATTTATTTCTAGTGAAAACAATTTTGTGTAATGATTGAAATAAACAATCATTATGAAGCGGTTATTTGGAATATATAGGTAATTATATTATTTAGACCTTTTACAGTTAGCTTTTATTACATAAATCACATTAATAAATCAGCAGATAGGAATGGGATGTATGGATAGATCAGTTACTATTCCAAGTATAATTACTGTTTCGTTAATAGTTATGTTTACGCAGTAATAATTATATCTCGTATTTCCTAAAGGTCACGAATTGCATATATTTCTATAACATTGTGCTTAGTCAGTAGAGTTACGAATCCAATCAGGTCAATATTATTGTTATATTACTCAAAATAATGGAAATCTATAGATTTGTCATGAAATAGTTATATAAAGTTATTATCAATAAGTATTATCACTTGAACGAATAGTTAAGTATTATCATACTTTTGCAGATAGATACTTTTGCAGAATTGGAAATATTACATACAATTATATTTAAAACGATAACCTATTGAAATATCAAACAATATATATTTATGATGTACTAAGAAGGACAACTACGATTAATTTCTAATAAAATTTCTAATATTTTTTCTTTTTTATTTAATAATTCTCTAAATAATAAAATAGTAAACCATTACTACAGTGTTAATTTTAAGTATTTCTGTAATTTTAAGCATTTGCAAATATCGTGCATTACAAATTTTACATATGTAAATGCTACAAAAATATATATGTAGGAAAATAATCTATAAGCTAGATTAAAACTCATGCAGATTGAAAAATATCAAATAATTCTCAAATAAATAGATATTTGAATTTAAAACTTTCATTTACAGAGTAGTACTTATTTATTTTGCTAAAAATATTTTATATTTCCTTATAAAAATATTGTAATTTAATTTTTTAATTTTGTTTTCCATTATCATTTGAAATTACACATATTACAGAGTATGTAATATTTTTGACAGATCTAGAAAAAATATTTTGGTAATATTGGATTGAGTTGTTATAATTTAAATATAACATACTATTCAAGATTTATGATCTTAACATTAACGTATAAAATATAAATTTTAAATAAGATGAATAGTGTATTTCAAAACAGTATAAAAGTAACTGTATTACTTATCAAATGTAATTTAATAAACTTCTTGTAAATTGAATTTTTTTTTAGATTCTACGAGGTGCATCCAGAAAGTACGTTTCCCTATTTAAAAGAAAAAAAGAACTCACACTTTCACGAATATATTTTTTGGCAACAAGTACAGCAATGTTTCAGCTATTTTTCAACATAGCCATAACCAGAACTTGTCGATAATTGTCGACACTTGTCGTATTGTGGAATCAACTTTTGTATACCTCTATCGTAGAACTCTGCCGCCTGTGAATGGAGCCATCCTTCTTGTACCAGAACACCGTGCAAATCCCTTTACGTACCGACAGCGTCTGTTTGAATTTGGTCCTCATCGAAGATCCACTATGATTCCTATTGGTTTCTAGGGTAAAGTGCCAAATGTAAGCCTCAAGGACAGTGACGATCCTGTCGAGGAACTCGTCACCGTCATCGTGATAACGTTGCAGAAATGTCAGAGCTACTTCTAAGCGTTCAATTTTGTGTCGGTGTCAGTTTCGGCTCATATACCTGGCAGAGCTAACGAGGATTTCAATCGGCGCAATGCTTTCTGCATTCAAGATCTTCGACCGAACCGTATGCAGGCGGCTGGAGAAGGAATTAGAATTTTCATTTCGGACAGTTGCTACCCCACTACTGTCACGAAGATAGACTTGTCCAGCTGGTATATGATTAATACGTCATATATCTCTTACGCACTCGCAATTAACACGGCTAATTACGTTTATTTTAAAGGGGAAAATATCAGGAAACTTACTTTCTGGATGTGTCTCGTATAATTTAATAATTTTTGTTTAATTCAAAAAGTTTTAAGAAGTGCAATAATTATATGTAATTTATTGTGTTTTAATATACTTACTACAAATAATGGTTTAGAATTTTTGGTAAGCTTGAAATTATTTTCTACATTAAGACAATGAAAATTCCATAAAGTTTCTGTAGAATGAAAATTATATTTTAGTTTCCAGGAATTATATGAAATTTAGTTATAAACGTCAAATGCTTTAAGTGAACTTATCTATGCTTTGAAACTTTTATATCATTCCGAAATAAAATACAGCTATAATTGCTTTGTAACAGATATATAATGCTAAGCGCATCATAAACCGTTGGCTTTGAAAAATTCATTCTACGCATTCAGAGGAAAATAAGGACACGATATTAATTCTTGTGGGTAATTTTCGCGAATGACATGGAAACAACTGCAACATTAAACGTTAAAATAATTCACGTTCTTTTGTAGAGAAATGAAATGAGTTCTACTTGAATTATTCAATAGAATTTGTAAATATTATAAATTTATAATTATATTCAATAGAATTTGTAAATAAGATGAATAATGTAGTTCAAAATAGTATAAAAATAATTAGATTTCTTTTAAAATGTAATTTAATAAAATTCTTGTAAATTGTAATTTTTTTTAATTTTTTATATATTAAAAAATTTTGTTTAATTCAAAAAAGAAGTGCAATTATTATATGTAAATAAAAATGTAATTTAATAAACTTCTTGTAAATTGGAATTGTTTTTAGTTTCTATAATTTAATAATTTTTGTTTAATTCAAAAAGTTTTAAGAAGTGCAATAATTATATGTAATTTATTGTGTTTTAATAATTTTTTTAATGGGTACTACAAACAATGATTTAAAATTTTTCTGAAACTTGAAATTCTTCTGTATATTAAGACAATGGAAATTCCATAAATTTTGAATAGAGTGAAAATTATATTTAAATGTCCAGGAACTATAAGAATTGCAGTTATAAACGTCAAATGCTTTAAGTAAACCTATCTATGTATTATATTTGAGACTGAATTATTGAAAATTTTATCTCATTTCGAAATGAAATACAGGTAAAATTGCTTTGTAACAAATATATAATGAGAAGCTCATTATAATACGCTGGCTTTGAGAAATTCATTAAACACCTTAAAAGAAAAATACGAACACGATATTAATTCTTGTGGGTAATTTTCGTGAATGACATGGAAACAACTGCAACATTAAACGCTAAAATAATTCGCGTTCCTTTGTACAGAAATGAAATTAGTTCTACTTGAATTATTTGTCTTTCAGTTGACGGCTCAGAAATATTGACAGCCGCTTACGCATCGGCATTTGCTTTCAAAACATATTCCAATGGGTTACCAACCTGAATATCTGCATATTTGAGGATTTTAGAGTAAAGCTATTTATACTGGAAAAATTACTTTTACTAGAATGTAATGGATATAATGTAGCACTTTATTAGAACTGAAATGATTTGTTGTTGGTATTTACTCGTTTAAATTCTCCCTTTTATAAACGCTGTTTGTAGAAATAAAGTGAAAAATATAGCATAGTGTACGAGAACAAATGTATTTAAATTCATTCAATGAATTCTTTAGAATCTATTCAAAATGGTATGCATATGAGGAACGGAAGCAATAAATTTTCCGCCTTCATATTCAAACAAATGTTGGATTTAAGTTGTGAAGTATTTGAAATGAATATTTGACATTCTCCATCTAGTTTCTAAACCAAGAGTCGTCAGGAAATATAATAAAATACTGTCAGAAAAATGAATGTTTACTTCACGTTATACGATTATTTAAATAATAATTTTATAGAATAAGTTACGTCTTCGATATAAATGCTTTTATAAAGTATATTAAATGTCTAGTAACAATTTTGAATATTTCGATGTTAATGTATTTTTTTTATTCCATAAGGTTTTGTAGGTATGAATATAAGCAAAAGTTAATGTAGTATTAAGGAAGTTATTTATTAAAACATGAATTTTAGCAAGCATTTAAAAATAGTAATTTAAAAATGCCTTAAAAATTTACTAATAGTTATTACTAATTTCAAATTAGAAAAGGAAGTTTAACTGTGTTCGATATTTTTTTTGATTTATCATGATATTTGATTTCTTTATGTATTGTAACAATAAATTATTTAAATACCAGTATTTCTTTAAAATTTTACACCTATATAAAACGTTACAAAATATTTCACTCGTTTATTTATACATTTTAAACTAGCGAGGGTTTATTAAGTAATTTTAATAAAATATTCCTCTCCATTGTTCTCATTTTATATTTAGAATATATTATTTAAATAATATCTCTTTATTATGAAACATATAGCTGTCTTAACTTTGAATACAATTATATTTTTAGTATTCAAACATCTACATGTATATACATATATGTATGTATATGTATGTATGTACGTATATGTATGTATGTATATATGTATGTATATATATATATATATATATATATATATATAATATATATATATATATATATATGATTAGAAATGGATATTTTTATATGTCACAGTCATGACATGCTTTTTTAGAGAAATGTATATTATTATATATTACTTCAAATATTACTTTGCAAATAATAAATCAGACTAATTTTAAATAGAAGTGAAATTTATTTTTATGTTTAACAAAATTTTATTATTTATTAGGATTAAAGTAACTCTATTTTTATATACACAGTTATATATCCGTTTTAGTTATTTTAATCATTTAAATGTGGATTAATAATGCAATATATGTTGAAAGAAAATTTTAGAATGATTGTATTGATGTTTAAATGTCTGATAATGACTGAATGGTCTTCAATATTTTATAGTACATTGTTCATTTTGTTATTTTATGTCACTATTTTTATATATTTTAACGATAATGTTATGAAATATAATTTTTGTATAAACAGATAAGTACATATGATACACTTTAATTTTTTAACATGGAGTTTATTTTCCTATCTTGGTGCATATAAGTTGATAAGGGAATAATTTTAAAGATACCATTTACTGCCTAACAAAGAATTCAATAACATATTTTTGCTTCTGTGTCAAATTAATTTCCATTTTTATATTATGTATCAGTATATAATTAAACAATTAATAAACTTAAATGGATAATTATAAAACATTACTTAGGCCATATAAAAACTGATATTTAATTAAAATATATTTTCATATAAAAGTAAAAAATATACATAAAATAGTAGGTTAGGAAATTAAAACTTATCAAATACGTAAACTCTGATTTATATTGTGAGATTTTAATAATAGTATATTCTTAATGTAATAGGTAATAAAGTAAAATTAAACCTACTTTTTATAAATTTATATGGAAAATACGTAAGTATAAATAAAAATATGCATAAATAAATTAATAGTTATAATAATAATGAAAATAAGTATATTTAAAATAATAAGTGTAATGATGATTATAATTAAAATAAAAATTATTATAATAATAAAAATACGTATATTTGAAATAATAATGATAAAGGGCACTTAAAATAAGAATCATAATAATATTTAAATAAGTATAATTAAAAAAGAATAAGCATTGGAAATATGTGATAACATGTAACGGATGCAAGTAAATTCATTTTAAGAAAAAATGGTAGTGAATGTTAGAAAATGTGACAAACTTCCAAACATATAAAGAGTTGTAAAATTTATTTGAAAAATATCTGGTCAAATTTTTTATTTTGCTACAAAATCTATTTTTTTGATACAGTGTATTTTGTTCTGAGTTCTTTATGCCATAAACGCAATTAAACCCCCATTTCGAACGCTAAAGCTCAGAAACAATTTCATAATTTTTATTTACTTCTATTATTTCAGAATTTTTTATAAATATATTAGTTTAAACTGCCGTTACATTTATTCCTTATCAGTGGCTAGAGTGCATTTTGTTCTGCTTTGTTTATACCATAAAGGCAATTAAACTATCCATTTCGAATACTAATTTTCAGAATTAATTTCATAATATTTATTTACTTCTATTATTTTCGAAAATGTTTTATAAATGTATCAATTTAAACTATCATTACATTTATTTCCTTTTATCGGTTCTAAAGTGCATTTTGTTCTGCTTTGTTTATACCATAAAGGCAATTAAACTATCCATTTCGAATACTAATTTTCAGAATTAATTTCATAATATTTATTTACTTCTATTATTTTCGAAAATGTTTTATAAATGTATCAATTTAAACTATCATTACATTTATTCCTTATCAGTGGCTAGAGTGTATTTTGTTCTGAGTTCTTTATGCCATAAAGGCAATTAAACTATCCATTTCGAATACTAATTTTCAGAATTAATTTCATAATATTTATTTACTTCTATTATTTTCGAAAATGTTTTATAAATGTATCAATTTAAACTATCATTACATTTATTTCCTTATTGGTGCTTAGAGTGTATTTTGTTCTGCATTCTCTATACTATAAAGACAATCAAACCCCCATTTCGAATACAAGTTCAGAAACAATTTCAAATTTTTATTTATTTCTATTATTTCAGAATTTTTTTTATAAATGTATCAATCTAAACTGGCGTTACATTTATTTCCTTATCAGTGGCTAGAGTGTATTTTGTTCTGCTTTGTTTATAAAATAAAGGAAATTAAGCCCTCCATTTCAAAAACTAAAATTCAAACACAATTTTATAATTTTTATTTATTTCTATTATTTTCGAAAATGTTTTATAAATGTATCAATTTAAACTGGAGTTACATTTATTTCCTTATCAGTCGTTCCATAATGTCACAAAACATCCAAGATTCGATATCTTTAAAGTAAAAAATAAAGAGAGGTAAGTCACTTCATTATCTAAGTAATCCTCTTAAATTGAAAATTATACTTTTGTTTATATTTGAAAGTGACATTTTTCAAGAGAATGGAATTTTAATTAACACTTCGAATTTTTAGATTAATGTTTAAACTCTCATTTATATTATTTAAGAACGTAAATTAAATTTTATGTTCGTAAGTATTAATTTTCAATGATTTTAAGATATTAAAATTCGTTTTAGAAGAAAATAATGAAAATGACATTCTTCTTTTTGAAAGACAGAGATATTATTGTTTGCCGTAGAGATACACTTTGTATTCTAATTTAGTACATTTATTCTTTTGGAGTTCGTTAGGTATTGTTTGGAAGGAAATTCTGTTGCCTCCGGCTGAAAGTTTATGATAATTGCAAACGGGAACAGAGAGACAATATTTACCCTAGTTCAAATTCAGTTTACTTTAGACTATCCCTTGTAATCCTACTTAATTGAAATAGTGGATAGTTGATTTCTAATCTCCGAATGGAAAAGTTCTCATTATTCGATATTCGAATAAGTTGACTGTGTATTTGATAGGAGAATTACGCGTATTTGTTTGTCCGTTTTAGAATTTAATTTTCGATTGAGTGAACCTTTATTATAAAACATATTTCTGTTATTTTGTTACGATTCTTGCAAACAGAGAATAATACTTGAGAAATGAAAAATTTCATTGTATCATATTTGTTTAAATTGTCTTATTTTTCTTTATTTTTACTCCTGTTTACTAAAGTAATTGAGAAGTTCATTATATGACTACATGGTTTTAGTTTTGTAACATTTCTTGATATTTTGATGCAATTTTAACTTTGTAATAACTTTTGATATTTTTTTTATCTTGATAGCCTACTATTATGTATAATATATCCTCACGCTCCTAATATTACTAAATGTAAAAATAATTATAATTATAATTAATTATTTCTGTTATAATTCTAATTACTATATTCTTATAATTCTAATCTTAAATTATCTTAATCTTATAATTCTAATTAATCTATTTAATTATACGTCTAATCATAAGTTTAACTGCAGTTTCATTTTTGTAATATTTCTTTTTGTTTTGACATTTTGATACAGTGATACTATTAAAAATAGCATCAGAATTATATTTTATAATATACATTATAAAATATAATTCTGTTCTTTTGTTACGATTATCATGAAAGAACAATGTATTCGAAATGAAGAATTAGTATTCTACCATATTTGTTTAAATTGACTTATGGTTTTTCATTTGATTCTGTTTTCTAATATAGTTAAAAAGCTCACTATTTCATCACATTCTTTTATAAGTGCAACTTGAATTTTGCAATATTTGTAGATATTTTTATATCTTGATAGCTTGATATCACTTACATTAAAAAATATATTTATGTTATTTGTTACTAATTTCGCGAAAGAATAATTCTATATTAGACTTAAAGTATTTTTTCTTCATACTTGTTTAATTTTTCTTATAGTTTTTTTTTCTAGTTTTCCCTTGTAAAATAGTTAAAAAGCTCAATATATGCTTACATAGTTTTAACTGCTATTTTAACTTTGTAATATATCTTGATATTTTGATATCCTGATGTTTTTTTTGTTCTCGTATGATTAAAAAGACTTTAAATAAAGAAACTTATTAAAGAAAGCAAATAAATCAGATTCTTTTTTAAACTTTTCAAGTATTTTTTCTCACTGAAGTAAGCTAATTTGTTTGTTGTTAATTTTAACCCATGAAATATTCTGTCGTTTTTTACTATTATGTTCGTGCTTTAGATTTGGAAATGAGATTATTAATTTCTTATCTTTTTGAACATCATTTGTATGCTTTGTAATGGAGATAAATTTTATATCATAATTTGCTAATTATATTCTTTTGGAATTCGTTAGGTATTGTTTAGAAGAAAATTCTGTTTACTCCGGCTGAAAGTTTATGATAATTGCAAACGGGAACAGTGAGACAATATTTGTCCTAGTTCAAATTCAGTTTACTTTAGAATATCATTTGTAATCCTACTTAATTGAAATAGTGGATAGTTGATTTCTAATCTCCGCGTGGAAAAGTTCTCATTATTCGATATTCGAATAAGTTGACTGTGTATTTGACAGGAAAATTAAGCTTATTTGTTTGTCCGTTTTAGAAAATAATTTTCGATTGAGTGAACCTTTATTATAAAATATATTTCTGTTATTTTGTTAAGATTCTTGTAAATAGAGAATAATATTTGAGAAATGAAAAATTTCATTGTATCATATTTGTTTAAATTGTCTTATGTTTGATGCAATTTTAATTTTATAATAAATTTCTATATTTATTTTTTCTTGATAGCCTACTATTACTTATATTATAAAATACATTTAAACTATTTTATGGTTTTTATTCCTAACGTTTGCTAAAATAGTTTTAATAAAATAAAGCTCCTTATATGACTAAATGTAAGAAATTATAATTCTAATTAATTCTTTCTGTTATAATTCTAATTACTATATTCTTATAATTCTAACCGTAATTAATCTTGAAGAATCTTATAATTCTAATTAATCTATTTAATTATGCGTCTAATCATAAGTTTAACTGCAGTTTTATTTTTGTAATATTTTTTTTTGTTTTGATACTTTGATACACTGAAGCTATTAAAAATAATATCAGACTTATATTTTATAATATACATTATAAAATATAATTCTGTTCTTTTGTTACGACTATCATGAAAGAAAAATGTATTAGAAATGAAGATTTTTTTATTCTACCACATTTGTTTAAATTGACTTATGGTTTTTCATTTGATTCCGTTTGCTAATATAGTTAAAAAGCTCACTATTTGACTACATTCTTTTGTAAGTGCAACTTGAATTTTGTAATATTTATAGATATTATGATATCTCGATAACTTGATATCAATTACATTAAAAATATATTTATTTTATTTTATTACTAATTTCGAGAAAGAATAATTCTATATTAGACTTGAAGTATTTTTTCTTCATATTTGCTTAATTTTTCTTATGGGTTTTTTCTAGTTTCCGTTTTCTAAAATAGTTAATAAGCACAATATATGCTTACATAGTTTTAACTGATAATTTAACTTTGTAATATTTCTTGATAATTTTATATTTTTTCCCTTCTCTTATGTTTGAAAGTACTTTAAATGAAGAAACATAGTAAAGAAAGCAAATAAATCAGATTCTATTTTAAGCTTTTCAAGTATTTTTCTCACTGAGCTAATTTGTAGAAAAATCAAAATTAAAACACAGTCTCAGGTTATTTGTTTATTGTATAGAAAAAGTATCACATTTGTTTAAATTCTGTTATGTTTTTTTACTAGTAATTAAAAATATCATTATATGACGACATAGTTTTAGTTTTGTAATATTTCTTGATATTTTGAGGCTGTTTTTGTTTTGTAATATGTCTTGATATTTTGATAACTCGATACCTGATATAATTTTACATTAATAAATATAGTTAAATTGTCATATGATTTTTCTTGCTCCAGTTTGCTAAAATAGTTTAAAAGCTCACTATTTGAGCACATGGTTTTAAGTGCAACTTTAATTTTGTAATATTTATTGATATTTTAATATGTTGATAATCTGATATGACTTACATTAAAATATATTTATGTTATTTTGTTTTGTTTTATAAGTGCAACTTGAATTTTGTAATATTTATAGATATTATGATATCTCGATAACTTGATATCAATTACATTAAAAATATATATTTATGTTATTTTGTTACTAATTTTTCGAAAGAATAATTCTATATTAAACTTGAAGTATTTTTTCTTCATATTTGTTTAATTTTTCTGATGGTTGTTTTCTAGTTTCCTTTTTCTAAAATAGTAAGAAATCACAATATATGCTATATTTTAACTTTGTAATATTTCTTGATATTTTGATATCCTGGTATGTTTTTCGTTCCCTTATGTTTGAAAAGACTTTAAATGAAGAAACATAGTAAAGAAAACAAATAAATCAGATTCTTTTTTAAACTTTTCAAGTATTTTTCTCACTGAAACAAACTAATTTTTAAAAAATTAAAATTAAAACTCTCTCAGATTACTTTTTTATTGCATAGGAAAACGTCTGCCTTGTTTAATTATGCTCCTGCATTAAATTTTGATATGAGATTATTAATTTTTTACCTTTTGAAAGTCATTTATATGCTTTGTAATGGAAATAAATTTTATATTCTAATTTGCTAAATATATTCTTTTGGAGTTCGTTAGGTATTGTTTAGAAGGAAATTCTGTTTCCCCCGGCTGAAAGTTTATGATAATTGCAAATGGGAACAGAGAGACAATGTTTACCCTAGTTCAAATTCAGTTTACTTTAGAATATCCCTTGTAATTCTACTTAATTGAAATAGTGGATAGTTGATTTCTAATCTCCGCGTGGAAAAGTTCTCATTATTCGATATTCAAATAAGTTGACTGTGTATTAGACAGGAGAATAAAGCGTATTTGTTTGTCCGTTTTAGAAATTAATTTTCGATTGAATGAACCTTTAATATAAAATATATTTCTGTTATTTTGTTGCGATTCAAGCAAATAAATAATTATACTTTAGAAATGAAAAATTTACATTGTATCATATTTGTTTTATTTGTCTTATGTTTTTTTTACTCCCGTTTATTAAAGTAATTGAAAAGATTATTATACGACTACATGGTTTTAATCTTGTAATATTTCTTGATATTTTGATGCGATTTTATTTTTGTAATAATTTTTTATTTTGATATTTTTGTATGTTGATATACTGCTATTACTTATATTATAAAATATATTTAAACTGCCTTTTGGTTTTCATTCCTCACGTTTTCTAAATTAATTTAAAAGCTCCTTATATGACTAAATATAAAAAAATAAAATTATAATTAATCTTTCTCTTATAATTCTAATTAATCTATTCTTATAATTCTAATCTTAATTAATCTTAAAGAATCTTATAATTTTAATGAATCTAACTATAATTTAAATTAATCTATTTATTTATAATTTTAATCATAATTTTAACTGCAGTTTTATTTTTGTAATATTTCTTTGTTTTGATACTTTGATACCCTGATACTACTTACATTATAAAATGTATTTATGTTTCTTTGTTACGATTATCATGAAGGAACAATATATTAGAAATGAAGAATTTTTATTCTATCATATTTGTTTAAATTGTCCTATGGTTTTTCTTTTGATCCCGTTTGCTAATATATTTAAATAGCTAATTATTTGACTACATGGTTTTAAGTGCAATTTTAATTTTGTAATAATTATAGATATTTTAATATCTGTATGTCCTAATGCACTTACATTAAAATTATATTTCTGTTATTTTGTTACGAATTTAGCAAATAAGAATTCTATATTAGACTAGAAGATTTGAGTTTCGGTTTGATAAAATAATTAAAACTCTCTCTATATGCTTATACAGTTTTAACTGATATATTAAATTTGTAATGTTTCTTAGTATTTTGATATTTTGTTGTCATTATATTTTTTTCGTACTCTTATGTTTCAAAATGCTTTAAATGAAGAAACATAGTAAAGAAAGTAAATAAATCCTAATTATTTTTAAGTTTTTCAGGTACTTTTCTCACTGAAACAAGCTAATTCATTAAAAATTCAAAATTGAAATTCAGGTTTCTTCTTTATTGCATAGGAAAACCCATGAAATATTCTATCTTGTTTTTTCTAATTGTTAGAAAAATAAAAATTCAAACTCAGGTTTCTTCTTTATTGCATAGGAGATCCCAGGAAATAGTCTGTCTTGATTTTACTAATTCTTAGAAAACTATAAATTCAAACTCAAGTTTCTTCTTCATGGCATAGGAAAACCCATGAAATTGTCTTGTTTTTACTAATTCTTAGAAAAATAAAAATTCAAACTCAGGTTTTTTCTTTATTACGTAGGAAAACTAGTGAAATAGTCTGTCTTGTTTTTACTAATTCTTAGACAAATCAAAATTAAAACTCAGGTTTCTTCTTTATTGCATAGGAAAACCCATGAAATAGTCTGGTTTTTTGTACTAATTCTTAGAATAATCAGAATTCACACCCAGGTTTCTTCTTTATTGCATAGGAAAACACGTGAAATAGTCAGTCTTCTTTTTACTAATTCTTATAAAAATCGAAATTCGAAGTCAGGTTTCTTCTTTATTGCATAGGAAAACACGTGAAATAGTCAGTCTTCTTTTTACTAATTCTTAGAAAAATAAAAAATCAAACTCAGGTTTCTTCTTTATTGCATAGGAAAATCCATGAAATAGTCTTTTTTTTTACTATTATGTTCGTTAGGTAGATCTTGATATGAGATTTCTAACAGATTGAAAGTGATTTATATTATTTGAATTGGAGATAAATTTTGTATTCTAATTTGCTAAATGTATTCTTTTAGAGTTCGTTAAATATTGTTAGGAAGGAAATCGTGTTATCTCCGGCTGAATTGTTTATGATAATTGCAAACAGGGACAGAGAGACAATATTTACTCTAATTTAAATTCAGTTTACTTTAGAACATCCCTTGTAATCCTACTTAATTGAAATAGTGGATAGTTAATTCCTAATCTCCAAGTGCAAAAGTTCTCATTATTACATATTGGCGTAAGTTAACTGTGTATTTGATAGGAGATTTAAACTCATTTGTTTGTCCATTTTTGAAGTTAATTTTCGATTGAATGAACTTTTATTAAAAAATATAATTCTATTATTTTTTTACTATTATCAGAAATGAAGAACAATACATTAGAAATGAAGAATTTAAATAGTATCATGCTTGTTGCATTCTATAAATTTTCTTAAGGCTTTTTTGTTCTCGTTTGCAAAAATAGTTTTTTTATTTCTAATACAGCGACGTTTTGCACATTATCCTAAAGCTATACAGATATCAATGTATAAGAATTAACCCATATTGGACCGCTGTCCTATAATTAGGACAGCAAATATAATTCCATTTAATAATAAATTTATAAATATTTTCTCAGTGAATTTTATTTTAACACCTTTAAAATAGACACACTTTAGCATAATAGCAAAAAAAAAGTGAGGAATCAAATTATATTAAATTGTAAAATTTATTTTCAGCAACCCCTTAAAAATTGTGATTTTTAATCTTTAATTTTATATTAATTATTATTATTATTTTCAAACGTTGTGGGGCTTACTTGTAGTTTATAAACAGAACTAATAATGTAGCTGAACATTTTTGTTCAAAAATATATTTTACACGTGTATTTGTAAGTATAAAAAAGGTGTCCTAAAATTAGGACGACGGTCCAATCCGGATTATTTTTCCACGAATTCGTTATTGCATTCATAGCGCACATTCTTTTCTTATCTTTCAATGAAAACCAGTTCAAACACCTGTTCGCACACCTGGACACAACAAGGGAAAATATATGTCTATTGTAATCAGAAAAACTGGAGATTGCAAGATAAACTTAATCTCTTACTGTCATGCTTGGTTGAAATGTGTTTAGTGCTGCAAGCAGGTCTATTTTTTCTGCTAAGAATTTGGATACTTTACTCTGCATTTTGCTTCTGTAAAAATGCCACGCAGATTTTTAACAGCCCAAGAAGCTCTCGAATATATGAATTCTTTAAGTGAGGAGGAATTGATGATCCTGAAATTGGTATTGTTCCTCCTAATCCAGACTCTGTTAGTGATGAAGAAGAGATAGATGATTTAGCCACAAAATGTGAAAATTCAGGAATGCATGATGGGCTAAAAATTTAAGATACCGCTGGTATTAAAATTTTATCAAATAACTATAAAGAATGTCATCTTCAACGAAAAAAAAACCCCAGTGAGTAAAACGTCAACCAAAATTTGAATTATTAAGTGATTCAATTACAACACGAGATTATGAAATTATAAGCTTGGTTGGAGGAAAAACTTCAGTTGAACTTTTCCACATGATGGTTCATGGCATAATATCTCATACTGCAACAGGAATAAATCGGTATATAGTTCTCCCTCCTCCCCAAAAAACATATTCTTTGAGAATTACAGAAACAGATCTCACGCAATTTTTAGGTGTCAATTTCTTTAGTAAGTACTATTAGTTACTACGCAAAAATATATACTGGGAAAATGCTCCAGACACTGGACCTACATTAGTGAGTAACGCTATGTCCAGAAAACGGTATAATGACATCAACCCCTTTATTCACTTTAACGATAATTATTCAATTGATCCACACGATTGTTATTATAAAATTCGAATTCTTTATGACAAAATCAACATAACCTTGAAGCGATTTGGTATATTTTCGGAAAATCTCACCATCGATGAAAGAATGGTAAGATATTTAGGAAGGCACATTTGCAAGATGTTCATGAAAAATAAACCTTTAAAATGTGGATATAAATTAGGGAAGTTAACATCGTACAATGAATATCCCTTTTTATTATCCCTTATCAAAGATCATATTTCAGAAACTGTAAGAAAAAACCAACAACATTAGGCTTAAAATATTATGTTGGACTTTGCATTTACTATTTCTACAAATTTCACCTATGAATCAGCCTAATGAAATGAAAGTGAAATTTGTTAAATTTTAGTAGTGTATTGGACTGTTGTCCTATTTATAGGACAGCTAATTACTTAAAAAAATTTCAAAATTTTGGTTTTATATGCTTACTTACACCATACTAATGATATGGATGAAGTTTTATTAACTTACAGAAATATTTAGTTGGTGTGGTACAATATGGGTTAAACATAAAAATCACTGAATAAAAAAGAACATACGAAAATACAATAATATTAAATGATCAAGATAATACATTAATCAGAAAGTCCCTAGCATCCCAATAACGAGAAAATATGCATTGCTTTGAAAAGGCTGGACATACAAGGAGGTGTTCAGTACTCATCAATGCAGCGCCGTGGCAGAGCGGTGCAATGATGATTGCTAAAATAGTTAAAAAGCTCATTATAAGATTTTTAACTGTTATTTTAAATTTGTGATACGTCTGGATATTTTGATATCATGATAAGTTGTTACTTTTTCTTACTCCTATATATGAGACTATTTTAAATGAAGAAACTTTATAAAGAAAGTAAAGAAATCACATAATTGTTTTAAAAGATTGAACTTAAAAAAGCCATGAGTGCTGAACACCTCTCCATATGTCCAGCCTTTTCAAAGCAATGCATCTTTTTTTGTTATTGGGATGCAAGGGACTTTCTGATTAATTTGTTATCTTCATCATTTAATATTATTGTATTTTCGTATTTTCTTTATTTTTTATTCAGTGGTTTTTATGTTGATGCATGCATATATACGTACGTACGTATGTAATATTAAAAATCCCTTATTTACATATTTCAATATTAATTTAATAACTTTTCTTCATAAAGTACGTTGGGGTTTGCGCAGAATTCTGAGTTTTCCCTCCAGACACGCTATAGACTTCTTTCAACCTCAGTCTGTACTGTTTTAGTCAATAGTGAGCGCGTCCTCTTTAAACATGGGTATTTTTTATCACGTGATCAATTGTGCTTAGGGATTATTCGTAGTCTTTTAACCTGAGAAATCCCTACTTGAACAGTATGTGTGCAGAATCACATTGTCTGATGTTGTAAAAGTGCTTGCCTGTTGTATGGGTTTTATGTATCTCTACAGAAATAAACTGTGTTGTGAATTAGAATGAGTCTTGATCATATTGCATATATATATATATATATATATATATATATATATATATATATATATATATATATATATATATATATATATATATTCATATCGATGGTATGATATGAAAATTTAAAGTTTAAAAAGGAAGTCTGTACATAAAAAAAAACAGATAGGTTTATCTTAATTAGAAAATTATTATAAAAAATATCAGCCACACTGTTCTACTATATGCGAAAATTAAGTTCGTAAGCAATATTACAAGGATATTTACTCATTGATTAAAAAAATTAGTCAGAATATCATATTTCGGTAGCATATTTTAAGCTTATCAGAATATTTATAATATATATTTTTACTCATATTGCAAACATGTAAATTAAATGATTTGTGAAAATTGTTTGTTTGGATGTAACTGAAAACTACTATACTAAATTGTAGTAATACTATAAATACATTTACTACATCGATTGCAAATTTTCAAAAATCATTTATTTTACCAAAAATTATTTATTAAATCATTTATTACTTCTCTATTACCATTTCTAGTAATTTAATATATGATTACATACTTTTTATAAAAATTTTAAATAATGCAAGATAAACTATTTCTATAATAAAATGTTAAAAGTGTAAAGTAATCCGTAGTATCTGCTTTTTAAAATACGTTTACAGAAAAAAAAATGTATTACTTTAAATATTATTAAATGACTTACAGACTTTACGCAACAAACTCAAGTGTCAAACAAATTTATTTTTCATCAAGCTACAATTTTCAAATAATTACTGACTTTCTCGTCTGAAGTTTTGAACACTTTCCCGTAACTTAATTTAATAACGATCAATTAATCTTCTGTAAAGAGTTAAGTTCACTGACATCGAAGTTTAGAGAGGAATATAATTCTTAGACAGCTTTCGGAACCTTTGCTACATTGATGTTACAGACCGGCAGGAGGGGTAAATTTGTCTTCTTGATGTCAGAATTTGATGCAAAACTCATTGATATTTTTGATACCGTTTCTAAATTCCATCGAAATGCATAATTGCTTGAAATGCAGGCATTTATTTTAACAATATTATACAGGATATATTGTTCGTGTTTTAAGTGTCTATAAATTATTTGTTTTTATTTACTTGATTACCAAATGAATTTCAATATTTTGATGACTTTTGCAAACTACAGATTAAATCAGTACAAATGTACTCTTGTTATATTGTCGTACAAGTAAATGTATGAAAATAAAGGTTTTAAATACTGCGGTTAATATAGCTTACTATATTTACATAAATATCATGTAATTAATGTATTAGGTAAAATTAGTTTTTTTAAAAATTTAATACACAATTATAATGTCCTACTATCGCCAGACTTAATATTAGATATTAGTTTATAATTTGGATGATTAATTTATAGAAATCTAACCATTTTATATTATCAATAACAGTTTTAAGTTTGTTAATTAAACTAATTATATTATTTATATAATATTTTCCAGTTAGTTGTAGAGTTTTGCAAACATATATACACACACATATTTATATAGATAAACTAATCAACTGCCTTAAAAATATGTTACCACATTTATAACTCTATGACGTATATATATATATATATATATATATATATATATATATATATATATATATATATATATATATATATATATATATATATATATATATATATATGTATATATATATATATGTATATATATATATGTATATATGTGTGTGTATATATATATGTGTGTGTGTGTGTATATGTGTATCTATATGTATGTATGTATATGTATATTTATATGTATATATATATATATTTATATATATATATATATATATATATATATATATATATATATATATATATATATATATATATATATATATATATATATATGTGTGTATATATATATGTGTATATATATATATATGTGTGTGTGTGTGTGTGTGTGTGTAATAGTCATATGTCTTGGCTATTTATACTCTATCTCTAAAGTGCATGCCTCTAAAATTTTTATTGTAATAATTTATTAATTAGAGGCAAAAGAAAAATATTTATATTTCTAAAAATGTCTTTATATTTCTAAACACAATTATTTTATAAATACATTTAATCTTAAATTTTCAATCTTATTTTCTTCTAACTAGCTATTTTAATATAAATGTTTAAGACGCTCTTTTAATTTGATTAAAATGAATAATTACAATAGCGTTAATCTGTGTTTTATAAGCTATGAAAAAAAAATGGATTTTTACAAGACCTACTTCTTATTAGATTTGAAATTTTTTTAACTATTTATAAAGAATACGAACAGTTAAAACTGTTTAAAAGAAGTAAATAGGTAGAACAAAAGATTTTTTTAACTTGAATTTGTTTTAAAAAATTAATTTCAATGGATATTAAAATTACAGTAATTATTCTGTTGATTTGAGGTAAATGTCTGAAAATAATTTTTAAATACTGTTAAATAAAAATAACGCATGATCTTTGTATTAGAAAAATTTTAATTCTCAGTATAAAAAAAATATTTTTGTAGAAATAAAATTTTTTAACTTGAATTATTTTGTTTTAATTTACTTAATTAAATGAATTTAATGTGTGTCGACCAATACATTTTATCTGTCAAATTTACTGTCGCTTTGAAATGCAATGTAAAATAAAAGAAATTATTGATAAAAAGTGAATATAAATTTTCAAATAATTGAGATTTCTAAATTTATGATTGAGAAGGCAAGTAAATACAAAAATTACTTAGCAATGTTTTATAGAAACTGCATTATTTAACAATAATAATCAAAATAATAATAATAATAATAATAATAATAGTGAAAATTATTCGTTCTTGGTTGGGCCTTGAAAGGTTTAAAAATCTTTAAACATCGTCATCATGTAATTAAACTCAATGGAAGATTAAAAAAAGCATGGAATGAATGTCGACCAATATATTTTATGCCAAATTTACTGTTGCTATAAAATGCATTGTAAAATGAAAGAAATTAATAATTAAATAAATATGTAAATTTTTAAATAATTGAGATTTCTAAATTTAAGTTTTAGGAAGGTAAGGAAGTACAAAAATTACTTAGGAATATTTTATAGCAACTGCATTATTTAGCAATAATAATAATAATAATAGTGAAAATTGTCCGTTCTTGGTTGGACCTTGAAAGGTTTAAAAACCTTTAAAAATTGTCATACGTGAACTCAATGGAAGATTAAAAAAAGCATGGAATGAATAACGACCAATACATTTTATCTGTTAAATTTACTGTTGCTATAAAATACATTGTAAAATGACAGATGTTATTAATAAAAAATGAGTATAAACTTTCAAATAATTGAGATTTCTAAATTTATGCAAAAATTAATTCGCAATATTTTATAGCAAGAGCATTATTTAGCAATAATAGTAGATAATGAAAATTATCCATTCTTGTTTAGGTCTTGTAATGTTTGAAAATCTTTAAACATTTTCATACGTGTAATTAAACTCAATGGAAGATTAAAAAAAGCATGGAATGAATAACGACCAATATATGTTATCTGTCAAATTTACTATTGCTATAAAATACATTATAAAATGAAAGAAATTAATATAAAAGGAATATAAACTGTTAAATATTTGAGATTGCTAAATTTAAGTTTCAGGAAGTCAAGTAAATACAAAAATTATTTAGAAATATTTTATAGAAACAGCATTATTTAGCAATAATAATAATAATAATAATAATAATAGATAGTGAAAATTATCTATTCTTGTTTAGGTCTTGTAATGTTTGAAAATTTTTAAACATTTTCATACGTGTAATTAAACCCAATGAAAGATTAAATAAAGCATGGAAGGAATGTTGACCAATACATTTTACTTATCAAATGTACTGTTGCTATAAAATAAACTGTAAATTGAAAGAGATTATTAATAAAGAAGGAATATAAACTTTAAAATAATTTAGATTTCTAAATTTATGCTTCAGAAATGAAAGGAAATACGAAAAATATAAGAATAATATAGCAAAAAAGCTAAAACAATATAAGGGCAGAAAAAAAAATGTTGAAACAAGACAGCTGTTTCTCATTTACGATAAAACAGGTTAATCAATGTGTAGACCCCATCACATGGAAAAGAGGATATGATAAAGGATATCAATGCCTTTTTAGATTGCACGCAGTGATGCAGCCACATATCTTACGTTGCTCGTGCTATTATTTATTGGTTTACTACGGCATAAAGATCAAGCTTTTTTTTGTATTTTAATTTGTTTTAAAGTTTTTTAAAAAGTGAAATGCACAATTAAAATGTCCTACTATCGCCAGACTTAATATTAGATACTAGTTTATAATTTTAATGATTGATTTATAGAAAACTAACCTTTATATATTATCTATAACAGTTTTAAATTTGGTTTTTAAACTAATTATATTATTTAAAAAATATAATTAGTAATTAAATATTTATTATATTATTTAAATTAGTTATATAAATAATATATATATATATATATATATACATACATACATATACATACATATGTATATATATATATATATATATATATATATATATATATATACACACACATACATGTTATACGACTTATTTCTTGCATATGTATACTCTATCTCTAAAGTGCATGCATGTTTAAAAGTTTTATTATCTTAATTTATTCGGTAGAAGAAAAATATTTATATTTCTAAAAATGTCTTTATATTTCTAAACAGAATAAATTTATCTATAGTACATTTGCACTATCCTAAATTTAGAAAATTAGATTATTTTCTTCTAACATAAGCTGCTTTTATGTACCTAAAATGCTTAAGATACTCTTTTAATTTCATGGTAAAATGAGTAATGTCACAATAACTTCAATCCTGTTGTTTATAATTCTAAAAGAAAAACAATCGGATTTTAATCACTGAAATCTTGCTTCTTATTTAGTGTCTTGAATCGTTTTCTTTAACTATTTACTTAAAGAAGCACGTAATGCTAAAAACTGTTTAAAGAGAAGTAAATAGGAGTAACAAATAGCGTTATTTAATTTCTTAATCGCTGTTTCTAACAAGCGCGTGTAAGGTTGACTGCAAATGGATATCTAGTATTACAGGAAGCCTTCTTCAGCTTAGATTTGAAGGAATTTATATATTTTATAAAGCTGTTTGGAAATAAATTCAACGCAGCGTTTATCTTTGTTTCCAGGAAACAGTTTAAAACTCTACTAGTCTGAAAAGAAAATATTTTTGTAGAGCAGCAAAAAGATTTTTTCTTTATACAAGGCAATTTAGACTTTAGGAAATGGAATAATTATTCTTTTTAAATTTGTTGTTTGGGGCTTGATCTTTTTCAAAATTAAAAACAGAAGATTTTAAATTTTAACTGGATGCATTTTATGCAATTTCAGGTTTTGATTAAACTTTTATGTACTTATTAAATCTTTTTTCATAGACTGAACTTTTAAAGAATCCTTAATATTCTGGATTTAACCAGTTTTGGAAGGAGTGTAAGTAAGAGTATAAATAAAGAGTATAAGTAAGAGTATAAGTAAGAGTTCAAGTTGGAATAGATATATGGAAGATATTAAAAACTTTATTAGAATGATTTTTCAAACAATTCTTGATGTGCTGAATTTAAAATTTTTGAAAACTATCTTTATAAATTAATATAATAAAATGGCATGTATTAAAAAGAAATTTTAATTTAGTTTTAGGGATTTAGTACCTTTAAATGTTAAATACATTTTATTATGTTAACAAACTTAAAATTAAAAATTTCGTAAAATATCCTTTATTATTTTATAAAGTATGTTATTCTTATTAATATAATTAAGGTTCACTGGATGAAATCATAATTCGCTTATATTTGATATAAATAAATAGTTTCTAATTTAGAAAAATCATTTTGTGGGTAGTTAGATCTCCATATGGTTTGATTTTCTCGTTATGTACATATTTCTTGTTTTTTAGCAACAAAATTGTTCTATGTACAAAAGTATGTAGATTTATAAGACTGCCGTTATTAATCTAGGAATATCTAGGAAATTTTCAAATTGAGATACTTTCTTTATTATTTCACAGTTAGGTGGTTATAATAAAATTTTTTTATCATGAGTATTATGTCACCTTAATAAAATCTGTAGTAATTTTATAATGAATAGTTATAGATATCTATTAATCTCATGCTTTATAAATACGATAATCATTTTTGTAAAATCATATTTCTTATACCTTGAATTTGCTCAAAATATCAATGTTGTAATTTCCTTTTAAATTGATATTTTATTACATTACGTGAAAAGAGATTATTACAACGTGATTTTAAAAGACATTACGGAAAAATATATTAGAATGGAAAATTGAGGTAAAAATACAAAAATGCATTAGAAATGAGAAATGTTTTCTTTAAAAATCAGAATACAAGTTTAGGAGACAACCCCTAAAGTTTTAGAACTAAGTTCAATATACTCTCAGTCTTTAGTTACAGAAAACAGTTTAAAAGAGTACTTGGCGGAAAAGAAAATATTTTTATAAGCCAGAAGAAAGATTATTTTACGTGGCAATTTAGGTGTTAGAAGATGAAATTGTTAAACTTTTTGAATTTGTTTTTGTTGATCTTAATCCTTTTTAAAATTATAAACAAAAGTTTTTTTTAAGTTTATTAAATAATTTGTAGATTAACTGGAAACATTTTAAGCTTTTCTTATTTTGTATAAAACTTTTTAAATACGTCATAAATCCGTTTTTCTAAAGTAACATTTATACTATTCCTTAATACTGTGGATATAAGAATTTTTTTTTTAATTGTCTGAATTTTTGTGCGTAATTAAGCTTGTTCACTAGAAAGATATATTAATTTAGTTAAGGGGATTTAGTATATTTTTAAACTTAAAATCATTATAATAAAAGTTTTTATTTGATACAACGAAAATAAAATTATTTTTCTTTTCTTTTACAAGGAATTTTTTACAAATTCTTTCACAATAGTCTAGCTGTGAAATTTATTTAACTTTGTCAATTTAGGTTGTATATATGTTTAAAATAACATAAAAGTTTTATGAAAAATAAAAATAAATAAAATTCAGTTACTCGCAGGATAATTTCTGAAATACATTGCTAAAAACAATTCATGAATTATATTGTTTTCAACAACAATTTGCACAAATACATATTTTTGTTTCTGCATATTCTTCTGCATATGGTATCTATCATACTAAAATTTAACTTGTTTTAAATTTAATATTTAGTAAATTTCGTTAAGTTATAAAATATATATAGCGCGTATTAATGTTATTGAGGTGCACAAATTGAAAAACATAAATAATTTCTGTTTCATATAAATAAGTAATGTCTAATCTTAAAATTTTGGGCTTATTATCAATTTACTCGTTTATGTAGCAAAACTATGTAATTTTTATAAACTTAAATCCTTATGAAAGATCTAGGATCAAATTTATTTTAACGAGAAAAATTATAATCAGTGAAAAATGTCTTTCAAGAATATTCATAACTTACTACGTCTTCTTATTAAAACTATTTTGTTCTTTTAAGTTAACGATTTTTTGGTTTTTACACGCTTTATAAATATAATAAAAAAGATATGTTTTTTACATACTAAACTTTAAATGTCTTGCAGAATCAATGTTATAATTTCATTTTATATTGATATTTTCATTATATTTTTTTTGAGAAAAAGAACTGATTCTACAGTGCCTTTTAAAACAAATTACGAGAAAATAATTTAAAATGGAAAAACGTAATCGAAAAATGTATATATACTACTAATCAGCAAAAATATAAACAAACGGTAGAAATGTTAGGAAGCAAGTTACATTTTTGGTAATAAATTTACTGTACAGTCTGTTTTTAGATGCAGCGAATTTTTTTAAAACTATACTAGTCTAAAAAATGTTTTTTAGGATAATAAAAGGATCTTTTACATAGAAATTAAGGTGTTATAAAATAAAACAATTTTTTTCCTATTTGTTTTTCACAGCTTATTACTTTTAAAGAATAAAAAAAAAGTTATGATTTTTTTTTGTTCATCTGAATACGTTTTTAGCAGTTTTAGTTTTTGCTTTAAAAATTTAAAATCTTTTTAAAATATTGTTTTAGAGTTACCTTTTAAAGAATTTTGAATACTATTTAAAAGTCTTGCAAAATCTCATTGTTAAAATTTCATTTTAAATTAATATTTTCATTATATTTTGTGAGAAAAAAACAGATTCTAACTTGCTTTTTAAAAGACATTAGGACAAAAACAATTTAGAATAGAAAAACGTAATCGAAAAAAGATAGTATACCAGTAATCAGCATAAAATATAAATAAACGGTAGAAATGTTTAGGAAACAAGTTACATTTTTGGTAATAAATTTAGTGTACCGTCTAGCTTTAGTAACAGCGAACTTTTTAAAACTATACTAATCTCAAAAAATATTTTTGCAGGATAGTAAAAGAATCTTTTACATGTAAATTTAGGAGTTATAAAATGAAGTAATTAATCTTTTCGAATTTATTTTTCACAACTTATTTCTTTTTAAGTAACAAACAAAAAAAATTATGATTTTTTTTAGTTTATCTGGATACATGTTTAGAAGTTTTCGTTTTTATATTAAAAATTTGAAGAACTTTTTAAAATCTTGTTTTAGAGTTACCTTTTAAAGAATTTTCAATACTATTTAAATGTCTTGCAAAATCTCAATGTTATAATTTCATTTTAAATTAATATTTTCATTATATTTTATGAGAAAAGGAAATGATTCTAACGGGTCTTTTAATACAAATTAGGACAAAAATAATTTAGAATAGAAAAACGTAATCGAAAAAAGATAGTAAATCAGTAATCAGAAAAAATGTTTAGGAAACAAGTTACATTTTTGGTAATAAATTTAGTTTACCGTCTGTTTTTAGTTACAGCGAACTTTTTAAACTATACTAGTCTAAAAAAATATTTTTGTAGGATAGGAAAATGAGCTTTTACATAGAAATTTCGGCTTTATAAAATAAAATAATTAATCTTTTCGAATTTGTTTTCACAGCTTATTACATTTTAAGTAACAAACAAAAAAAATTATGAATTTTTTTAGTTTATCTGATTATATTTTTAGCAATTTTAATTTTTATAGTAAATATTTGAAGAACTTTTTAAAATCTTGTTTTACAGTTACCTTTTAAAGAATTTTCAATACCCTAGATTTTGTAAACTACTCAATTTTTAAAAACTGTCAAAATAAATGTATAGAATAAAGCTGTTTTCATTATAAAGCTATTTAATTTTGTTAAGGAGATTTGATACCTTTCTAGTCTTATAATCTCATTTATAAAAAGTTTTTTTTGAAACATCAGAGATAAAATATCCTGCTCCTGATTGTATGATTTTTCACAAATACTTTTTACAACCCCCTAATATTCAAATCTATTTAGTTTTCTCATTCCAAGTAGTTTATATTTTCTAGTTATATAATAATGTAATACCACATAAAAATGAAATTCAGTTACTCGCAAGGTAACTTTTGAAAGTGTATATTATACACTAAAATTTTATATTAAATTGCAGATAAATATATTTTTTACCCTGCATACAGAAACATTATAAAATTACAGACATGTGAAATTAAAATACTATTGTGGGAAAGTAGAAAGAGTTTTACAAGGCTTTGTTGAATGTCTCAATCGTTTTTTTTTTAAATTACAAAGAATAGTTTGTAAATGTATCAAATTATTTTAGTCTAACCGAGTACCGTTGGGGTGGCTCTTTGCGCTCACACGATACAGGTCCGAGGTTCGATCCCCGGACTGGGCAAGGCTGACTCAGCCTTTCATTCCTTCAGTGGTTAGACAAACTGAGGATCAAGCATGCTTGAGAACACTGGGCGTTCCGCGTAAGGTTGACCACCTAACCAGAATATATGCTTCGCACCCCAGGGCCCTTGGTTTCCGAAACGGAGATAAGCACCGTAGGCTCTGCCTCCCTAGGGGCTGTTACGCAGAGGAGTTTAGTTTAGTTTTAGTATATATGCTTATATATGTAATATAACCAAATTTTTAACCCTAAAATTCACTTTTTTCCCATTCTCATTTTATTAAACCTAATTTCCCCTTCGCAATATGCTACATGAAGGAGTGTTATTTGTTTTAAAAGCTTTTTATCCATCTGTCCTAACTAATTCTAAAATAAATGCTGTTTTCTGTCCACAAGCCAAATTTTTCAGCTGTTTAAGGAAATTGGTTTTGTTTCTGCAACATCTAAATTACAGAGGCTGTTTTTTGAGCTAGATTATATTAGTAAAGTCCATTCTTGTCTAAAAAGGACCCAGCGATACTGTTCCTCTTGGGAACAAGGTCACTTGATCTCTGTTTGGGGATCGACGTATACAACATATGTGTATCTTTCTTGTACTATTCGAAGTAGAACTCTTGTTCTGTAATAAGATTAACTTAGACTTCCGTTTTGTAATCCCTATAAATGTGAAATGTAACAATTCCTGATCTTTTTACTGATAATTTAGAGATTGCAAATTATTTAGAATTTATTTTTTTAACAAACTTTTTTAGTTTACCTTAATATATATTTACTGATGAAAACTGCCTGAACTGGTGTATGAAAAACAGCTTAGTTCATTAGCGAGTGATTTCAAGATTTTTTAAGAAACGTGTCTAAGGATGACTGCAGTCTAGTATTACAGGTAATCTTCTTTTGTTTACTGTAGGATAATTTCTATATATTACAAAGCATTTTGAAAATACATTACACACATTGTCCCTGTTTTGTTACAGAAAATAGTTTAAAACTATACTATTCGGAAAAGAAAATAGTTTTGTACGAGTGTGAAAAGATTTCTCTTTTACAAGACAATTTAGGCGCTAGAAAATAAATTAGTTAGTCTTTTCTAAATTGCTTTTCAGTCTCAAACCTTTTTAGAACTATAAATAAAAATGTCTGAATTTCGACTGTAAGCCTTTTTAAGAGTTTTATAATTTGAATGAAAATTTTGATTAACTCTTAAATCCTTTTTGCAGAACATGTTCTTGAACAATATTTAATATTTTGTATTTCTTAAATTTTGAAGAATATCTTAATAGATGTATGATACAAAGATGCGTTTTAAAGAAAGTATTTTAATTTAGTTAACAGATGAATTTATTCTTTTATATTGTGAATTTTAAGAATTTTAGTTCATGAAAGCTTTGTAACTATTATTTTGTTGGAAATTTTAAATTTTTTATATTTGAAATCATTTGGCATGTTATTTCGTAATTTAATTTTGGAATAGGTATAACTATTTTTAAAAAATATCTCCAATGAACAATTTATTTCAAAAGACCTTAAGAATTTAAAGTCAATCGTAATAAAGTGTTCCATATAAAATTAAATATACCATAAAATCCAAGTTTAAGGACCGCGTAGCTTCTTGACAAGTTTTGGAATTCATGAATTAATTACGAAAAAGACGTAACATTCACTTTATAAAAGGTATTGTACAGAGTATTAGGAAATAATGTGTCTAATATGAAAATAAAAAAGCCGAATTGAATAATCACATCACTCAGTAATGATTTCATTTATCGATGTATAGTATTATCAAACATTTTTTCGATTTACTAGACGATAACATTAATGGCATACAAATCGTAGATGATATAATAAATTTAATAAAAAAATAAAAAAAAATATTCTTAAAGAGTTTTAAACAAATAAAACTTCGCTGGCTAGCAGAATTTCAAAGATTGTCAGATATATAGTATCTTGAATTTAGCGACTGTTTCAAAGGATTTGGCTCTCCCCACAATAAATTTATTTTCAAAGAAATATACTTATCTACATTAAAATCAAATTAGAAATATTTTTATTAGGAAATACGTTTTTACATGTAAAAAAAAGAAAATATTGTGATTTTGTTTTATTTCTACATATATATGCACATAAAATTTATAACTGTATAGTTAATTACTGTATCCCTATAGTTAATGACTGTATAGATTATGGTACTGTGATACTGTATAGTATAATCCATGACTGTTTAGTATATGATAAATGATTTACTATTTCTGACGGCAGATAGTTATATCCTTCCGTTAAAAAGGGAAAGCTCGTGCAGGTTAAATACACAACGTTTCACTTTCTTGAACATTTTTTTCACAATCTTAAGTCGAAACCATTGATTCAGCATGAAACTTTAGGACATCAAGGAATATTTAAGACATTTCTTTTAAGGATGGACCGATTGAGGAATTCTATAAATATAAATATTGGAATACCTTCGATCTGGTATATTATACCAAGCACTGGCATTTTCATTACATTTCATGTATAGGGTAGAACGTATTTAAATCATTATTTATGTCGCATTGTGGTTGTTATGATGAAGAAATGCAATATTTTAGAAGTTTATAGAACATTGATCTTTCAGGTGAAGAAAATTTCAAAGGTAATAACCCAGATGCTGAGGAATATAACTGTAATCCTGTCATATCAAATGAATAAAATTGGATGGTTTAATTAATGATGTCGATTCAAATGAAATTGATTATTTTTAGGAAGGATCAAATTATTGGAAATGGAATACACAAAAACTAATGTTAGTATATTGGTAAAAAATTTTGTTACGACTTTCAAACTTATTATATGTTTTTCAAAAACTGTTATTTCTCCTTTGCAAGATTGGGATCTACTGATATTTTATGAAATGAGTTATACATTAGAAAAAGACACTAATATTTCAATTTATTCAGTTAGTTAAAAAATGAAAAGATTACACAAAATGTTTATTTGTACTAAAGAGGCTTTGTGACTGGTTCTTAATAAGTTTTGATTATATCAAAATAAATGATGGATTTTAACTTTTAAATTAAACTTTTATTCTCAGACGAATACTCAGGCGCCTACTCGAGGCGAAGTGCCGAACACACACTTTGGCATTTTTCACTCTCTTATTACAAGCATAAAAACAATTATCGTTATTGAGGAGGTTTCATAGCAATATGTCAGAATTGGCGTCAAGTGCACTATTGGAGGTTTTTATAAAACAAAACTCAACATTTCCTGTTTACTAAATTTCTTTACACGAAAAAAAATAAATAATCATTTATGACTTCTTTAATAATATGATATCGATCTCAGAGATCTCATCGATCTCAGTCATATGATACCATCTCAATATAATATGAAGCTATCAATCTACATGCGGTCCTAAAAGTGAATTTTTCAGTTCATAAATTAGTAGCTTTTTCTTTATTAACATGTGGTTTGTTTTTTAACTGTGAAATGTTCCACCGTTTTTATCATACAATTATCAATTAATCACTCGATTTTCAGTACAAACAACTTGAATTTAAAATAACCTGTGTTTATATGAAAACGGTCTGGAATAAAAATTACTAAATACGTAATTAATACAACTCACTTTTCTACAATTGACAGAACACAAAAAATAACTTAAAATTATACTTCTCATGGCTATTGTTCAGCGCAAAGATGGGATGATGTTGAAAATTGCATATCCGAAATAGAACATTTAAAAAGGCAAAATAAAGACAATGAATAAAAATAATGATCTTCATATATATATAAATAATTATATCATCCTTAAATATTATAAAATATTTAAGGATGTATAATTCCTGAAATAAAAATACGTATTTATTATTATAAAAAATAAAATTTAATTATATACATATATAAAGTATATATTATATATTTATATTATATATATATATATATATATATATATATATATATATATATATATATATATATATATATATATATATATATACTTTAATATATAATTACAAAAAATATTTATTAAAGATAAATATTACTTTAAATCTAAATTTTAAAAAAATACTCAGTAGAATATTTTAATCTAGAATTTATTTTATTACATAAACAGGCAAACCTTTAAAATACATTTCCTATGTGAGATACTAAAAAAATACTAAATTTAAAACACCAATAGGATTTTTAAAATAAATTGACAGAAATAAAAAAGATAGAACTGTAAAGCATTCAAAACATCATAGCAAAAAACGTTTAAATAAAACTTTCCAAAGAAATGTCACTTTGTGGAAAAGTACAGATCTTAAGGATTAAACATACCTTTTTGCCGCTTAAATTCTTTTAAGTCTTTTTTTTTGCTCATTCCTTTTTCTACTATAGGCTTGAAGATCAATTTATCCTAATAAATGGGGTAGAGATATATTAAAGTACATTAGACGAATATCTTTAAAAAATAATAGAAATATTTTTCTGTTAGAAAATTTCTTCAATATGCATTACAAAAAAAATAGCGGTTATAAATTTCCAATTAGTTTTGTCTGCTTACGGTATTTTGGACTTTAATAGTTAAATTAATGTTAAGAAAGTACTGAAAAAATCTAAAACTTTGTCTTCAAAATTTCATTAATATAAAGATTTTAGACCAAAATATATTAAAAATATTTTTGGACTCGAAAAGTAGATAACAAATAAATATTTACAGATAATAAGTAAATAATTATTAAGAATGCTGTAAACATGTAATTTGTATGGTATCTTGCCAAATTGGCGAGATATTGGTTCCTCAGCGAACTTATTGGAAACTCATTTTTGGCACCAAATTTGGCGACTTGGGGGCATCTGTTGCCGAGCCCCTATTCTCTGTATTTTACTAGAAGCTTGTAGAAATTTTCAGAAACATGAATCCTATATAAAGGGGCCGTGAGATCTCATAAAAAGTCAGTTCACACTCAGATCTGGTGAAAGTAGAACCTAGTGTTATGCTCTCCGTATTGCTATGAAAAAGTTCGCCAAAAAGCTGCCAAGTTTTATCGCCATCCGTTGTAATTGGGATTCATTTGGAGTGTTCATAAATTGTTATTATTTTTGTCTTAGCAAAAGTCTATTCAATCAACAAACTTTACTCGAGAATTTCGCAAGCCTACTTTTGTTCTCTATTGAGGAGTATCTTTTACTTCACATCTACTGAAAGCAGTTGAATTCATATCAATCGCAGTTTGTATTTATTTTACTCAATTTTGATTTTTAATAATATAAGAATGAAAATAAAATACAGTGGTAAGTAGTAATGCAGTAGAGCCGTGGATTGTGGTACGGTAGACAAAATGAGCGTGTTTTATCTATTTATTTATTTGCAGTAAAAATAAAAACTTTTCGTTGTTGTATAGAAATTAGAAACTGTTTTCACTTTCTCAACAAGTGTTAGACTAATCATTATTGATGCTATATAGGAGGAATGGTTAGCAAGCAAAAATACCACAGGAAGACTGCCAATAAGTACAAAGTTTTCTTTAAAAAAATTACCTGGGCGAAACCTGCGACAATGTGATGTATGCAGTAAAACAATTGGTAACGAAATTAGACAATCCAACTTAATTTGGCTATATGTAAAAAGGGAATTCATGGAATTTGTGCATCAAAACATTCTCGTAATAAGTAAGAATAAAGAATATTTTTGTTGATAAAAATTACTTGTTATATAATAATTACTAATAATTATAACCATTTCTATATTTCTCCAAAATATTACTAAGCATTTCATTCGCATTAGTATATATATAAGAAAACTCTTCAGCACTCAAACGGTTATATAAACAAGTTGAATTTAAAGGACTGTAGGTAAAATAAAACTCAATGTTCATTGATATATTGGAAGGCGCTATGCATTTAAATTCTATTTAATAATTTGTAGAATAGTGTGGTTTTGGATTATCCCACTGAATCTTTGAAATTATATTTCTTTTCTGAATAAAACCAGTAATTTTAGTAAATTAAAAATGATTTATTAATGCATAATAGGTTAAGATTTTAGTTTTTAATTTAAAAAAATTATTATAAGATTGTGCTTTTAGTTATTTATATTTAATCTTTGAAAACAATAATTAATAGTAAGAGTAAACTGTTCACTTTTAATAGATTATAATTGAAATACTTGTAGTTAATATTTTAAGATTTAATACTCTTATTAATTAATCTGATAAAGATTATTCTTCTCTACTTCAATACTTCGAAATTTGATCTGTCTATATTTACTAAATATAAATGTTTACCTAACACCAGACTTATACCATAAAATATTCAATGTTATTAGAATTATCATTAACTGTGACACCAGTTTAAAAAACTTTACAAAAATATTTAATAAAAAAATTGGAATGTATGTATCTATTGAATCAGCATGCAGAAAAAAAAGGTACCAGAGAAATTAAAAATATTTTATAGTTTATGAACAAAAACTACGTGATAAATTGAGTTAGATGAAATGCGAAAAAAATTCTTTTGCGGTATGATGTGATTAATTGCTTGAAAAAAATGGTGAGAAATGAAAGAAAAGTATGTATGTTTTTTTTTTCATTCCTTGCCTAGAATTCTTTTTATTTATTTTTTTCCAGTTAGAAATAGTTTATCTTGCGATATGGTCGCTCGGGGAAACCAACTGGAAGATATTTCCTGTTAAAATGTTTGTCGGATTGTTAAATAAATTGCACTAGTACGCATGTTCAGTGATTCTTTATTTGTAAAGGGATTTAATTTTATTACCATGTAAGATATTTGAAATGCACAATTGTTGATACATGACATTTACATTTTGAAAAGAAGAACAGAAGTCATTTTTATAACATAAATTTGATTAGAAAGGATTATTAAATTATGTGTCTATGTAAAGTTAAAAAAATAGCGGGATGAATTATTACTCTCTAATGTTCATATTAACCCACAATTCGGTGTAGATATATATTTAGAGAAAAACAGATGATACGTGGAAAGTTACACTTTGTCTGACGTGTTTACATATTATAGACGTATTTAGGGCCAGAACACCACTGTTTAGAAATTTGTATCATCCTCTGAGGCCATGAGTAAACTTCCTCTCTTTCTTATATGTTGTGTTACTTAATATATACAGATTTAATATATGTTGTTACATAATATATATATATATATATATATATATATATATATATTATATATATATATATATATAGAAGTAATATATGTTGTTACATAATATATATATATAGACTTAATACATGTTGTTACTTAATAATATATATATATATATATATATATATATATATATATATATATAACTTAATATATGTTGTTAGTGTGATGAGGCGATTTAGATCAGTTATATAATTGATTTATTCATGTAAAAAGTAAAATGCTCGGGATCTAAATCTGACTTCATCACATCTTTGTAAAAAGACAGAGGACTATAAAATTATATTCTACGGATATTGTTGTCTTGTACGGTGGTCTCGGGCGGGGTTCTGATCCCAGTCCCAGATTAGAATCCCGTCTCCGTACTTGACATTAAATAAGAATGTACCTTTGTGGAGTTATTTATGAGTACCTAAGGGACAGTGCCCAATTAGAAGGGATAAGGTTTTCCACGTAGGCGGTTTCAAGGAGGGGTTTAAGCAGACCAATGAGATTCTTACAACTATCCCGATTGGAGGATAAGAAGGAAGAGAGGATAAGGATGAAATTAATAAAATAAGAAAAATCTAAAATTTAGAAGGTCTTCGACAGTCAAGACGAGGAGAAAGTCTGACAGAAGGTGTTCGGATGTCCGACAGAAGAGGTTCGAGAGTCGAGTAGACTAGACACATCCGACGGAAGGTGTTCGGAAGTCCGAGGAAAGGTGTTCGGTAGTTCAGACGAGGAGAGATGTCCGACGGAACGTGTTCGAGAGTCCAGCCAAGTCCGACGGGAAGTGTTCCCGTATCAAATAGCACGGCCGCACTGACCAGAAGCCCCTGACCAGACCGACGAAAGATCCACAGATACATATCAACTCCCCAAAGGTACCCCCTTTTACATACATTTTGAAATTGAGATTAGATCCTCCCTCTTATATTTACATAATTACTTAAGTATTGAAAAATATTTGTCAGCACTAATTTAGAAGCTGTTGATAAAGCATATTTTATGACAATTAGAACCAGTGTGTACATAGATGTATATACATTATAATAAATTTACTTTTTTATATTAAGCTAGTTTCGGATGCTGTTAATTTAACTTTTAGTTTATTTTCATATCTTATGTCTGTAGTTTCTTAGAACCTGTGGTTAAATTTAGTACTAAAATACTTTTAAACAACGGAATCAAAATAAAATCTCACTATACATTTGATCATAGGTTAATACTCAAATAAAAAGGAGGACTACACGACAGTTAATATATATAGACTTAATATGTGTTGTTAATATATATAGACATAATATATGTTGTTAATACATACAGACTTAAAATATGTATGTCTTACGTAATATATGTTGTGTTAATATATATGTGCTACGTAATACATATAGATGTGCAACGCTCTTCGTTGCAAGTCTGAAAGTAAAATGCTCAATTTATATATACAAGATATTGAAAATTCTTTGGTTACGACTCTTTCCATTTAATTTTTCAAGTACTTGGGGATTTACTGAATATTTCATTGGATAGACATAAAAAATATTTTAAATGCATATTCTTTTTTATTTTTGCAGTTCTATATGAATATTTGAAATTTTATGGGAATGTTAATTTGAATGTAGCTTTGTTTGGATTATTTTATT
>CM063511.1:32510718-32555718 GCA_032207245.1 Pardosa pseudoannulata | reverse complement strand
CATTTTTATTAGCACGAACTAAATTATTCTTTATTATGTACTATATTTATCGTTTCCCTCTTTATTCAGTAGAGGCATAGAGATTTATAACAGAAAAAATCTTACTTTAATTTACGTTGTAAATGTCAATTCTCGTTAACCCTTTCGTTCCCACAATAGTGCTCGATAGCCAATACCTCTGGATCCCACTATAGCTGAAAAAATCTGAGAAATTTAGCACCCCTCAAGATATTTGACTAGGTAATGATAATAACGAAGAATCAATGACTTATTGTAAAATTCCGATATTTGCGGATGTTTTCTTCTGAAGTTTTCACAACATGCTGAAAACAAGAACTTTTTAATGGATAATTTGAACCATTACATTTTGAACTTGTGTACTTAGTTTGAAAGAAAACAAAGGAAGAAAAACTTGGGTAAAGAATACATGCAACCTTTTGGCTATTGGACTGAAAATTGGAGGACATTTGAAATTCCAATCTTTTGGGTCTTATTGGGCTACAAAAACCACCTCAAAAAACTATTCTGTTATAATATATTGAGAGATTCCATGAGTTTTCCAACACATGAAATAAGTTTTTGCAAACTGCAAAGTAATTTTAATCATGTGAAATGAATACTGGCTGTATTCATCCAAACGTATTATCTTTACGATCATAAATTTTTGTTTTAAATACTATCTAGACACACACGAATTTGATAAATGTAATTTTGCACAGAATTATCATTTGCTAAAAGGAAACGGATTCTCAATATTACTTATTCCACTTTCGAGTTCCAGTGACTCAAATCAAGGAAAATTTTGGCTATTGCTGAAAACTGGATACATTTGGAATTCCAGTCTTTTGAGTGTTTACTGGGTTAAAGAATACCCCAGAAATCAATTCTGATATAATACATTGAGAGAAACATAAATTCAGTAATTATCTGTTTTTCAACATATCGAATATTTTTTTGTAAACTGAAAAGTAATTTAACTCATGTGAAATGAATACTGGCCGTATTCAAAACAATATATTATCTTTACGATCATAAATTTCTATTTTAAATGCTATACACACACGAATTCGATAAATGTTATTTTGTACGGAATTATTTGCTAAAAGGAAATGAGTTGTCATGTAATTATTATTCCACTTTCGAGTTCCAATGCTTGAAATCAAGAAAAAAAAATAAAACTAGGGGAAAGAAAACATGCAAATATTTGGCTATTGGGCTGAAAACTTCAGGACATTCGAAATTCTAGTCTGTTAATTTTATTGAGGTATAGAAACCACCCCAGAAAACAACTCTGACATAAAATATTAAGAAAAATATAAATTCATTAATTATCCTGTTTTTTAACGCATGAATAATTTTTTTCAAAACTGCAAATAATTTAAATTCATGTGAAATGAATACTGTGCCGTATTCATCCAAACATATTGTCTTCATAAATTTTTATTTTAAATACTATCTAGACGCACACAAATTCGATAAATGTAATGTTGCATGGAATTTTCATTTGCTAAAATTAAACGAATTCTCAGTATTAATTATTCTACTTTTGAGTTACAATGCTTGAAATCAACAACAACAACAAAAAAGAATAAATTGGGGGAAAGAAAACGTTCAAACATTTGGCTATTGGGCTGAGAACAGCAGGACATTTGAAATACTAGTCTGTTGGGTGTTATTTAGTTAAAGAATGCAATCCCAGAAAACTATTCTGATATAAAATATTGAGAGAAAAATAAATTTAGCATTTAATTGTTTTTCAACACATGAAATAATTTCTTTGCAAACTGCAAAGTAATTCAAATCATGTGAAATTAATATTGGACGTATTCATCCAAACATATTATCTTTGCGATCATAAATTTCTGTTTTGAATACTATCTAGACACACACGAATTCGATAAATGTAATTTCATCCAAACATAGTCTTTACAGTCATAAATTTCTGTTTTAAATACTACCTAGACACACACGAATTCGGTATTTATTACTAGGTAAAAGGAAATGAATTCTCAGTATTAATTATTCCATCTTAGAGTTCCAATGTTTCAAATCAAGAAAAAAAAAGGAAAAAACTAGGAGAAAGAAAACATGCAAACTTTTGGCTATTCGGCTGAATTTGGAGGACATTTCAAACTCTAGTCTGTTGGGTCTTATTGAGTTAAAGAAGCCACCCCAGAAAACTATTCTGATATAAAATATTGAGAAAAAATTAATTCAGTAATTATCTGTTTTTCAACATATCGAATATTTTTTTGCAAACTGAAAAGTAATTTAAATCATGGGAAATGAATACTAGCTGTATTCATCCAAACATATTATCTTTACGATCATAAATTTCTGTTTTAAATTTTATCTAGACACACACGAATTCGATAAATGGAATTGTACACGAAATAATCATTCGCTATATGGAAACGAATTATAACTATTAATTATTCTACTTTCGAGTTCCAATGCTTGAAATCAAGAAAAAAAAAGAAAACTGGGTTAAAGAAAACGTGCAAACTTTTGGCTATTGGGCTGAAAAAGTCAGGACATTTGAAATTCTAGTTTTTAGGTCTTATTGCGTTAAACAAGCCACCCCAGAAAACAAGTGTGATGTAAAATATTGAGAGAAAAATAAATTCAGTAACTATCTGTTTTTCATCACATAGAATAATTTTTTTGCAAGCTGCAAAGTAATTTAAATCATGTGAAATGAATACTGGCCATATTCATCCAAACATATTATCTTTATGATCATAAATTTCAGTTTTAAATACTATCTAGACACACACGAATTCGATAAATGTAATTTTGCACGGAATTATCATTTGCTAAAAGGAAACGAATTCTCAGTATTAATTATTCCACTTTCGAGTCCCAATGCTTCAAATCAAAGCTTTGTCATTTACTATTATTGCGACTGCAACTAAATATTATCTACGGCAGGAAATCGTACTCCCTCCATTCGTAAAGAACTGTAATTATCTCTACACTTTGAATTAATGTCAAATGTTGTGTAATATTTAGTTATTTCCTCTCTTTACCTTCTTCTAATAGTTAACCTTACAGTTTTCAAATCACAGTATTTCGTGCTGGTTTTATTAATGAAATGACAAAACCCCGGTGTATAATTTAAATAGATTTAAGCACTTTCACATGTAAATGATTTTCCGTGTACAATAGCCTTCAGGTTATGCATTCATATAAAGTGTAAAGATTTTTCTTCCTAGTTTCTCTTGAAATAAGAGAATTGAATGTTTATATTTTTTCTGTTTCACTTTGTATGCTACCTGTATAATTTCATTAAGAAAATCATTATGTGTTTTATAAAATTAGAGGACAATAAAAAATAAAGTTTTTTTAAAATTTGTATACAGTTTAGAATTATAAATATGCAATGTTGAAAAACTAAATTAATTTAAAGTACTTAAATTTAGAGCGACCTCAATAGAAAATCTCCTCTGCTATGATATATAATGTAAAATGCATAAAAATATAAAATAAACTATAACATTCTAACGCAAATTTTCTTATAGTTTTTTTTATATTACCTTTTTAATTTTAATCTTTAATCAATAAAATATAATTATCCTTTTCGAATTATTTTAGAGATTTATAAATGGAAGAATATCTGCTTTTACACGTGTTCAAAATTTCCCTTCTTGTAAAACAATGGCAAATCCTGGTATAAATTTAAATAAATTTAAGCCTTTTTACACGTGAATGTACAAGCCAGTGTACACTTTCTTTCATGTGTTTATACAATGCATAAAAATATCTTTTCCTGGTATTTTTTCCTTGAAATAAGAACATCAAAATTAACCCTTAATTTGGCTAATTCTGGAAGCTACACCGGACATGTATATTTATAACTACTATATAGCATAATTGTCAGTGTTCTCCCCAGCTGAAATTAATTATCTTAAAAATGGAAAAAATATTTTTTTGTTTCATTTACAGAAATCCTAATGTCTATACAGACATGGGAAAATAACAGAAATTTAAAAATATTTGAAAAAAAAATCTTGTCAAATTAAGGGTTAAATGATTTCATTTTTAAAACAAATACAATGTGTGTTATTAAAAATATTTATTATGTGATTAAAGAACTCTAAATAAAGAAGTTTGTTTTAAAACTGGATACTGATTAGTAACATAAATATTAACTGTTGAAAAATATTTACCTAAAGAGTTTAAGTTTAGGAGTAATAAACATAACCTAATTTGTTTTGAAATATAATAACATAAAATTATAAAAAGAATATTAAAATAATATAAAATGTAATATAAAATAAACTATAACTAAAACAAATGATTTTATAGTCCTTTTAATAATATCTTGTATGTTTTACTCTCTAATCTGGTAAATATCATTATCCCATCTATGAAGAGATATTTAAATATAGAAAATTTTACTTTTATGCGTATTCATTTCACGTTAAAGATAGTACATTAAAAACAATTTACTTGAAATATTTTAAATAACATCTAATGTAATATAACCATTATTCGTTTCTTAACACAAGAAATAAATTTTTATTACAACTTAGGTTTTTAAATTGTAGGAAATTAACATTTACCATATTCACTTTACCTCTATGGTAATAAAATTCTGCTTTTAACATAGCAATCTAGACAAACGTGATAATTATAAATGCAATTTTGAACGGAAGATCATTTGCTAAGAAGAAATTAATTATCCGTATTGATTATTATGATTTCGAGTACTAGTGCTCTAAATCAAAATATTGTTATTTAATTGTATTACAACTACAACTCAGAATTAACTAACACAGGTAACAGTATTCCTTCAATTCGTAAACTTACAATTTTCAGGTTCCCAGCATTTATTTCTCCTTTTATAAATAAAATGGCAAAATATTTAAAGGTTAAACAAATTTATGCCTTTTTAAGAGCGACTGTTATCCAGCGTACACTTTTTTCCGGGTTAAATGTTTATATAACATACACATGTATTTCTTTATGGTGATAACCTTCTTTTCAATTGATACAAAACGTTATTATAATATTGAAGTCATTGTATTTTTTACAGGATTTAAAAACAAATAATAAAAAAGCTTATATTAAAAATTTAAACTAAGTAAAAAATTTAAGCTAATTTTACCTAAAGATTTAAAGTTTAGTATTGAATTATTTAAAATAATCTCTTTTGTTCAGAAATAAAATATATAACAATGATAAAATAATATAAAAGGTATTATGAAATAAACTTAAATAATACAAAGTAAGTTATAACTTGTTTTATATTACTTTTTATTTGTTTTAATCCGTAAAATATAAGTATCCCATGGAGAGACTATGAAATAGAGGGAATTTTTTATTAAATAGAGGTATAATTTGAAACTTTCTCATTAATCTTTTACAGTCCGTTGTTCCCATAAGGGAACATAATATTAATAAAATTATTTAATATTACCTTTCATCAATATTGATACAAAAAAATTAGCAAATGTAGTAAAAGGACTACTCGATTTTTTTTAAATAAAAGCTATATTTCTATGATTAATAGAAAAATGGACCCTTTTCATCATTTTCTATAGAGCACATATTAAAAATTCACATAAATGTAAAAAAATCTAATGCTTCTAAAATCCGATTGGTATCCTTAAAACAACTTAAATTTATTAAAAATGTGAAATGCGACATTAAAAATCAGAAATATACCTGGAATAATTTATTAATTATTGATGTTCCCAATTGGGAACAATGGACTGTTGCCGCTATACTCGACGAAATAATTTCTCTACGGAGAGCATTTCTTGAAAGGGGTAGGAAATGAAGGGGAATTCCCTAATTTTATGAAAGAACCTTTCAATTCTATGAGCAGTCTATTGTGTTCTCTTCTCAGATATTATTTTGAAAGGTGTTAAATGTATTTTGACTATGAACTACAAGTTACAACGGCTCTTTCAAGAATTGCACCAAGGAAAGTTAGGTCTCAAACTGGACTCAAAGTTTACCGTCCTATATCACAGAGAAAAAGGGATTGTCATTTTCTTGTACAAACAACACAAGGTAGATGTGCACAGTATACATAAAATGCAACATTAGCTTGCAATGTTTGCAAGAAAAAATTGCATCTCCATTGATTTCCAATATATCATGGCATAAAGGTATAAACTCATGTTTTTGATATTTGTTTAAGAAAATGTTGCTTTCATTTAAATTTATAAGTTTATAAACTAAGTTTATAAGTTTCTAAATGCAAGATTAGATTCCAATGATTGCAATGAAAAATTGCATATCCATTGATTTCCAATATATGGAATTCCAATACATGGCATAAAGGTATAAACTCCTGTTTTTGATATTTGTTTAGGAAAACGCTGTTTTCATTTAAATGTATAAGTTTTAAACTTTATTGATATCTGTCCTTAAATTTAAAAATAAATTTTAAAATCAGTCTAATTATTTTTCTTATTATTTAGTATTTAATATATACATCATTCTACTCAATTTGTGAATCCAGTGTATAGTCAAAAGTGGCCAATGTTCCCAATTGGGAACATCATGAAAATCGTAAAAGAAATTTTTTTTTTCACAATTAAATGACTAACATACCTTAACTGAAGTATTAGAAGGCAAGATATGCAAAAAAATAATTTAAAATATATCTCGATCAGAATCCGGCCTGTAACAGGATAAGTTCCCTTAGAAAACAGTTGAGATAAAGAAATCTAAGAGAAATCTTATTTAATTCAGTAATTTTAAGTTTCCTAACACAAGGAACAACTTTTTGTTACCACAAATGAATTTAAATGTAGGAGAATGAATATTAAATTGTTTTTGTTTTCATCCAAATATATTATCTTTACAATAACAAGTTTCTGTTTTAAATATAGCTTTCAAGAATTCGATAAATGTTATTTTGCACGGTGTTATCATTCTCTGAAATGAAGCGATTTCTCACCGTTAATTACTCCACAATCGAGTCCTTGTGCTCCACATCAAAACTTTGTCATTAACTATTATTACGACTGGAGCAAATACGTAAATATGGCAATAAATAGCACTATATCCATTTATAGAGATATGCAATTATGCAACTCATCTGCTTTACTGTAAATATTGCATATATTTAGATATTTCCTCTCGTTAGCTACTTCTATTAAACCTTCAAAATCCAGATGCAATAAACATATTTTTATCAAGGGAATTAGTGAAGCTTACAATTTCTTTCGATTATATATTCATATTTTGTTAACAGATATTTTATCGAAATTTAAACTCTTATAATCTTATTTAAATCTGTATCTTTTTTTAAAATATAAGCTTCGTGTGTTATTTCAGTATAAATATAAGTACATGTTTTAAAAGATTAAAACAACAATTTTTCAATAACCTTATTCTAAAACTGTATACTAAGTAGTTACACAACTATTCAATATTAAGAAACTAAGTTTAAAAATTTTAGTTTCGAAATTAATTGATTTAAACTATCTTTTGTTTACTAATATAAATTAAGTTATAAATTCTGCATTTATTTATAAATATGCATATTCATATAATGTATTCAAATTTTATTTCTGGCTTTATCTTGAAATTACATTATCTAAAAGAAATTCTAACTACTTTTTAAATTGGTATGTAGCTTGTTTTATTGATGTAACGAAATAAGTATAATTTTTACAGATTAAAAAATGATTTTGTAACTGTATAATAAATAGTAGTAGAGTTTTTGGGTTAGAATTTTTTTAGTAGAAATTAGATTATCTGAATGAAATTCTAATTATTTTTTTAAATTAGTATGTTGCTTGTTTTATTGCTATAACGAAATAAGTATAATTTTTACAGATTAAAAAGATGATTTTGTAATTGTATAATAAGTAGTAGTAGAGCCTTTAGTAGTAGCATTTAGAATAACAGTATTTAGTTAAAAAATTCATTATTTCAAAAATTCATATAATAAATCACTTAACACTAGATAGCCCGAGATTTCTTGTATACCTATATTGCCCAAAAACAGTCAAAATGACTGCATTGTGAAAAAATAACAAACATGTAAAGAAATTTGTTTAAAATTAATTTTTAATATTATATAATAAAGGAGAGCGGAAGTAACTACAATTATTCATAAACAGATTTATATGTTGTAGAAAAAGTCACCAAAGTCTAAGAAATTGTGTCATTATATTTCATAATTGTTTTTCTAATTGAAATTAAAAAAAACAGTCAAAATGACTTCCTTGGGCAATCTAGTAATAACATAATCTAGTAATACTATAATCACCTTTTTACAAATACTATTTAAATTATAAATTATTTCGTGTTATCCTTTTTTGTCTGTATTTATTCACTAAACTTTAATTATCCCACGTGTGCATGTATTCCACAATGTATATTTTACAAGATTAAAAGAATTACTAATTTTTTTTTTACACCAAGAATTAAGCAATAATACAACTTTTCCGTTTTATTTTAAATTTTAGTCCAGGGGTCACTTAATTAAAATCTCCGGTTTGTACTGATACAAATTAAACTTAGTTAATTTTGGATTACTTGTTTTGTTTCCGTCTATAATCATCAATATATATTTATTCAATTTTTGAAGAGGTTTTTGAAATACAAGCATTTTTACTTGTCATTTGTTCATTCATTTGAAATTCATTTCTTATTAATGAATGTGACTTAGATATTGATTCAGATATAAATTATATAGCGAAATCTAATTTAATTCAGTAACTAACAGTTTTCTAACAGAAGTAATAATTTTCTGGTTATTAAGAATGAATTTAAATTAGGAGAAATGAATACTTGCTGTATTCATAAAAAACATCTGTAGAATAATAAATGTGTGTTTTAAATATAGCTATCAAGACACACACGAATTAAATAAATGTTAAATTGTTTGGAATTATCCTTTATTAAAATGAAGCGAATTCTCACTATTAATTATTCCACTTTAAGTCCCACTGCTCCACATCAAAACCTTGTCATTTTCTGTTATTACGACTGCAATATAATCTCCTTTTTACTGATACAATTTAAATTATAGATTATTTCATAATATCCTTTGTGTATCAGTGTTTATTCATTAAAATATAATTATCCCACGTATGCATGTATACCACAATATATTTTTTTACAAGATTAAAAGAATTACTAAAGATTTTTTAAAACTATGTGGTAAATAATAGTACAACTTTTCAGTTCATTAAAACTTTAGTCCAGGGATCACTTATTTAAAATAACTGGTTTGAGCAATTTTGTATCAATGAGGAATTGACCACTGCGCATTTTCTACTGGATATTTATGTATATGAAATGCATGGACTTAGTTTCCTGTATTTTTTAAGTTTACATATTTAATTAACATGACGTTTTTTGAATGTTATAACACGTATGTTTGATTTATGATGGAACAAACATATTTTTACAAGATTAAAATACAGTTCAATCGAAATGTTTTTTCATTTTTAAAAATGTATTCTAATATTTAAGCATAAATATTGAATATAAGAAGCATTATAGAATACTTAGAAGTATTAATTAATATGTAATCATTTATTGTATGAAATTCAAGGGATAAACAATAGTGGCATAACTGGTTAATATATTGCTCTATATACTTTTATTTTTAAAATATTTTATTAAAATATTATAATCAAATAAATAAAAGCAAATCTGTACGTTTGTAAATAAAAAATTACTATAACTAAAATTGATATCAACTCAATTAAATGAACTGTTGGCTTTTGCAGATGACATAGACATTATCGCGAGAACAACCGCAGAATTAGCGAGGTCCTTTCTATCTCTAGAGAAAGAGGCTCTTAAGATGAGTCTTAGAGTAAATGAAAATAAGACAAAATATATGCCATGCACAAAAACTCTGTACATAAGTGAACATCTAGAAATGGAAGGATATAAATTTGAGGCGGTTGATTGCTTCACCTATTCAGTATATGAGGTAAACAACAAAAATGATGTTACAACAGAGATCCACAAGAGAGTTATGATGGGAAATGAATGTTTTTTATGGCATACGAAAATATATAAAATCAAATTTAATAAAAAGGAAAACAAAAGTTTTACTTTACACATGCCTAATAAGATTAGTTTTAACTTGCATGTGAAAACTGGGCAACAACTTTCTCTAAAGAAAAGATACTGACTACCTTCGAAAGAAAAATCCTTAGAATGATATTTAGAGGAATACAAAAAAAATAATATATGGCTCAAGAGATTTGAACTATATAATTTTAATAATAAACCTGACATAATAAAGTGGGCAGGCCCTCTGTAGAGATATGATAATGACCGAATAACGAAAAGGATTTTGAATGCAACACTTACAGGAACGCTCAGACTTCGAAGACCCAACCAGAGATGGACATACTGCCTGGAAAGAGACCTTCAGGTACTCTTAAAACAAAAAACTGGAAGAATGTGGCCTCCAGAAGGATGTTTTGGGAAAAGCTTATTGAGAAGGCTAGGGCCAATCCTGGGCTGTTATGCCACTGAAGAAGAAGTAAAAAGTTGATGTAAAGTGAAACTTTAAATCTATAAAAATTGTTTTAATTATTGTTTCATTAATGAAAACAATTATTAAAACAAATTAAATTACTATTATTACAAAATGCTATTGTAAATTGTAAAACTGCATTGCAATTTTAGAATTTACAATAGCTTTTTGTACTGGTTTTATAAAAGAAATAACAAAAGCCCGGTGTATAATTTTACCAGTTTAAGCAATTTTGTATCAATGAAGAATTGTCCACTGCACATTTTCTACTGAATATTTATGTATATGAAATGCATGGACTTACTTTCCTGCATTTTTTAAGTTTAATTAAAATGGTGTTTTTTGAATGTTATAACACATATTATGATGAATTTTGATGAAAGTTTGATTTACGATGAAACATATTTTTGCAAGATTAAAAAATAAAACAGTCGTTTTTTTCATTTTTTAAAATTTATTCTAATATTTAACAGTGGCATAAATATTTTGAATATGAGAAGCAGTCTAGAATATTTAGAACAATTAATTAATATGTAATCATTTATTGCATAACATTCAAAGAATAAACAATAAGGGCATAACTGTTTAATATACTGTTTTATATACTTTAGATTTTAAAATATTTTATTAAATTATTATAATTAAATAAAAAAAAAATCAAAGCTGTAATTTGTAAAATAAAAATTACTATGACTAAAATTGATATCATCTCAATCAACTCAACTGTTGGCTTTTGCAGATGACATAGACATTATCGCCAGAACATCTGTAGAATTAGCACAGTCCATTCTGTCTCTAGTGAAAGAGACTCTTAAAATGGGACTTAGAGTAAATGTAAATAAGACAAAATATATGACATGCACAAAAAATGGTACGTAAGTGAACATCTAGAAGCGAAAGGATGTAAATTTGAGGTGGTTGATTGCTTTACCTACTTAGGATCTGAGGTAAATAGCAAATATGATGTTACGAAAGATATCCACAAGAGAGTTATGATGGCAAATATATGTTTTTATGGCTTACGAAAATATTTAAGATCAAAATTAATAAAAAAGAAAAAAAAATTACTTTACACATGCCTAATAAGATTAGTTTTAACTTGCATGTGAAAACTGGGCAACAACTTTCTCTAAAGAAAAGATACTGACTACCTTTGAAAGAAAAATCCTTAGAATTATATTTAGAGGAATACAAAAAAAATAATATATGGCTCCAGAGATTTGAACTATATAATTTATATAATAAACCTGACATAATAAAGTGGCCAGGCCATCTATTCAAAATTGACAAGGACCGAACAACGAAAAGGGTCTTGAATGCAAAACCTACAGGAACAAGACCCAACATGAGATGGACAGACTGCCTGGAAAGATACCTTCAGGCACTTAAAGTAAAAAACTGGAAGAATTGGCCTCCAGAAGGATATCTTATAAAAAGCTTATTGATAAGGGCCATCCTGGGCTGTTATGCCACTGAAAAAAGAAGAAAAAAGTTGATCTAAAATGAAACTTTAAACCTATAAAAATTGTTTTAATTATTGTTTCATTAATGAAAACAATAATTAAAACAAATTAAATTACTATTATTACAAATTGCTATTGTAAATTGTAAAACTGCATTGGAATTTTACAATTTACAGTAGCATTTTGTACTGGTTTTATAAAAGAAATCACAAAAGCCAGGTATAATTTTACTAGTTTAAGCAATTTTATATCAATGAGGAATTCTCCGCTAAGCATTTTCTAATGAATATTTATGTATATGAAATGCTTTGTTTCCTGTATTCTTTTAAGTTTACATATTTAGTTAAAATGTGGTTTTTTGAATGTCATAACACGTGTTTTTGAATTATGATGAAAGAAACATTTTTATAAGATTAAAATATAGTAAAATCGATTTTTTTTTAATTTTTTAAATTTCATTCTAATATTTAACAGTGTAGAAGTATATTGAATATGAGAAGCATTATAGAATATTTATAATGATTAATTAAAATGCAATCATTTATTGAATAAAATTCAAATAATAAACAATAGTGGCATAAGTGGTTAATATATTGTACTATATAATTTTTTTTAAATATTTTATTAAAATATTATAATTAAATAAATAAAATCAAAGCTGTACCTTTATAAACTAAAAATTACTATAATTAAAATTAATATAAAATAAAACTTTAATTCTATAAAATTTTTCCAATTGTTTTTTCAATAATGACAACATATTTTATGGTTTTATATTTAACTTATATCGTTTTATTATAAACTTAACTTAAAACTACCTCACTTTAAAACTTTTCTTTTTACTTTATTTAGTTAAAGTTTTCATAAAATAATTACGCTAATAATACAGTACATATAATTTCATTTTTGAGCAATTGCATTCAGATAGCTATCTGATTACTAGTATAATGGAAAGTTAATTTTTGTAAAAGCATAACTGGTAGCTGATATTTATTATCGCTGATATATTATTATTATTATTAATGATTACATTTATACTGTTTTTTTCTTTTAGTAAAACGCTTCTTTTATTAAGTGATTTAAGTGATTGCTATTACAAATGCCTGTTTCTATTTTGAAAAACATGGTGCTTATGAATTAAAATATTTTACTTCAAATATTTCGTAATTTGAGTTGAATAAAACTTTCCTCTCCCTGGGAAGAAAATAATAAAAAAATATACTATGAGTAAGACGTTACAAAATTGATCATCTTATTGATTTGATTCATTGTTTAAGACTTGATGTACATTTATTTTTTTATAAATGAAAATAACCTGAATAAAACTTCATATATGTCATCAATTAGTTTTGCCAAAGAAATATATCAATTCAAGAAGATTAGTTAAATATATTTAAAATACATTCTTAAACCTTATGAAATCAACATATATTTATGATATACAAACTTTATAATTCCCCTTGTGTAATATCATTTCAAGAAGATTAGTTAAATATATTTAAAATACATATTTAAACCTTTTGTAATCAACATATATTTATGATATACAAACTTTATAATTCCCCTTGTGTAATATCATTTCAAGAACATTAGTTAAATATATTTAATATACATATTTAAACCTTATGAAAGCAACATATATTTATGATATGCAAATTTTATAATTCCCTTTCTGTAATATCATTTCAAGAAGATTAGTTAAATATATTTAAAATACATCTTAAAACTTATGCAATAAACATATATTTATGATATAAAAACTTTATAATTACCATTGTGTAATATCATTTCAAGAAGATTAGTTAAATATATTTAAAATACATCTTTAAACCTTATGAAATAAACATATATTTATGATATACAAACTTTATAATTCCCCTAATGTATATTACGTTAAAAGTATTTTAATTTCCCCTCAAATGTAAATGGGATTAAATGTGAAATTGGTTAGTTGATTAGTTGGTGTTATGTATATCTAGAAGCCATAATAAACCAATGTGTCTTTATTACTTCCTATGCCAGTTCCACAGTAATTTATGAATACAGTACTGACATCGGAACTGTCCCTTATAAGGATTGCTGGACATGTGACTACAGATTCTGATGAAAGCTCGTACTCAGTGTGATTGTTGCAAATTCTATATGACCTGGTACTGTCTATATTAATTTTCCTGTCACTAAAGTGAGTAGTTCTTAGTGTAATTATGGTCTTGATGATTTCTCTATTTGCATAAGTTTCATATGTCTGATGCTTCACATCAACAGATTTCTCTTCGAGTCCATACCTAGCAATCCAATTGCATCATCTATTGTAACAAGATTTGATTTGTTCATGAATAGCTAGCGATCTTGTCTCTTGTGGTTAAATTAGTTAAATCTAGAATAGGTTAAATTGAGAAAAATTTAATATTTGGTGTTCTCTCTGAATATTAGCTAATCATAATGATAATTCTTAAAATTTTAAAAACTCTGTTTTTGATCTACATTTTCAACAATTATCAGATTTTAAAATATGCATCTATTGCAAAAATTCATGCATGACATATATATTTTAATAAATGTAAAGATGCATTGTACATTTTGAAACTTAGGATGTTCATTTCATTGTAAAACAAATATAATTCTGATTCTTTAAAAAGATGTATTACAAAATTTTTAATAAGCTTTAAATATATTTTAATTTTTTTCTTTTAAAGTACCATATTTTCTATAACCATAAAAATGCATTCTAAATGAAAGAAATTAAATTTCATTATAGTATTACTTCTTTTAAAATGGGTTTAAATGGTCTTATATAAAAATTTTCATGAATTTAAATTTCATGATCGCATTTAAGTTTACTGACAAATTATTACAATTGATTTTTAAAGTATATTAATGATAACTTACTGATCTTTGATATAAAAACTATATTCTAAGTCGTAAATTTAAATATTAAAATTAGAAAAACTTATGATATATTTAAAAAATATAACTGTGATATTTATTTTTCAAAAATTATTTTAATTAAAACTACAATATTTTTTTACAACTATTTATAATTATTCAATTATTTTTAGTCATATATACAAAATTTCTTGGATTTAAATTTTATGATCGCATTTTAAAGTTTTACTGTCAAATTTTTTAATTTGTTTATACAGAATACGAATGATAACTGAGTGTTCTTTGGTATAAAAATTTTCTAATTCGTAAAAATATTCTAAAATATTAAAATATTCTAATTCGTAAATTAAAAAAATATATATATTTTGAGGGGTAGGTGAATTTCTATTTTTTTTCACTTTGTCTTTGCATTTTTTAATTTAATTGTACTGTGACATATAAAAAAACTAAATAATTTATATTACGTAAGTTTTAGCATAGTAAAACTTTTTTTGAAAGGCATAGGAAAACTTTCATAGAAATATACCTTGTTATCATGAAGAATTATTTTTAATCATATGTACAAAATTTCCTGAATTTAAATTTCACGATCGCATTTTTAAAATGTACTCTCAAATTATTACAGTTGGTTTTCACATATCATGAATCATAACTGACTGCTCTTTTTTATAAAAACTATATTCTAATTCGTAAATTAAAACAAATATATATTTTTCGGGGTGAGTTAATTTCTATTTTTTCATTTTGTGTGTGTGTATTTTTTTTTAATTGTACTGTGACATATAAAAAAACTAAATAATTTATAAAACGTAAGTTTTATCATAGGAAAACCTTTTTTGAAAGGCATAGGAAAATTTTATTAAAAATATAGTTTGTTAAAATGACGAATTATTTTCAATCATACATACAAAATTTCATGTATTTAAATTTCATGATCGAATTTTAAAATCTACTGTCAAATTATTACAGTTGGTTTTCACAGATTATGAATCATAACTGACTGCTCTTTGGTATAAAAACTATATTTTAATTCATAAATTAAAAAAAAATATATATATATATTTTTCGGGGTGAGTGAATTTCTGTTTTTTTCAATTTGTGTATTTATTTTTTTATTGAACTGTGTCATATAACAAAACTAAATAATTTATAACACGTAAGTTTTAGCACAGGAAAACTGTTTTGAAAAGAATAGGAAAATTTTCATAGAAATATAAGTTGTTATAATGACGAATTATTTTTAATCATATATACAAAATTTCATGAATTTAAATTTCATGATCCATTTTAAAGTCTGCTGACAATTTTTTACAGTTGTTTTTCCCATAATATGAATGATAACTGACTGATCTTTGGTATCAAAACTATATTCTATTTTAGTAAATTTAAATATTAAAATAAGAAAAGCTTATGAGATATTTAAAAAAATAACTGTGATATTCATTTATTGTTTTTAAATTATTTTAATTAAAACTACAATATTTTTTTTACAACTATTTATAATTATTCAATTATTTTTAGTCATATATACAAAATTTCTTGGATTTAAATTTTATGATCGCATTTTAAAATCTACTGACAAATTATTACAATTAGTTTTCCCATAATATGAATGATAACTGACTGCTCTTTGGTATAAAAAATATATTCTAATTCGTAAATTAAAAAAATATATATATTTTGAGGGGTAGGTGAATTTCTATTTTTTTTCACTTTGTCTTTGCATTTTTTAATTTAATTGTACTGTGACATATAAAAAAACTAAATAATTTATAAAACGTAAGTTTTATCATAGTAAAACTTTTTTTGAAAGGCATAGGAAAACTTTCATAGAAATATACCTTGTTATCATGAAGAATTATTTTTAATCATATGTACAAAATTTCCTGAATTTAAATTTCACGATCGCATTTTTAAAATGTACTCTCAAATTATTACAGTTGGTTTTCACATATCATGAATCATAACTGACTGCTCTTTTTTATAAAAACTATATTCTAATTCGTAAATTTTATATATATATATATATATATATATATATATATATATATATATATATATATATATATATTTTTCGGGGTGAGTGAATTTCTATGTTTTTTTTACTTTGTGTATGCATTTTTTTTAATTGTACTGTGACATATAAAAAAACTAAATAATTTATAAAACGTAAGTTTTATCATAGGAAAACCTTTTTTGAAAGGCAAAGGAAAATTTTATTAAAAATATAGTTTGTTAAAATGAAGAATTATTTTCAATCATACCTACAAAATTTCATGTATTTAAATTTCATAATCGAATTTTAAAATCTACTGTCAAATTATTACAGTTGGTTTTCACATATCATGAATCATAACTGACTGCTCTTTTTTATAAAAACTATATTCTAATTCGTAAATTAAAACAAATATATATTTTTTCGGGGTGAGTTAATTTCTATGTTTTTTTTACTTTGTGTATTTATTTTTTTATTGAACTGTGTCATATAACAAAACTAAATAATTTATAACACGTAAGTTTTAGCACAGGAAAATGTATTTAAAGGCATAGGAAAACTTTAATAAAAATATAGGTTGATATAATGATAAATGTTTAGTTTAAAAAATGCGATTTTACTGTAAGTGGTTTTAAATTAAAAATATCTTTCAAAGAAATATACTTTATATCAAACATTGAATGAAATAATATAAACTTAACAAAACAATAGTTATAAAAATCATTAAAGTAGGTTTAATCTTATACACAGCTTGCTTATGTGGCTATTACTGAGATAATTACAATTAAACTATAAACTTCTATATGCATTTAACTACTACATGCAATTGTAATTAAACTATTCCGGATGATAATATAAGTAGGCACAATGTAATGGAAGTAAATTACATTTCTTTTACCCATTAGCTAGAATGGGATCATGATATTCCATAGGTTAAGCTATTCAGGATGGAGTTTCTTTAAGAGTTTCAGTAACGCTGGGATATGATGTAGATAGCGTGTTAACTGATGTAGGTAACCAATCAGCTTAAGCACTTCCCAGCATATCGGAACAAACACTCGTTATTCAAACGACTTATCCGATGCGAACAGATTACAAACTACTTAGCCCAAGTATGCTTCGATCGTTTAATGCAGGGGAGTATTTGCTATCAGGAAATCGGTGTGATTACTTCTACTCCAGCTAAACTAGAGAACAGGTTAATGAAAATTTGATGAACTAATTATATGATAACTAGATATTCGGTAATTCAAAGACAGGATGCTTTCTTGCATGTAATTGCAATTCTCAAATGCATTTTAGTTGATGTCATAATTTAGCTATAATTGACAGTTTTCAGAACCTCTGTATTTTAAAATGGAAGCCTTATCACAATGCTAAAGTTAAAGAGAATTAAGGCAAAATTTTATGGATTTCCGTTATTGATACATTAAATAGTTTTCGTAATTTGTTGGAGCAAATTATTATATTTCATGAACAAGCATAATACTAAAGAGGCGATGTTCATTTATTTTTTCGTTTACAAATATTCAATAAATTATATTTCGTTAGTATTTATTATGTTAAAAGAAAATATTTTTATGAAGTGTCATTAAAGTTTTCTTTATTTATATTGAATTACTTTCTGTAACATAAAAATATGGTATTTTCTGTTTATTGAAAAGATAATCATGTTTACAAATCCTAATGTAGTTAGAATTTAAAAATAGGATTTTATAAATACAAACTAAATTTGTTAATATATAATTCATAATTTCATAAACTATATTTCATTTGCGATTAATAGGTTAAAAATATTAATTTCGAGAAACCTTTTGTTTATTTATTCTACTTTATTTATTCTAAATTTTGTAGGATAAAAAAATTATTTTATACTTATTAAAAGTAAAATCACATTAAGATCACATTAAATCCTTCATAGTGTTGTCCTTCTCAACACTGGTCAAGCCAATTTCGAAAGCATATCGAACACATACACGAACACAAATATATACAAAGATTAACTATGAAACAAAGATTAAATATTAAACTATGTTTGTGTATACATATAAAGATTCAGAAATTTATAATATTTTAAAACATACACACTTTAAACATTCATCACTTTCCAATAGGAGGATGAGATCCTTTCAATAAAACCAAGTTATTATATTTGGTTATATAGGGGAAAGTTACTGGAAACACATACATTTTTCAGTAGTGCAAAGCAGCTTTACTAGTTACAGATTTCCGACACATCCAAGCAAATCCATTTCTTAACCCATTTTCTGTCTTAATTTTCATGATTTCCCTATACTTTATGACAAATAAAACTATTCTTCAACAATACTACCTCCCTTAAAAAACTTTGAAATAATTATTTTTTACTTAATACAAAAAAAAATCTCAGATTCGGAATATCGTTGTCACCACACACGTAGTGTTTAGAATGAAATATGAAACCCACCTCAGGTCTAATAATATCCTTATACTTTTTAACAATTAACAAAAAGTAGGAACCTTAATAGTTACAACCTCCATAACTAAATTACTAAATCCCTGAAAATGTTAAGAAAAAATATACAATTTGATTTAAGCGACACTGCCCTTTTGGAAGCCAAAACTACAGCAAACATGCAAATTTCTGGAATATTGCCGGATACTGACGTCAGAAATCAAGTGCACCAATGGGGTGCAAAAACACATAGGTGCTACCATACCCTACCACCAAACTTAGGGTAAATACACCAACCCACTCATCGCTCCATAAAACCACCTAAAAACCGCCAAATTTGGCGCAAACATCAATCGTCTATAATGCATCGGTACCAAGATGCAGTGTACAATGGTCCGTAAGAATAAAAAGTTAAGAGCTGTAGTTACCTATAATTTAAAAGGGTCTCATGGAAAAATTAATATAGGACCCTGGGATACAGGTGAGGGATGTTTCAGAACTTCCATAATATGCAAATAGCTTAAGGGTTAAACCCCAAAATATACTACTGTGGTCAAATCTAGTTAGATCTAAAAAACGATTGGCCGACAAGCAAAAGAAAGGAAGGGATATTTAAAAAAAAGAGTGAGTGAAAGTGACATAGAGTCTCCTAGTCAAACAGAAGTATGAGACAGGAGATCAAGATTCCAGAACATGACACACCATATGTCGCGCTTCTAACTCCCAGCTTGACTCTGTTATAAGTGCGCCACAGTTATCCTCGTTTATTTATCACATATCGTAACGGTGCCTAAAATCTAAATTTTCTTTGAGTCTGAGTACATCATGAATTTACTTCCTTCTATGACTTAAACCACCATCTCTCTCTCTTCTCTCTTTCTTCACTCTCTCTCTCTCTTTTTCTCTCTTTCTTCACTCTTCTCCCTCTTCTCTCTCTCTCTTCACTCTTCTCCCTCTTCTCTCTCTCTCTTCACTCTTCTCCCCTTCTCTCTCTTCACTCTTCTCCCTCTTCTCTCTCTTTCTCCAATCTCTCTTCACTCTTCTCCCTTTTCTCTCTCTCTTCCCTCTTCTCCCCCCCTCTCTCTCTTCCCTATACTCCTCCCCATCTCCTCTCTCTCTTCACTCTCCTCTCCTTTCTTCTCTCCCTCTCCCTTTTCTCTCTCTCTCTCACACACACACAACTTAAAAAAATATAAGCTTTTCTTATTAATGATATTTTCCACATATATATCCTGATTAGAATATAGTAGAAAATGGTATGAGACATGTAAATATGAAAGTGTAATTACATTTTTAAGTATTAAATTTCATCTTAAAAAGTTTCAGTCATCAGTTTTCACCAATAAACAACACCACCTGTGTTAGAGCTATAAATCATTCAATGTTACGTTTGTGTGGTTACAAATCCTGCTTACTATATAAAATTGAAAAAAAAGAAAGCTATTTAAAAAATATATGTAATATGGGTAATCTTACAGTTTTTTTATAAATATATATTTCCCAATACCATGTTTAAAAATATTCTCGACATTTCTGGTATAATTAGTCCAATATAATATAATCATTCTATCTTGATTGATTTACTGAAATTTCAAAATTACATTAGAAAAAAATATTTTTTCTCTCATAATAAATAAATTTTAACTATAAATTTCAAGACTTTTTTGTAGCATGAATTATATATTTTAATTTCCTTAATTCCATTATAAGTAGCAATTAGTGTCTAAAAATAAAATTAAATCACGTCCTAGAAAACCGAAAATTTACTTAAAATCTTAATTTTATTTTTATGTTCATATTTATAACATCTTGTTATAATTTACAGTTAAATTTTATTTATTAATACAACTAATTATGTATAATGTTTTTTTTCATTTAGTAAATATATTACTAGAAGAAATTAGAGAAAAGAATGGTCCACCGACGAGGTGACTTAATGCAATTGCAATTATCTTGAACACGTTTGGTGTAACAATCTGGAGAGTTTAGGTTGCTGAATAGACGGCAAAAGCTTATTGAGACAATCTTAAGTTTGGTAAAGACTGTATTGGTTAAGGAGAAGAAAATTTATAACAATGCATCAAATGGTTAACCTCTTACAAATGTAAGGGGTATTTTTTTTTATTATATTTGTAAACAAAACGCAGTATATAAATATTCCTTTTGAAATTTAAATGATTTCAATCAAGTGGATTATTTAAAAATAAAAATTATGATTTGCAAGATTTATTGAACATTTTATTAAATTACTAATTTGCGAAGAAAACTATATCTTATCCCCTTACATATATACTCATTTTATATTAAATGTACGATAATGATTACATGCATAAAAAATTCTTAGTATACATTAATTCTTTGTAGTATATCAATTAATTCTCCTTAATTCATTTACAGAGAATAAAAATCTAAATTAGGTTTAAATGATATATCAAATGCCAAAAAACTGAAATTTTACTTAAAGTAAACAAATGTTTATATATACGTTACGAACAAATTTATAGATAAATTTAATTTAATATTATACCTTATTAAGCCTAATGGTTGTTTACATTTATTAAACATATGAATAAAGTAAATAGTTACTTTCTTACAAAATTATTGGATTTGCTTGATATTTTTGTAAACAAAATAGATACAAATGTAAGATATATTTTATTGGAAGTTTAAATGGCTTCAATTAGTGAATTATTTACGATGATATGAATTTATATCTTATATGACATATTGAATTTCCTAAAGTGCTCTTTTAAGAAGAAACCTATTTTTTATGGCATACTATTTATATGTAACTATCATTTTTATGAAAACTTTGGTAGTATATATTTTAATACATCTTTATTAACTTACAGTTACTTGTACTATTTACAGACATGAGTTAGGTTTAATAGATAAATTAAATATGAGAAAACAGAAATTTTACTTAAAGGAAAGACGACTTTTTTCATATTTATATTTATAAACATTTGTGAAATTTATAAATAAATTTAATTTGACAGTACACTTGACTATGACTAATTACTTAATATATTAAATATATTAATGCAGCAAATACACTCAAGGGTCAAAACATTATGACCACGCCTACATTTTGCAATGAACTAGCCCGGATAACGTGGAAGGCACGTGATCAGGTGGAAGGGGTATTTAACTGCTGCTGGATAGTCTGAAGAATCATTCTTTCACTTACTTCTGTGTGATCGAAAATGCTGCGGATCTAAGCGATTTTGATAGAGGGCAGATTGTAATGGTTCGAAGGCTAGGAACATGTATTTCAAAAACTGCACAACTCGTGGGTTGTTTGCGATCTACAGTTATTAGGACTTATGCAAAGTGGATGAATGACTGTGAAACTAGCAGTAGACGACATGATGTTAGACGTCCAGAAGCTATCAAAGAAAAAGGTCGTCGGAGACTGTCTCTCATGGTGAAGCAAAATCGGAACCAGACAGTGGCTCAGCTAGCAACCCAACACAATGCAGGTCCAAATAGGACAGTACCAGAGCACACTATTCAAAAACCAGAATTTTTACTAAATTAAAGACGAAATTAATTATATTTATATTTATAGCCATTTTTAAAAAATTATAAATAAATTTAATTTGACAGTACACTTCACTATGACTAATTACTTAATATATTAAATGTATTAATGCAGCAAATACACTTAAGAGCCAAAACATTATCACCACCCCTACAATTTGCAATGAACTCGCCTGGATGACGTGGAAGGCACGTGATCAGGTGGAAGGGGTATTTAACTGCTGCTGGAGAGTCTGAAGAATCATTCTTTCACTTACTTCTGTGCGTGATGGTAAATGCTGCGAATCTAAGTGATTTTGATAGAGGGCAGATTATAATGGTTCGAAAGATCGGAACATGTATTTCAAAGCTGCACAATCCGTGGGTTGTTCGTGATCTACAGTTGTTAGTACTTATGCAAAGTGGATGAATGACTGTGAAACTAGCAGTAGACGACATAATGTTGGACGACCACAAGCTATCAAAGAAAAAGTTCGTCGGAGACTCTCTCTCATGGTGAAGCAAAATCGGAACCAGAGAGTGGCTCAGCTGGCAACCCAACACAATGCAGGCCCAAATAGAACAGTACCAGAGCACACTATTCAGAAACCAGAATTTTTACTAAATTAAAGCCGAAATTATTTATATTTATATTTATAGCCATTTTAAAAAATTATAAATAAATTTAATTTGACAGTACACTTCACTATGACTAATTACTTAATATATTAAATGTATTAATGCAGCAAATACACTTAAGAGCCAAAACATTATCACCACCCCTACAATTTGCAATGAACTCGCCTGGATGACGTGGAAGGCACGTGATCAGGTGGAAGGGGTATTTAACTGCTGCTGGAGAGTCCGAAAAATCATTCTTTCACTTACTTCTGTGTGTGATGGGAAACGCTGCGTATCTAAGCGATTTTGATAAAGGGCAGATTTTAATGGCTTGAAAGCTCGGAACAAGTATTTTCGAAACTGCACGACTCGTGGGTTGTTAGCGATCTACAGTTGTTAGTACTTATGCAAAGTGGATGAATAACGGTGTAATAAGCAGTAGATGACATGATGTTGGACTCGTACACGCTATCAAAAAAAGCTCGTCGGAGACTGTCTCGCATGGTGAAGCAAACCGGAGCAATTTAGTGGCTCAGCTGACAACCCATCACAATGAAGGGCCAAGCAGAATATTATCGGAGCTTGGCTTAACTTGGAGTGCTACAGTCTACTTTTTGCAACACGAGGGCTAATGAGACCGGGACCACCAGCTTAAATCCGATTCCGAATGGCTACGAACATCCTTGTCTCCGTGGGATTCAAACCCACGAATTCAGGTACCGAAGGCCAGCACCCTAACCAATCGGCCATCGATCGGCATAGTTCCGTAGAACACTGTTCAGAAACCAGAAATTTTACTAAAGGAAAGCCGAACTTATTTATATTAATATTTATAACCATTTAAAAAAATATAAATAAATTTAATTTGACAGTACGCTTTACTCTAAATACTTAATATATTAAATATATTAATTCAGCAAATACATAGTTATTTCTCCTCACTTAAATATAGAAAAATGTTTATTAACTGTTTACAAAAATTGCACATTTAAAGATGAAAAGTTTTCTTTTACTTTAAAATGTCTGGTTTATTGTAATGTTTCATATGATATATAATTCATGCTTGTGAAAGATGTAGCGTAGAATAGAATCCACATGATATATTAATGCCAAAACAGGCTTCCATTTCCCAGTGTTTTACACTATTTATCTGTCTGCCTACACTGATTATCGCTCTGACTTCTCAAAGGTAGCTAAGCTCTACCTTATCTCCACTGTTTGCACGCACCTGAATGCATATACTCGCAGATAAATGTGCGTGTTTAAGCGCTCGCCCTTCAAAATTGCGGTGCAGTTAGTTTGAACAGTTGAATAATTCTAGTTTATTACGGACTACAGACACTAAGAGATGATTAGCGATGCAAAGTTATTCAATAAAAAGTACAAACAAGCATATCAGATTAAAAATTTTAGTAAATTTATTCATTTATTTAGATTTTTAATGCAACTTCTAAAATTTCTTTGGAGTTTATCTGCACCATACATTTTAACAATAGGAAAATCTAATTTTCTTTTACTTCTAATGGAAAATAAAAGAATTTTTGTAGAATATGTAGGCCGTATTATATATCTTATATTACAAGCATATATATTATATATATATACATATATATATATATATATATATATATATATTTATATATATATATATATATATATATATATATATATATATTATATTATATATCATCTCTCTTTCTCTCTCTCTCTCTCTATATATATATATATATATATATATATATATATATATATATATTTACAAATATAAACTCATATATATTATATGTAATAAGACTGTCTTATCGATGGGTGGTTGAAGTCATACCCATAATACTTACATCGTTTTAGCTAAAGATATTAAGATAACGTTGTAGGACTGGTTATCATTGAGTGAGTATTATGAGTGAGTGAGTGAGTGAGTGAGTGTGAGTATGTGAATATGTAAAGGGGAGTGAAATTGATTTATTGTGACTGTGGGTATGTTTTATAGAGTTTTATGAGGGAATATGAGTGTTTGAATATATATAAATGTGTATGATAGATGGTGATTGTATGACAGAGAATTAAAAAAATCGAAACGATTGCATGTCTATAAAAGATAGAGTGTATATGATGACTGGTGACAATGTGCTAGTGTGAGAAACAGTGAATGAGAATAGGTAACGATATCAGGGTGAGAGAGACGGTGAGTAAGATATTGTACGTGTGTGTGGTAAAGATATTTTTCATTATATTTATTACTTTTTTCATGCTAATTTTAGGTCTTAGGAAAAACATCATAATCGTGTTCTGGAAAAATACTTAATAGTCTTTGAATTTTTTGTAGTTATATTTCACAGCACATTGAATAACAGTATGAAATTTTCAGGTAAATTTCATTATACTGACAGTCCTCTATAACCTTAACTATATTCTGCATATTTCTAGAGAATGAATGTGACTATATTTCTACATAAGAATGAAAGCTTATTCTTCTCTATAATCTGTTTTCGAAATAATCTAATTTTTGAATTTCGTATTCATGATCCATTTTTTTTGCCTATTCATGTTTGATTTCATCTTTCCTTATATGTAATAAAAGCACTAACTTCTGTTTCTAAAGTTGAGAAATTTAGCTGATCGGGAAAAAGCACTGTGAAATAACATGGTTTCAAAGTAAAGCTTTATTTAGCATTTATACTTAAAATATCTTACTTTTACTAATTTTGCATGTTTGGAAGCACTTTGAAAGAGATGTGATTATAGACACCGGCCCAGATAGCGAGTGTGTTTTTTTTGGCGACCAACAGAAAGAAAAAAAAAAAAAAAAAATAAAAAAAAAAACTAAAAAAAAAAAAAAAAAAAAAAAAAAAAAAAAAAAAAAAAAAAAAAAAAAAAAAAAAAAAAAAAAAAAAAAAAAAAAAAAAAAAAAAAAAAAAAAAAAAAAAAAAAAAAAAAAAAAAAAAAAAAAAAAAAAAAAAAAAAAAAAAAAAAAAATAAAACGCACGTGTTTTTGAAAAATCGCCATGTGAAAAAGCATGGCGGTGGTACGCATTTTCTGAAAGATCTTTGAACAGCAGATTTACAATTTCTAGCATTATTAAAATAAAATAAGCATAATGATAATCATTTTTCGGTTATTTAAAAAATAAATAACAGATTAGTAATATTTATGATATATATGAACACATCAATCTAACATGTGATGGGGTGTTCTCCCCGCGCAGTATTTTATGTTTAAAGCATTCTTTCATTGTTAATTTTAGATCTATTGAACCAAGAACCCTTCCGAATCGACTTGGTAGCGCTAGCAAATTTTACCAGCTACATATTTCCGACAAATACAAAGAAGCCCATCCCGTAACCCTTTTGTGGCTCAATTTTCATATTTTCCCTATACTTATGAAAAACAAAACTATTTCTCAACAACCCTACCTTCCTTAAAACACTTTAAAGTAATTCTCTTTTTCTTACCAAACACAAAAAAGACCTCAGATTTGAAATACCTTAGTCCCCAGAAACGTGGTGCTTCGAATGATATGCAAATCTTACTCCATGGGTAGGTTTTGCATTTCAGTCCAAAGAATATTTGATATTTTTAAACTAAATTGTTAAAAAAGGAAGAAACGAAATAACTACACCAGCTAGAGATAAATTACTAAATCCCAGAAAATGATAAGAACAAAAAGATACAACCTGACTTGGCGAAACCAAGAATATCCTGATACTTTTTAACAATTTCAATAATAGTAAGAACCGAAACTACATGCCCATAACTAAATTACTAACTCAGAAAATGATAAGAACAAAACAAAATACAACCTGACCAAGGCGACACCACCCGTCTGGAAGCCAGAAGAACAACTAACGTGCAAATTTCTTGAAATAGTAAAAGGTACTGACGTCAAAAATCAAGTGAACCAGTGGGATGCAATTACACATTGTAGCTGGCATACCCCATTGCCAAAGTCAGGGCAGACACATCAACCCACTAATCGTCCTAAAAACCGCCAAAAAATCGACAAATTTGGTGAAAAAAACCGCATGCGTCTTTACCACACTTTGTCTATCCCACTACTTCAAAAACTGTATAACATCACGCAAATAAATCTATAAAATATCTTTACTATCCTCTTTTGCTATGATATTTCAAATTACATCAATATATTGTTTTACTTAAAGATCCATCATTGCAAGTGTATATGCATTAGCAAAGCATTATTTAAAAATTTTAACAAATTTCTAAAAACACAAAGTAAATTGATTACATATTATTTTGATATTTAGTTTCATATTCCAAATTTAATTACATCTATTCAAGATCGACGATAACTTATAAAGGCTTAAAAGTGATAATACATTCAGTCGATAATGTGCATATCTATTAAGATAGAAAAAAAACCTTTTTGGCTTAAACGATGAAATAGCAAAAGAAGCACAGTGAGTGATAAAATAGCTATCAACAACAGCTGTTATAAGAAACTCTCAATATCTAGTTTTAAAATTCAAATAAACTTTTTGATAGTTGCCTAGATACTTTTATTTATTTTGCACAATATTTTATAAGTGTTTTTATCGAAACTTTACCGTAAAGATTTAATTATGCAACAATGTTAACAAAATATTTAATGCAACGAGGATAGGTATTAAAAAGATTAAAGCTATTTTATTTTAATCATTATATAACATGAATTTAATTTATGTAAATTTTCAATTAGAAGTGTTTCAACTGGAACTGGTTCAAATAATTTCTGATTCAACTATGGTTGAATGGTAGGGTTGTTCGGTACCGGAATGATCAAATCTGCTTCTGGCATGGGTATTTAGAAGACATTTAGAATATCTTTTAAGCTGTAGATCTTATTAGCTATCGTGAGTAAAACAGTACATGTTAGTACTCAAAGTGAAACCAAATAGAAACAAATAGTTACTCGCTGATATGTCTTTTGAAACATTTGATAACTTAGTTTTAATGAATTCTCTTACTGTTGCAGGGAAAAAATTGTTTTATAACGATAATGTAGTTAAATTTAATAAAAAGGAGATACCAAGGTATTTATTAACTAGTTACATAGTAATACCTTAATACTATCGCTTATGAGTACACTTTGTTGTGTATATCATTGATCAGTACTAGAAAAAACTATGAAAAGTTTAAAAAAATATATTTACAAATTGTGTACTTGTAGATGCATACTACTTTGCACATGTTAATATGTTTTGATCATCATATATACTGGATAGAAAATTCAACAGAATAAGCAAGTTGTCCTGTTTTAATGAGGTTTTGACTTTTGACAAAAAGCAATTCATGTCAATAGATGTTTCAAGAAAGGTGTCGAACAATGCTTTTGCGAAAAAGAGTATACTTACCATCAAGCCTTTAAATACAGGCTATCGAGAGGCTAAAAGATTGCAGTGTCGTATTTGAGACTGGAAGACGCACTGAATATATTCCCTAAACCCGAGAATTTTCGGTATAAATTGGGCCTCTAGCTGGGCGCTTGGAAGGAGGGTTAGAGAATCAGAAGAGATATGAAACCCTACCCAAGAATACTGGAAATGAAAGGAATATTCAGGGATATCACAATTGTTCTTTAACTGTCACTTTAGACGACTAAGTATTGTAGTACCACCAAATTATGTGTCATTGCAAATTGAGTAGAGTTTATATCATTCTTAAAGAGATAGACTTCTGAACATCTTACAGCATTGTTCACAAACATTTATTGTTTCAAGCTTTCTCAACAAATCGCAAATTTTCCACGACTCCCAGAATGGAGATATTGGTCTACATAAGCAGTTTAACATTGTTGTTGCCTATGCCACTTGGTCAAAACAAGCTCGATATAAGCCAAGGGCTACTCGATTTAAAGCGAAGGGGTGCGCCTTTCGTTTCAACGAGAACCTTAAGGGTAAAAGTATGACATGCTCAAGTGAGTAATCTTAATTTTTAAACAGGGACCAAGCAGAAGATCCATAGACTTGACCTGCCACCATCAGAGGTATTGATTGAGAACATGGAGGACATTGCGACTAAGAGAATATTTTACGTGTCCAGGTCACCTTTAACAAACACGGTTTATGTTAGGCCTGCTCGGGTTCAAAACCCGAAATCTCTAAGTTACGAGATCGTTGCCTTTGCCAACTGAGCTACCGCGGCTTAGTTTAACATTAAAATTTGTAAGTGAAACATGCATTGTAAATTAGCAAACCATTAATTCAACTCACGCATTAATGTCATTAAGAGAATAAATTTGTTGTACACTACAAAAATTTTGAAATTATTGAATCAAACTGAATACAAGTGTCATACGTAATTTATTTAAAAAAATATACTATATAAATAATACATATTACTACATTATATATATATATATATATATTATATATATATATATATATATATATATATATATATATATATATATGTGTGTGTGTGTGTGTGTGTGTGTGTGTGTGTGTGTGTGTGTGCGTCATAATCAATTGAGGTCTTATGCCATTGAACCTTTATTCGTTCTCAGAATATGTGTTGCAGAAACTGTTTAGTTCAAAATGTTTCATTTGTGTTTGCGGCGACCTTGTTTTACAGCTAATGCCTCCGTGAGAGCTGGGTCACACAGTTTGGGAATTATTGCCTTTGATTGCCCTATCATATTGAGATGTAAGTCAAAGTTCTTTCATAGTGAGTTTAATGCAAAATTGTCATCTACTTAGCGTTGTATGATTAGCATCTTTTGTCCACTGTAAGCAAGTTCTTTTAAAATTAGCTTTGCCTTATTTCTGGAGAATGAACAATTTTTAGAACTGTAGTACAGAATTGAAATTATTTTCAAAAATATAATTGGCTAAGTATAGCTTCTGATTATATCAAATGGAGACTGATATGCAATATTTTTAGGATAATTTACTAAATTTTATTTTTTATGCAAGTCGATTTCGAAGGGGAAGATAATTATACGTTTAATTTTTGTATATTTTCAAATAGAAAAGAACTTTCTTAAGTTTAACACATACCAATTGAACAAAAAGGAACAAAAATAAATTATAGATCATATTTGTAGATATGTAGCAATTTAGATATTTTAGATACTCCACTGAAAATTACTTCTCTTGCATCTACATTTAATTCTATTAAAAGCAGTAGGAAATAAACTGAATGAATTTATCGTGCACTTTTAGGAATAATTTTTTAAAATCCGTATCACGATTTGCTACTTTCCCAACAAACGATGAAAAATTAGATTTCAGAAACATGTATTTTCTTTAATTTTATTCAAATATGTTACTGTTATAAAGTTATGTATAACTGATTGGTCTGTTTGTACTGTTTCATTATTTTATAAATAAAAATATTTTATTAAGTCTTTTTTCATTTTTGAATGAGATTTTTCACTAGACTGCAATTCTGTTAGACGCATTAAATTGGTGCGATAGTGTTTATATCCAACGCAATTCCTGTTTTGCTTTCTGTTTAAAGACCATTTTAATTGGTCCTGGTATCAAAAGTGGTATAGCAAGTAAAAGAGAGCTGCGGTACCAATGGCAAAGTTGTATCTGTTGAGCTTTCTTCAAATAAGGGTGACATAAGAATTAAATTAAGTAGATAATAATATGAATTCTCAGTCTTTTATATTTGTATAATCCATGAAAATTGATTGTAATGGTTTATGGCTTTTAGTTACAAGAAATAATGCAGATAATATTTAAATAATTTAAAATAAGAAAAGATTTAATGAGATGATTAAAGGAATGAAGTCATAATGCTAGAAAAAAGTGTTATTTTTACGTATTAGTTATGTGATAAATTGATAAATTGAATCACCTTCTCTTAACCGGGGAAAACTGGGCTTGAAATAATGGCATTAAAATCATGAAAAGGGAGGAAGGGTTGGATTTCGAATGTTTTAGAGACGACAGTATTTTTTACTGTGATTTGAAGCATTATTATATACATTTATTTCAGAATTGTAGCGATAGTTTAGAAGAAGATAAACTTTACTCGCTTCGAATTTTTTTAACCCTAACTGATCAAGAATCCAATATGGATGCCTCTATCCATTCCAGGTGCAACCGTTTTATAAATTCGAGACTGATGGACCGATAGCTTAGGCTATTATTATATATATATATATATATATATATATATATATATATATATATATATATATATATATATATATATATATATATATATATATATATATATATTAACCCTCGGTGGCAAACAGCCTTCCCTAAGGATTAGGCTTTCAAATGTTTACCATGAAACAGTTCACTCCGCAACAGTAGAACAAAAAAAATAGAATTTTTTTTTAAATGAGAGAATATAGTCGTGAGTTATTATTTAAAAAAGTCCATAGTTTTAATAACTAAAACGAAACCCTGGAAGAAGGTAGTATTATGCTTGAACGTTAATGTTAAAGTAAGAAAAAAATGTTTAAGGGGACACATCACCTTTAAGCAACTTCAAAATGAGGAGTTTTTGTTATTTTTCGATTTGCCATAACTTTTTTTCTTATTTTGGAAATTACATGAAAATTATAACATTTGTTTTCTAAATCTAGTTAATTATTTTCCTCTTTTTACTTTGTTGCTGGTAAATAAGAACTTTTTTTATATAAAAAAATAAAAGGGCTTGTTTTGAAAATTTAAAAATTTTGCTGTCACCATGCGCGCAGACTTACAGCAACACAAACTATATTTCAGCGATAATTTTTGCATTTTTATAAACAAGAAACATTAGGTATTATTCTCTACCTATTTAAAATTTAAAAGTTATCAGAAATTTTACACCAGGAGAATGAATTTTCAAAAAACCTAAAATAACGTTGTAAAATTAAATTTCAAATACAATAAATACCACAAAAAATAAAAAAAACTTTCAAAAAAGTAGGTAGAGTTTCATTGTAGCACTATAATGTACTTACCTTGAAAATTATAGATCCATACATAAAATAGTTTTTCTTTTAGAGTGCGCGCAAGTTTGAAAAACATCATTTTGAGTAAAATGCATTTAAAGTTAAAACTTTAGATTTTTTCATCATATTTCCACTAAATCATTTTGTAAATGGTTTAAAATTGTCTATATGTATACATTGTTCCTTCTGTTTCTAATATTTTTACTTTTATATTAACTTTATATCTTTTTCTTCCTTTACAAGTCACTAACGTAAGCATCTCAGCAGTGATTTCAGCCGAACGAATCAGCTGTTGATCACTGTGGTATGTAAATACTCTTGAATAATTATCAATTTGTTAAGACAGTTCTTGCATAACACTGGTTCAATCTACATAACCATCATTAAATACAAAAATGCATCATTTACCACTATTTCAACAATATTTAGATCAACGACAGAAGTTTTCAGGCATACTTTGAAAATTAAAGAGACGATTCTGTGTATATAAATACCACATAAAATAAAAAAAAACTTTCAAAAAAGTAGGTAGAGTTTCATTGTAGCACTATAATGTACTTACCTTGAAAATTAAAACTAGCGAAAGAAGATTAAACCAAAACTAGAACGATGCCCTAGTTAGGTGATGTTAAATGGGTTACAAGATAATATTAGGAACAAGATGCTTTTACATAATTCAACTTAGAGAGGGCTCCAAGTTGATTCAACTTAGATTCAACTCCAAGTATGGGTCCAACCCCGGAAGTGATAAAAAAAAAACACTTGTCTGTACAGATATTTGAATTTGTGCTATTGTACCAATGAGCGTTACAAACATCTTGAAAAACATGTACATTGAAAATTATCAAGAGAAAGGAACATAAATTGACAATAAAGAGAAGACTTTGTTGAGATGAGAAATAATTTATAGAAAGTCAATCTATTATTACTTGAGCAATTTAAAAACAAAATTAATTTTTAACAATTTCATAAAAATATTGAGAGTACAATAAAAATATGGCTTGACCATTTAGCTGGTGCAAGTGATTAGTTCACAGTTTTCAATCATCGAGGAGATTAGTTTCAGTGGTAGGATGTTATTTTTTTTAAATGACTGATCTAAAGAAGGCGTGAGAATGTCTCTTACATTATTTATTAGCTCATATATAAAGAACTATCATATACTGTTGCCATACAATTCGGTATCTAGAATTAATTCCGACAGACTATATCTATATGAAAAAGTGAATTTTATCTTACGTTCGAAATATTTTGTTTTGCTATTGTTGCATAGCTATACATAGCTTCAAATGTGAAAAGAAAGACTGATTTTACATTTACCAGGTTATCTATATCTTATTTCTGAATAACATTGATTTATGATTTCAATATTTCTTTGTTTTTATTTCTTTATTCGTGTACTAAATAAGAAAAATATAGTGATATTAGCATATCTTCTATGATGAATAAGAAAAAATGACATAGACATTCATTGTAATGCAAATTTATTCCTTTCCTTTGTTTTTTTATTAAATATTTAACGTGTTTGAAAAATTTTGATTTATAATGTGTCATAATTAACATCAAAAATCAATATCGTATTTATAAATCTAGACTAAAATATTTGTATTTTAAGTTTTAAACGTATTTGATATATCTTAATTTTTTTATGTGTGATTAATTACATTTCCTCTCTAATTAATGAAGAGAACAAAGATAGATGACACTTTTTTAAAGGTATTTTGAAAACGTTTTTATTTTCTTATCTTAAGAAGTAAAATTTTTACTGGATTTTTTTTCCTATAAATTATTCACACATACAGGTATGCATACATTTATCTATATGTAGGGGGCTTTGTAAAGACCTAAATCATTCTTTATTTCACAAGTTATTAGTTTTAGATATGTACTTTCAACTACAGAATTGTTTGAAATAAAATAACAGAAACATTTTACCATGATTTTGAAGTACAACCATGCATGTTTCAAAAATTACAAATTCTTCATAATTATACGTTTTACAATATTTACAATTGCAGGTTTTAAAAAAAATTGAAATTCATCTTATATATGATAACACAGTTGCACTTCCGTGTAATAAAAATTGACTGAGATATTTAAATTCAAAGAACAAGAAAATTTAAAGATTTAGTTCTTCTGTTTGAGGAGTTGATTGTAAGGTTATTTAGATGAATTCGAGTTTGAAATCTAATTATATTGTTTATCCCGAAGTTAGGTGATGAAATATAAAACTTATTTTTCTATAAAATGCAGTCTGTATCTACTTTACAATATATATAAACTTTCCAGTTTATAACCAAATATTCTGTACCATGAAAGCATCACAAAGTGCTTGCTTATTTTATATATTTTTGTATGTATGTATATATATATATATATATATATATATATATATATATATATATATATATATATATGTTAAGGGCTTTAATTTGCACACTGTCAGTGAAGCTAAAAGAGAGAGGCACATACATGTAACTCATTAAATTTACCGACCATTTTCAAATAGTGCTTTCCGTATAAAATATCGAAAAACATTTATTGGTTTATTTTACAGATCAGTTCTTTATCTTTCGAAAACAGTTTTCATCTTGTGTCTAGAGTCATTAGAAGTCATGATACTGATTTTTAATCATCACCGGACGTGTGGAAAAAATACAGGAAATTAACGGTTAAAGGGCTTGACTTTGAGTGTTATCATGAGAAACTTAAAATACACTTTATTAAACATACCAACACCAATATATACTAGGGAATACTCCCTAATTGTTCGTAAGGCATTTCCATCACATCGATCGTAGGTCAGGTACATGTCACAGTAGTCAAGAACGGAATACATAACCACCATAGGAAGAGCTGCAATATGCAGCAATTTAAATAACAGTTCAAAGGCGTCTTAACCTTATTCCATGGCAATCTCGCATTCATGACGCGATATGCGCATCGACTGTTTTAATTTCGTTATGGTCTGGAAAGATATGCAAATACTGTTGTTTATATGTCTAATGAAGTCTTTTTTTCTTTCACCGGCAGTGCCGTCATACTTTGGTTTTCGTATTTTTCTCGTAAACTATGGATCATACAGGAACGTTTCTTTGGGTAGTTTTTATGTACTCCCAACTAGGAATCTAACTGTGCAGAGTTTATGCGGACGTTTTGGGATACCCTGTAGATATACTTATATATATATATATATATATATATATATATATATATATATACATATATATAAATATATATATATATAATATATATATATATATATATATATATATATATATATATATATATATATATATATATATATATATATATATATATATATATATATATATAACGAATCATTTTATATGAAAAGAACCCCAGAGGGACATACCGAAAAATAATGTTTCTTGATATAAAATGAAGCAGAGAACAATATATCTCTTTCAGTACTTACGTTTTACTATACGTTCGTAGTACTATACATTTATGTGGTTGTTTGGGGACACCCTGTATAAATTAAAAGCGATGACTTGAGAATTTCCAATCTAATCTGAAACCCAGGGAAAAAATATAACAAGTAAGCTGAGTTCTAAATGCTTTGAAATGATCTCGCTTCTATTTTTTAACAATAAATGTAATAATTTGTATACCGATGTAAAGAAAGAAATAAAATTAAGTTTTATATTTCCTCTCACTAGATATGACATGACATACGAACCTATTCACAGCTATGGGTGCAGATGCTAACAATCTATTTTAATAGCCATTTACCTCAGAAGAAAATAACTTCGAAGTCAACAAAAAATGGGACTTTTTTATTTTTTAAGCCCTTTAATTAAGAATGCAGAACCAAACACTTTACTGCCAGTTTGCGTTTATTGCTGCCATCTCAGGTACCGAAAAGTACATAAATTTTAGATTTACGACAAGTGAAAGAGTAAAATACCCTGTAGGCAAGGAATAACGTTTTAGCTGGACCTTTATCCAATGGTTAGTAAAACAATTATTAGCTTCAAGGTAGACAGAAAACGACATCTTGTTCAGTTATCAGTTGATTTATAGTATTTTTCTATTGATTTAGGCGTGCATAAGAAATCTGAGTATATTTTTCTCAAGTAAAAGGTTTTTAGTATGTCTAATTGATTTTGTAATCCTCAAAAAATACTGAAAAATTATTGAAAAGATGATACTATAGTTCATTTTAAGAAATCCTTTTTATTATCTTTATGAAAAAAAAGTTTAATGGACAAAGTAATTTTCAAGACTAAAAATGTGTATTATACATCTTTTTTATTTCACATAAAAAACTTTTACTAACTACTTTATCTATAATAAAATTATTTTCAAAATAATTTTCAGTGTTGTTTTAAATAGTATATTAACCTAAAAATTGTATATTAAATGAAAAAGATGAAATGCGATTAAAATCATGATTAATTTTCAAAGACATGTATATATATTGTCACGCAGATGCAAGTACTGGTTGCACACAATAAAGTGTCAACGAATAATAACGCTTATTAAATGCGAAGCCACCTAACTCACAGTATCGTACAGCTTCCGATCGTAGTTTTAACACAAGCTTTTAGGCTAACAGAATATTCTATAATAATTTTAATAGTACAGGAAAATCTTCATATTTTAGGAGCCTTCTTGACTATTCAACAAACACAATGTAAAATAACGAAATTAAACTTCTAACCCAGGATTGAACAAAAGAAACTTTCGGTATGAAGCTTACGACTTTAACCATTGTTCCATGGAGCTCCGAGAATTCTATTTGAAATATAGAATTATTTACTTACTTACTTTTACTTACACACACAGATATCTATCTCTATCTATCTCTATCTATCTCTATCTCTATCTCTATATCTATCTATATCTATATCTATCTCTATCTCTATCTATCTCTATCTCTATCTATATCTATATCTATCTATATCTATATCTATCTATATATCTATCTATATCTATCTATATCTATCTCTCTATCTCTATCTCTCTATATCTATTTCTCTATCTCTATATCTATATCTCTCTATCTCTATATCTATATATATCTCTCTATATCTATATCTATCTATCTCTCTATATCTATCTCTCTATCTCTCTATCTCTCTATCTCTCTCTATATCTATCTCTCTATATCTCTATATCTATCTCTCTATCTCTCTATATCGATCTCTCTATCTCTCTATATCTATATCTATCTCTCTATCTCTCTATATATCTATCTATCTCTCTATCTCTCTATATCTATATCTATATCTATCTCTCTATCTCTATATGTATATCTCTATCTCTCTATCTCTCTATCACTCTATCTCTCTATCTCTCTATATCTATCTCTATATCTCTATATCAATATCTCTCTCTCTCTCTTCTCTATCTGTTCTCTCTCTATATCTCTATCTAAATATATCTATCTATATCTATATATATCTATATCTATCTCTCTATATATATATATATATATATATATATATATATATATATATATATATATCTGTATCTATATATCTCTCTCTCTATATATATATATGAAGAGAGAGGAAAAGGGAGAAGGAGACATAAGTTTTTATATAATAATTTAGAAAAATTCTTATTTTGCTACTGAATGTTTCACAAGTATAAAATTTTAAAATTAAATAAAAATAATTAAGAATTGATTTTTTTAATCATGTTATAAATATAATGACCGTATTAAAATTATACAATTTAGGTTCAGAGATAAAAGGTTAAATAGCTTATATTTAACCCGTTCGCGACTAACGTCTTCGCGACTAAGATCTCCGCTTGGTATTGGGAGACCATCGTCGCGTAAGCAAAATAGGAGATCGGAACGTCTTATTTTAATTTTTAAATACTAGATTTAATTACTAGATTGCTTTAAAAGGCGCCGGTTTTAGACAGTCGACTAGTACAGGATTAACGTGCTAGACTGCAAAGGGTTAATAAACCTATTCAGTTTCTACTTTACATATTTTAAAATGTTATATCTAAGTGGATTGCTTTTTGTTGTCACTCATATAGTATATGTATTATAAAGATGTATATGCTTGTGATTGATCTAGGTAAAAATTTTATTATAGAAACATCAGAATATTTTATTTTATATTGAATAGAATATATGATTTTATATTGATGGCTTTTTAGCTCTAACTGTAATGTATGTCATTAAAATATATTTTTGAGCATTGTATTATAAAGCTTATTTTATAGGATCATATTTTATCCCGAACTTTTATATGTAATTTTTTAAAAATAGATTTTTATTCATTATCTTTCAGAGGTATATTTAAACTTTCGTACATAACTTCACAGCTCATCTTTCAGTTATTTAAACAGCTTGCTCTTTTGGATCAATTTTATTGAAATAAATCATAACGTGTATTAATAGTCACAAAACTGTTGGAACGGATAATGTTTTTAGAAGCAGAACATGCATATTTACTCAAAATTAACCATTTTTACGAGGTTTAACTTAATGCATCCTGAGTCAACCAAAATCTAAATTTGGCAGTCAATTTTGCCCAAACTTTGCTCATTTTAATTATTTTAAAATATATTTCGAGTTTATTAAGCGCACCAGTGCAAATTTTAAAAATAGGAATTTTTAAAATTTTATAAATATTTTTATATAATTGAATTGTAAATTTTCAAAAGAAATTTATTCAATATAAATAGTAGTTTTATGGTATTTGAAAGGATATTTAACCGAGGTAATTTATAACAGTTTTAAAAAACAGATTTTGCATGATTATTTTTCATTTAAAATATAGTAAAATAAAGTAAATTTAACGTTTAAAAGTATTACCAATAAGTTTAAACATCGCTTTGAAACTTGTCAATGTATTTGTGTTGCTTTATCCTCCTGACATAAAGTCAGAGAAATTAAGAAAGAACTAAATTTTACTGCTCGTTTGTGTTTATGGCTACAAGCCAGGTATATGAAGGTACATAAATTTTATTTTTACGAGAGGTAAAAGAGAAATAGGAATCAGAATGGGTAACAAATTTTAATGCTTAGCCTTAACTAATCGATTAATTTAGTAATAATTACGCTAGAAGAGTATAGGATACACTATATATTGAAAAAAAAATTATAAACATGTTATAAGTTTAAGCTTGTTTTTTATTGTAAATCAATTAAAAAAATTAGTAAGGATAAATAACCATCAGTCACTACCATGATTACTCTCAAATAGATCTTCATGCACACAGTCAATAAATTGATAATTATTTCATTAATTAACTTGATTATTAATAAAGAAAAATTATTTTAAAATTGTAATTAATCTTCTCGCTTAGGTATTATAAAAATACAAAAGATAAAATTGTGAATTCTTATACTTAAACCTTATTCTAGATTTTATGGGAAGATATGTTTATTTGACGTATTAAGTAATATTTAATGATCTTCATGTTTCAAAGGTAAAAATACAAATATTTTGTGGATAATGCAGGAATTATTCTTCTCTACCTTTAAATCGAGATGAATATCACGACTTTCCATTTCTCTTATCTAAATTCGATGGACTTCTTTAACAACTGTACTTTTGGATGAAGTCTGGAAGCACAATATGTAATGCTCGTGAAGAAAGATAGGGAAGTCTAAGTAAAAACGCGAGGAACAGGACTTTACATATCATAACATTACCGTAAGCTTAAATATTTTTCATTTAAACAGTATGTAATATCTGAAGAACAGTTCATATTCTTGTGAAATTGTAAAATATACCATGTTTGAGTGAAGATTTGTAAAAGTGTACTAAATTTTTCTATGCTTTATTTTCAATTTTACTTCATATTTCCTTAATTTCATATATGGATTGTGCATAACTCAAAACATTTGTGAACTATCTGTGAGGTAGGAAAGATAAAAGTTTTACCAAAATATATTAGAGAAACACCAGATTTACCTAGGATAAAATAGGAGGATGTATTTGGTGCTGTTATACTAAAGATAAAAGTTTTCTCCCTGTATTTATTATACAAATCTAGTGAAAGTGAGTATAGAACAGATGATGTTCTAAAAAATTTGCTTGTAGTTCTAAATTTAAAAAAAATATATAAAGATCTAAAATATTATACTTCTAAATTTTGATTTCTATAATTTTGTTTTATTATCAGTCTAACTATCAATATCTGCCAATTCAGTCACTTATTGATTGCTTACTTTGGTTTAATTCGGAACGTGATAGTCTACTGTATTTCCTACACCATGGCTTGTATTTCCTACACACCAATATCGGGTTTTTCTGCTGTAATCCTATACCAAAAGCTTACGAGCATCATTGAAAGCAGGCGATTCAAAACCACAACTCATGAATCTAAGAATTGGTTAATGGTATAAACAAAATATCAATCGTTAAACTTGACAGTAATAGCAAAAGTTGAACATTCTCTAACTAATCAAAATTACTTTTTCCAATTGACTTATCCCATTTTTTAAATAACATTAGTATTCTATGCACTGTGCATACTTAAGACGAGATCTTGATAAACTCGGTGAAAAGAGTAACCAATGAGCTAAACAATAACTCAGATGTCTGGATATTGCTTCCTCTTTAGGGAATTTCAAGCGAATGTATTCTCATTAAAACCCAATTATTATCGTGAGAACAGTATCTAAAAGAGCACATTTGTGTACCAAAACATAAAATAAGCATAATCTATTAAATTTATGTCTGTGTAAATGTCTTATCTATTCTATTAATCATGAGCAAATAAGAATCTCTCCCAGTTTTTTACTTTAACACATTCTGTGTGGGTACATTTCGCAACGAAATTGTACCGGAAGCTTTCATTTTGGCGTAAATTTAGTTGCTCAGTTAAATCTCAATAGATCGAAAATTATTTATTTTTTTAACCAACTTTTCGCATTTTATATTGAATTGCGAAATTTATATATATTGAAATATATAAACAAATATATAAATAGACAAATAAAGAAATATATATATATATATATATATATATATATATATATATATATATATATTCGCAAGGATAAAAGTTAATTTTAAATCTAATTTTTTAAAATCAACCTTCCCGTTCTGTCTTTCAGCTTCGACTGTTCAGTATCAACAATCATAAGATTTTTGTAAATAAAAAATATGTTTTTATTGGATATATTTATAATAGTATCGTAAATATGAAAAATCAAATAGGAATAGTAGTATATAGTTTTAATTTTTTAGAATTATGTTATATATAAGCATTTTTATATTAAAAAAATAAAAAGAGCAATCATAAGACTAATAATGTATAATATAGTTTTATTTGTCTAAAATTTTCCAGAATCTATATAGTAGAAAAGAACATTCGGCTTCGTTTTTCTGTATATACCGTTATTTTCGTACCCAATAAGAAACTATGTTGTTACACTAACCCTTACTAGTACCTGACCAGCTCTCAAGTATCAATCATCAGAAAACGTACTAGTACATGTCCCGCATACAATGTGTTAATATATGCAATATTTCAGACCGAAATAATTGTTATATTTACATGAGATTCCAAGTATCTGATTCCTAATTCATTTATGTTAATATTATAGGCTTTTGTATTCTTACTGTAATATACAAAATATTACTTTTACAGACTATATGAAAAATTTCAATTGCCAAATTATATTGCTAATTATAACGCTTGTATAGATAATGTATATTTATAGATATAAAGTATAGATATTACTGTGTTAATTCGTGTATTTAAAGTACATAAATTATTTAATAAAAGCTTAAAATATTCTACAGAAACATATATATTTATGAATTTTTATGTAACCATTAGTTTTTAAGATTTTATTATTCTCAAAACACCTATAAATACTTCAAAATTATTAATATCTGGCAATACAAAATATACTTTACAACGCAATGTATTTATATTTTCTGTAAAATTCATGGAAGTGACGCTTTTGAAATAAAATTTATAGGTCATTCCCGGACACGAAGCATATAAAATAGTGAAATATCAGCTAAGAGTAGATGTGAGGGCGAAAAATTATTAGTTTTCTTTAACTAAATATACAGTTCTTTCCAGAAACTCGCGAAATGTTGGACAACAAGCTGGTTATAAGCATTATAAAAATACTATTAGCACCAGCTGTGACGTGAAATACTTCTTTACTTGAAATGGAAATTGGCTATTTCGACAAAATCGAGGGAATGTACAGGAAATTATATTAATTTTTCGAAGTTTGTAGAGAGTTAAAGCAAATCAACAATTTATCTTTATTATTATGCATATATTCATGTGATTTTATGAGATATATTGCAAATACTTATTAATTTAGATAAAAATATTCTTGTAAACATGTAGTCTAGTTTATTTAATATTTTACATTATTTATGATATTTATACGAGAAATTGTAGTAAATGCATTATATAATAATTGAAACGAAATTTTAGTTCGACAAAATCGAGTAATGTAGAGGAAATTATATTATTTTTTTTTATAAATTTTCCCTGGATTAAACTCTTTTTTATTGGTTGTTATAAATATGCACTAATTGGATATAATTTTAAATAAAATATTTTATTCCTTAATACTATTAGCACCAGATGTGATGTGAAATATTTCTCTACTTGAAATCGAAATTGGCTATTTCGACAAAATCGAGGAAATGTACTCGAAATTAACTATGTAGTGTAGTTATATTTACTCTTATCTGTTATCAATTTATCTTTATTATTATACATATTTTCATGTGATTTCATGAGATAAGTACAAATAACAAATATGTACAAATTTAGATTTTTGTAACCATGTAGTGTAGTGTATTTACATATTTTATATTATTTATGATATTTAAACTAGAAATTGTAGTAAATGTAGTAAATGTATTATTTAATAATTGAACACGGATTTTTTTTAGTTCGACAAAATTGAGTAATGTAGAGGGAAATATATTATTTTTTAAAACTTTTAGTGGGTTACACTTTTTTTTATTGGTTGTTATAAATATACACTAATTGTATATAATTTTAAATAAAATATTTTAAGTCCTAATACTGTTAACACCAACTGTGACGAAAAATACTTCATTACTTCAAATGGAAATTGGATATTTCGATAAAACTCGAGGGAATGTACAAGAAATTATATTAATTTTTTAAACATATAGTGAGTTAAAGCAATTCAACAATTTTGCTTTATTATTATAAATAATGCATATTTGAGAATTTTGCACATTTTCATGTGATTTTATGACATATATTGCAAATAGGCATGAATTTAGATAAAAATATAATTCTTGTAACCATGTAGTGCAGTTTATTTACATACTTTACATTATTTATGATATTTAAACTAGAAATTATAGTAAATGTAGTAAATGCATTATATAATAATTCAAAGGGATTTTTTAGTTCGACAAAATCGAGTAATGTAGAGGGAATTGTATTATTTTTTAACATTTTTACTGGGTTAAACTCTTTTTTATTCTTTTCATAAGTATACACTAATTGGATATAATTTTAAATAAAATCTTTCATTCCTTAATACTATTAAGACCAGCTGTGAAGGGAAATATTTCTTTACTTAAAATGTAAATTGGCTTTTTAGATAATATCGAGGTAATGTACCAGAAATTATATTAATTTTTCTAAGTTTGTAGCGAGTTAAAGCAAATCAACAATTTATCTATTATTATGCATATTTTCATGTGATTTTATGAGATATATTGTAAAATGGTATTACTTCAGATAAAAATATTATTCTTGTAACCATGTAGCGTAGTTACTTTGCATAACTTTCATTATTTATGATATTTAAACTAAAAAGTTCACTAAATATATACATTATATATTAATTAAAATGGATATTTATAGTTTGACAAAGTAGAAAAATTTACTGAAAATTATATATATTATAAATTTTCCTGGATTGAATGCTTTTTTATTGAATGTTATAAGTATACAATAATTGGATATAATTTAAAATAAAATATTTTATTCTTTAAGCCAAATACATAGTAGTTTATGTATATATTTAACATTAAATCAGAAATTTAAAATACAAAATGATGATAAATGTTTTAACAAAATATGTAATTTACTTACCACATTTTTATAAAGAAAATTTTTTTAAGTCATATTATAAACTTTTATGTAGATTAAGATTATAATTTCCTAGAAAAAAGTTGTGTCTTTTAAAATAAATGCAATACCTTTTGAAATACTAAGAGTTAAAAATGGTACTCTCCAATATTAAAACCATGTACTGCATTAAAATTTAAATTTTAAGGGAGAGTCTGAAGCAGGTTGACTTTTATTCCGTCTAAAAATGCACACAAAAAAGTTCCAATTTGACAGCTTTAGAAGAAAGAATTTTTAAAATAGAATTTATCTGTTTCTATACATTTTGTATTTACTGTGTTTTTTATTTAGTATTTAGAATTTTGTGCTTATATGGATATATAATTTGAGAAAAACTGATATCAATGTACGTAAAACGAATTTAAACTATTATATTGAAAGTTTATTTGCAAGATTAGTTTTACATATATTAACACGTTTTCGAATTTATAGTGTGTAATTCAAATGTGTTTAATGGAATTGTTCTTTGAAAAATTTAATTCAATTTTCTAAATTTTTTCAAACCCAAACATTAAACACAAACACATACAACATTTATACTTCCTGACTTTCTACTTCTTCTTATTTTAATAGAAAGAGTAAAACATTAATAATTTTAATGTTTTCTAATT
>CM063511.1:32463218-32505718 GCA_032207245.1 Pardosa pseudoannulata | reverse complement strand
ATGTATATGTATTCTTTATAATGTATAATTAAAGAAATTGCAAAAGGAAAACGTCAGACCTGTTAATTGTTTTAGATTTTAAAACCTAGATATAGTTTTAACCTATATATTAACACAACTTTATCTAAAAAATGCTAAACTTTATAGTTACTACAGATTTATTTAGAAATGCAAATACTGAAATTAACAAAAAAAGGTTTTAGAATTTAAATTTTGCTGACTGAATTTTAATTTGTGAAAAGAAAATAAATGTTTTAAATAAATACTTTGAAAACTTAATTTTACGGTTAATATTCATTATTTGGTATTATTGGTAATTACTGTAAGTCAGAAAAGTTTCTTGCAGTTTTTCAATAAGATACAATTTTTCAAAACATATCATAAAAATCTTTATAATGTATATGTAATCTTTATAATGTATAGGTAAAGAAATTACAAGAGGGAAAGTCAGACCTGTTTATTTTTTTTAGATTTTAAAACCTAGATATAGTTTTAACTTAAAACATAACACAAATGAATTTTAAAAATGCTTTACTTTATAGATACTACAGATTTATTTAGAAATGCAAGTATGAAATTAACAAAAAAAAAGGGTAAATTTTTGAATTCAAAAGTTGAGGACTGGATTTTAATTTGAGAATAGAAAATAAATGTTTTAATTAAATACTTTTAAAATTTAATTTTACGTTTAAGTTTCATTATTTGGTATTATTGGTAATTGCTGAAAGTCAGAAAAGTTTTTTGCAGTTTCTTAATAAGATACAATTCCTCAAAGCATATCATAAAAATCTTTATAATGTATATGTACCTTTACTTATAGTGATCGTTTAAGCGCATGTCATAAGTTTACTGGAACAAAGAAATTCTGTCACAATATCTTAGTTATTGCAGCTGTTACTAGAATTAATTCTACGTAGGCCCTTTTATTTTTTGCCAGCAATCCACTTTGAGGTAATATATTTTGAATTATCGGTCATCTTTTTCGCATTAAACATAGAAAGTAGGGCATTACTATTAAAACCTTATGGGGAAGCACGGAAAAAGTGATTTATATTATTGAATGCAATTTTCAGAAGCTTTATAGATACATAAAAAGAGGATTTTCAAGGATGATGAGTTTTAATAGGATGAATAAAGATTAAGAAATAATTTTTCTTGCTATACATTTAATAAATTATATAACACATTTTTAGTTCATCAAGTAATAATTCTAAATTCATGCATATCTGCCGTTTAAAAAAACAGTCAAAAACTCAATGAAAACGGTGGAGATTTTAAAAATATGCTAAATGATTTTCTTTTAACATTATTTTTAAAGAAAGTATTTGATATTTTAACTGTAATGCATTTTTAATCTTTATTAACATGCATCCTTTAATTATAATGGAAAGAATATTTTAATCTTAAAATTATATCCTATTTTTATTGGAACATTTTATTATTAAAGATCATTAAGTATAAAGATCCATATTTATTAAAAGTAAATTAAGTAAAAATTTTTAGAATTTATCATAAAATACAAAAAACTGTGTAACGAATATGACTATACATGCACTTATAATTTTCTACTAAAGATATAAATTTTATAATTTGAAAAGTTTATATGCATGATATTTAGGTAGTATAAAATACTTTTTTATTTGATTTACATAAAAAATTGATCATAAAAAACTGTAAATATTTTAGTAATGAGTGCTAATATGGAATCAGCATATTTTCTATTCTATTTATTTTATTTCATATTTATTTATTTTATATTATATTTATTTTTTTTTATTTTATATTTATCATAAAATACAGAAACCTGTGTAACGAATATGACTATACATGCACTTATAATTTTCTACTAAAGATATAAATTTTATAATTTGAAAAGATTATATGCATGATTTTTAGGTATTATAAAATACTTTTTTATTTGATTTACATAAAAATTTGATTATAAAAAACTGTAAATATTTCTGGTAATACGTGCTTATATGGGATCAGCTTATTTTCTATTAATTCTATTTCTTTTATTTTATATTTATTTATTTTATATTATATTTATTTTATTTTATTTTTATCATAAAATACAGAAAACTATGTAACGAATATGACTATACATGCATTTATAATTTTCTACTAAAGATATAAATTTTATAATTTGAAAAGTTTATATGCATGATATTTAGGTAGTATAAAATACTTTTTTATTTGATTTACATAAAAATTTGATTATAAAAAACTGTAAATATTTCTGGTAATACGTGCTTATATGGGATCAGCTTATTTTCTATTAATTCTATTTCTTTTATTTTATATTTATTTATTTTATATTATATTTATTTTATTTTATTTTTATTTATTTCTTTTATTTTATATTTATTTATTTTATATTATATTTATTTTATTTTATTTTTATCATAAAATACAGAAAACTATGTAACGAATATGACTATACATGCATTTATAATTTTCTACTAAAGATATAAATTTTATAATATGAAAAGATTACATGTGTGGCTTTTATGCATCATAAAATAATTTTTTATATTACATTTACATAAAAAATTGATCATAAAAAACTGTAAATATTTTAGTAATGAGTGCTAATATGGAATCAGCTTATTTTCTATTAATTCTATTTATTTTATTTTATTTTATTTTTATTTTATATATTTTTTTTTCATAATTATTTATTTATTTTATTTATTTTTTATAAAAATTCTTATTTGCCTTTGAGTCCAGGATAGACTTTTTCCCAGTGCAGCATCTGCAAGCCGTACATCTGATAGGGTGATTGCTCTCTGAGGGTGCTCATACATTACGATACATTACATTACATTATTACAGTATTACACTATTACTTATTACAGTATTACATTTCGTTATTTGTACATTCATTTATTACATCTATATGATTTTTACTAATAAAAAAATCGACGTTACAAAAACCAGTAATTTCTTTCCCTATGTTCTCATGTACGAAATTCTACCGACAATCACAAAAATATATTTTATCGAACACAGCAATTTGAGTAGCAGTAAGAAAAATTCTGTATGTAGTTCTATTGAAGAAAGTTAGTTAAACATTTTACTTTTGTATGTGAGAACTTCTCCTTCTCTATACTTTACATTGCGAGATTTTTACAAAGGGTAGAATTGCACATATTTCTGCCCCGTAGAGGGGCGCAGATAATAAAAAGTTTAGAAACACTTCTAGAGATGGTAATAAACTACTCGACATATTTGTTTTATCTTTATAAATGTTTAGACACAAAGTTACTTCTAGCACAGAAATTACATTAGGAAAATGGAATTCAATAACATAAGTTTTTTTTTCCAATTTTTTTTTATCAAATTTCAACTTAATTTAAATGTTAAATTCAATAGATTAAAGTATTGAAACAGTGCAGAAATGGATTTAGGTTATGCTTTAGGTTTATTTATCCATTAACACTTAATTTCACAAGACGTTTTTTCAAATATCGATTAAAATATATTTAAATAAATAATAATAATAATTTTAATAATAATAATAATAATAATAATATATAATATATTTAATATATTGTATCTTATATATAAAAAATATATTTCTAGAGATTTTATTTATTTGATAGTTCGTTGTAGCGGACTTAGCCAAATTAAGGATTAAGTGTAAAACATATTACTGATGTAATTTCCAGGAAAACTCCTTACATTTCTCAATTAAAGCAATATGTGATATTTAGAATTTTAAGAGATTTCTATTATGTGTTTCATATAAATTGTTATTCAAAATGGAAGAAAATACGATAAGATTTTCTATGATACTTCCTTCACGGTCTCAAATATGTATATATGAAAGTGAGACAGCGTGAGACACCGATTTGAAATAAAAGGAAATTTTAAAAACTAATAAAAGGTATTTAAGAGAAGAAAAGGGAAGAAGACAAGCGTTTAAGACTATGTAAAGGTAAATTGAATGGTAAAGGAAGAGTAAAGAGAATTTTAGATTTTAACTGAGATTTCCTTCAAAACACTTAAAAAAATACCGTCAATATTTATTAAATACATTTCGTATATCTGGTATAATTTAGATGAAAATGAAATACTAAAAAATGGAGATATGAAAATTAGATCACACGATTTTACCGTCTTATATATATCTTCTTACGGTTTAAGCGGAATCTAATAATAATACTCATCATTGTATGGTAATTATAAAGCTCCCCTTATAATGAAAATAAGGTGAAATAATTAACTGCAGATGTTTGCTTCACTTGTTGTATAATACTGCTAAAAACCAATTCAATAAATTGATTCCTAATTGCTAGTGCAAAGACATAAATACACCATGTTATATGTTTGCTTCTTTAAACACAGTAAATAAATATTTAAATTATAAATGTCTTTATTTATGACTATTACACAGTTTAACAGTCAACAATCAAACATGGCGGCGGGCTAGCGTGCACACTCTAACAAAGAAGCTACATTTGTATAAGGTTCATACAGCTACCCTTTCTGAAAACGCTCCCTCTTAACGCATTAGTACGCATCAAGCCCTTTTATATGGAGTTATATATGTTTCAAGGGCTTGAATTAAAGAGTGCATTGCTCTTTCTGCCTTCGAACCCTTAATTTATTAATTTTATATATTCAAACCTTTATATATATATATATATATATATATATATATATATATATATATATATATATATATATATATATATATATATATATATATATATATATATATAGGGCTGCAGTTTATGCTTATTAACTACATTTCGTATATCTAGAATAATTTGGATGAAAATGAAATATTGAGATATACGAATGTTTCCATAATAAAGGGATATCGTTGAGAGACGTATAATTTCGATATTAGAAATTTACAGATTTGCTATCAATCTAATACTAACCATGATCATTGTATGATATTCACAATTTGTAATGATTTCCTTAAAATCATGTTATTAAGGTGAAATGATTAATTGCAAATGTTTGCATCTCCTGTTGTATAATACTGCTGAAAACCAAATCAATAAATTAAATCATAATTGCTAGAAGTGCAAAGATTTAAATACACCATCTTCTATGATTGCGTGGTTAAACCCAGTAAATAAATGTGTAAATTATAGCTAAGAATTATGAAGATTCTCTCCGAGTATAACCACTTTAGTGCTTTCAAGAATCTAAGTTATATTCATTTTACCGAAAACTATTCGAGAGATAATTGCACGGTGCTGATATTTCATTGAAAAAGAAGCTTTTAATTAGAGGGTTAAACTGAACATAAATGCCACTACTTTCTTTAAAATTGCACAAAATATTTGAACTCGTCCGAGATAGGTGTAACGAGATTGCATTAAGAGAATGTAAACACGAAGAGGAATTTTGAAAAATGCAGTTAATAACATCCATTGGGAGGCTGAATTTCTATTTCAAAACAAGCTATTATTTCTTAACGTCTGTGCATGTTAATGATGTCGTACTTGGAATTTTTAAGGTAATAAACACATTTAGGTGTTTGAAGCGCTTTTATCTTTGTAATTATTGTACCGTAAATGGAAGTAGATATGTCAGAATTTGTCGTTATTAGATCCAATAAACGTGTATGTAATTACCAATCTCACCAAATATTTCTAGCTGGTATATTGGTATAATAGCCATTAAATTCATTACTGAAATTCGAAAAGTAATTTACGAAGTAACCATTCTACAATTAATGTGTGATATCCTGGAATAAATAAACATTACATGCAATTAGGCTTTAAATAAACGTCAATAAACGAAAACAAAGAACAGCTCTTCGAAGTGAGTTTTCTGAGAATGGAAGTCTCACGTTGACATCCTATGTGACTTCTTTGCTATAATTTAGTTTCATTTCTTGAAGTAGTATATATGTTTTAGTAACGCTTTGTGGTAGAGCATGATCTTGCGTTAACCATTCACTGTCTGGTGAATCCTGAAACGCTGGATGTATGGCTAGATATTGTTGTAAAATCGCAAAGTAACTTTCACTATTGATCATTTCATCAGTGAAAAACCTCCTTAATAACTTTACTGCATACCGCTGTTCAAACAGTAAGTTTGAGACAATGAAGGAACTTCGCCTCACACAAATAGGGAATTTTAGAATCCTCAATTCTTTACATTTGCTTATTGAGAAATCCATTGAGTCGGAAATGATCTTTGGTGAACCAAATACAGTCAACACCAAAGCAGTCATTATCAATTATATTTAGTATCTGATTCGCAAAGTCAAGAAATTGGTTCTATTTTCCAGAGTTACAACTGTTAGCCTAGAACTAACATGTCCGACAATATCTTCTGACCCTTTACCTATCCCTTCGAATTTAGCAAAAAGCCTCGGAATGGTTTCCGCAATCTGTTCTTTTTCAATAATAAACCATCTTCGAAAGCAGCGCTATGTGGCAGTTACAATATAATCTAACCTGTGGTATTCCAGTACCAGACAAACTATCTGTTGAAATGAATACGTCTTTACACACGTTTTCTTATGTAAGAGCAATTCTTTTCACATTTCAATGGTTGAATGAATCGTTTGTGGATAATATAACACCAGCGACTGACAACAGTATTTACAATTTAGTGACTTTTATATATGAGTGCTGCCGCAATTTTACATACATGTTCGTATTTTTCCCGATTTGATATTTTCATACTCTCCCTACCAATTTTCGCCCGTGATTCGTATCAGGAATAGATATTTTAACGAAACTTTGGATTTCGAGCACTATTTGTAGTTATTTCAATTACAGCGCCATCTTCTGACAACTTTTTTACTATATTATCAAAATTTTATGTAAATTTCTTAGATACTTCGCAATCAACATATCATTTGTAGCATTCTTCTATCTTTTTTTCATTTTAATTAAATTTAAAGTAGGGAACACCTTTCCTGAAAACCATATATATATATATATATATATATATATATATATAGAGAGAGAGAGAGAGAGAGAGAGAGAGAGAGAGAGAGAGAGAGAGTGAGAGAGAGAGAGAGAGAGAGAGAGTGAGAGAGAGAAAGAGGGAGAGAGTGAAAGAGAGAAATAGAGGGAGATATAGAGAGAAATACAGATATAGATATATATATATATATATATATATATATATATATATATATATATATATATATATATATATATATATATATATGTAAGGTTTGAATATATAAAATTAATATTTTGGGGTTCGAAGCTCAAAAAACGTAACGCACTCTTTAATTCAAGCGCTTGAATCACATATAACTCCTAATAAAAGAGCTTGATGAGGAATAATTGAATTGAGAGAGAGCGTCTTGAGAAAGGATTGCTCTATGAACCTTGGCCAAATGTAGCTTCTTTGTTAGAGTGTGGACGCTAGCCACTTGCCAACATGTTTAATGGTTGACTGTTAAACTGTGCAGTAGTCATTAATAGAGACATTATCAAGTAATCATTGTCTTGCATGTCATAGGCATGCCATATATATATATATATATATATATATATATAAGTACGTATGTATATATAGAGAAATGTGGCGTAAAATAAAGTGTAAAACGTACTTATTAACTACATTTCGTATATCTAGAATAATTTGGTTGAAAATGAAATATTGAGTTATTGGAATGTTTCCTTAATAAAGCCTTATCATTGAGAGATACATAATTTCGATATTAGAAATTTACCGATTTGTTATCAATTAAATGGAATATAATACTAACCATGATCATTGTATAATATTCACAATCTGTGATGCTTTCCTTAAAATCATTATTAAGGTGAAACGATTAATTGCAAATGTTTGCATCTCGTGCTCTATAATACTGCTGAAAACCAAATCAATAAATTAATTCATAATTGCTAGAAGTGCAAAGATTTAAATACACTATGTTCTAAGATTGCGTGGTTAAACCCAGTAAATAAATGTGTAAATTATAGCTTGGAATTATTAAGATCCTATCCGAGGGAGGAGTATAACCACTTTAGTGCTTTCAAGAATCTAAGTTATATTCATTTTACCGAAAACTATTCGAGACATAATTGCACGGTGCTGATATTTCATTGAAAAAGAAGCTTTTAATTAGAGGGTTAAACTGAACATAAATACCACTATGTTCTTTAAAATTGCACAAAATATTTGAGCTCGTTCAAGATAGGTTTAACGAGATTGTATTAGGAGTACGTAAACACGAAGAGGAATTTTGAAAAATGCAGTTAACATCCATTGGGATTCTGAAGTTCTGTTTCAAAACAAGCTATTATTTCTTAACGTTTATGCATGTTAATGATGTCGTACTTGGAATTTTTAAGGTAATAAACACATTTAGGTGTTTGAAGCGCTTTTATCTTTGTAATTATTGTACCGTAAATGGAAGTAGATATGTCAGAATTTGTCGTTATTAGTATATCCAATAAACGTGTATGTAATTATCAATCTCACCAAATATTTCTATCTGGTATATTGATATAATAGCCATTAAATTCATTACTGAAATTCGAAAAGTAATTTACGAAGTAACCATTCTACAATTAATGTGTGATATCCTGGAATAAATAAACATTACATGCAATTAGGCTTTAAATAAACGCCAATAAACGAAAACAAAGAACAGCTCTTTGAAGTGAGTTTCTGAGAATGGAAGTCTCACATTGACATTCTTGTGACTTCTTTGCTATAATTTAGTTTCATTTCTTAAAGTAGAATTTTTGTTCTAGCAAGTCTATGTGGTAGAGCATCATCTTGTATGAACCACTCACTGTCTGGGGGATTCTCAAATGCTTTATGTATGGCAAAAAATTGTTGTAAAATTGCAAGGTAATGTTCACTATTGATCGTTTTGCCAATGAAAAACTCCGATAGTACCTCTACCGCATACCGCTGTCCAAACAGTAAGTTTGAGACAATGAAGGGGTTTCGCCTCATACAAATAGGGATTTTTAGAACCCGCATCTATCGCATGGAAATCTCTTGTTGACAATCCAGTGCTATAATTTAGTTTCATTTCTTAAAGTAGAATATTTGTTCTAGTAAGGCCATGTTGTAGATCACCATCTTGCATGAACCACTTACTGTCTGTTGGATTATTAAACGTTTTATGTATGGTGAGAAATTGTTGTAAAATTGCAATATAACTTTCACTATTGATCATTTCACCAATGAAATATCTCCGATAATACCTGTACTGCATACCGCTGCCCAATCAATAAGTTTGAGACAATGAAGGGATTTCGCCTCATACAAATAGGGATTTTAAAACCCCCAAATCTCATTTTTTGTTAAATGATGAATCCATTGAGGTGGAAATGTTCTTTGGTGAACCAAGTGCAGTCAACACCAAAGCAGTCATTATCAATTATATTTAGCATATGATTCGCAAAGTCAAGTTGTTGGAGACATTTCCCGGAGTAACATTTGTCAGTTAGAGCAAATCAGTTTCTCCAGCTGCCTCAATTATGCATTGATTCATCCCTGTAAAAAATATGCAGAGGGATGAAATGTAACAATGAGTTACACAATTGGAAACTGACCAAAGAACAGAAGCGATGTCAGTGACCCCCCTTCGACCCCATTGGACAAGAGGGGTTGTTAAAGCGGGTCAGTCGTATTTGGTCCTGGCAACTGTAGTGATTGAGTTTTGTCCGGTGGATTTGAAGGCCCTTCCAGAGAAAAAGCAGACCAAGACGGAGCGAAAAGATACCTTCATCAGAAGCACGGGATGCTACATCTTTTTTTATTACCTGAACAGATCGAGTCATCAGAGGCAGGGAATTGCTCCAACATTTCCAGCAGTATATGGAGACTCCATACTGATATTTAATTTGTTTTATTTGCGTCACCAGATTGTTCTTCATCAAAAATATAATTATAAAGAGTCTGCAAAAGGGTAAGCCTTCGGTCATTTGTATCGGGTGTTTTATTCCTTGTGTTATCTCAGCAGGCCTAGCATAAGTCATTGGTATGTAATAGCCTGGAACCAAAATGTCTGACATCTGCCCTGCTACCTATCCATTCGAATTTAACAAAAAACCTTAGAAAGGCGTCCGAAATAAGTACTTTTTCAATATTAAATCCTCTTTGAGAGCTGCGCCTTGTGTCCCTTCCTCCCTTCCCCAGTGGCATGACAGCCCAGGATGGGCCTTAGCCTTCTCTAGAATTCAGGAAGCCTTCTCTAGAATTCTCTAGAAATCAGGCAGTCCTATCTTTCGCTCTGGATTTCCAATTTGAAATTTTGAAGGATCTTATGTCTTTCTCAAAAGCAGTCTAACGATCTAAGTTTTGGTCGTCCTCTCATTCGGGTTCCTATTGGTTTGGCCGTAAAATCTTTTTTTGTGGATCTATTGTCATTAAGTCGAACTAGGTGTCCAGCCCATTTTAATCTTTGTAAACTGATAAAATTAATTATATCTGGGTTTTATATGTTCTGTATAATTCAATATTTGTTCTTCTCCATATACCATTTACATTAATTCCCCTCAAAAATACTTCTCAATATATTTCTCTCAAAAACTGCTTTCCTTGTCTCTTTCTGTCAATATCCAGGTTTCAGATGAGTAAGTCAAAACAGGTCTTATTAGGCATTTATACAATATTATTTTAGTCAATCTTTTAATTTACTTAGACTTTAAATATTTCTTTAATCCAAAAAAAAAACATCGATTAGCAGCAGTAATTCTGCTATGAATTTCAACTGATATATTATTTTGTGCGCCTTGTGTCAGTTACACTATATTCTTACCCGTGAAAATTCGAGTACCAGATAAACACGCTGTTCAAATGAATACATCTTTACCCCTGTTTTCTTCGGTACAAGCAATAATTTTCACAGTTCAGTGGTCGAATAAATCGTTTGTGTCTTACATTACACCAGCGACTAATAATTGTATTTACCTTTCAGTTTCTCTTATATCTGAATGATGCCGCAATTTTACATACATGTGTATTTTTTCCCGATTTGATATTTTCATACTTTCTGTACTAATTTTCGACCGGTGATTCACATCAGGAATCTAGATTTTAACGGAACTTTGGATAATGAGTATTCTTTGTAGGTATTTCAATTACAGCGCAATCTACTGACACCTTTTTTAACTATATTTTCAAACTTTTGTATAAATCTCTTATACTTTGCAATTAACATACCGTTTGTGGAATTCTACAATCTTTGTTTTCATTTTAATTAATTTTTAAAGTAGGGGACACCTTTCTTGGACACCCTATATATATATATATATATATATATATATATATATATATATATATATATATATATATATATATATATATATATATATATATATATATATATATATATATACATACATACATACATAGATAGATACACACAGAGAGAGAGGAGAGATGTAAAGTATAGAACAGAGGGTTGCTGTATGTGCCTATTACTGCATTTCATATATGTAGAATAATTTTGATGGAAATTAAGTATTGAGAAATATGGATGTTTATTAATAAAGGAATATCGTAAAGAGATACGTAATTGCAATTATAGAAATTTTGCTATTATTTAAATGGATTACAATAATTATCCTCATCATTGTATGACATTCACAATGTGTAAAACATACCTTAAAATTATGTTATTAATGTGAAAGGATTAATTGCCGACGTTTGCATCTCGTGTTGTATAAGATTGCTGAAAACCAAATCAATAAATTAAATCACAATTGCTAGAAGTGCAAAGATTTAAGTACACCATCTTCTATGATTGCGTGGTTAAACCCAGTAAATAAATGTTTAAATTATAGCTTAGGATCATAAAGATTCTCTCCGAGGAAGAAGTATAACCACTTTAGAGCTTTCAAGAATTCAAGTTATATTCATTTTACCGAAAAATATTTGAGACATAATTGCACGGTGTTGATATTTCATTGAAAAAGAAGCTTTTAATTAGAGGGTTAAACTGAACATAAATGCCACTTTCTTTAAAATTGCACAAAATACTTGAGCTCGTCAAAGATATGTGTAACGATATTGCATTAGGAGAACGTAAACACGGAAGGGGAATTTTAAAAAATGCAGTTAATAACATCAATTGGAATTCTGAAGTTCTATTTCTAAACGAACTATTATTCCTTAACGTTTGTGCATGTTAATGACGTCGTAGTTGGATTTTTAAAAGAAATAAACACATTTAGGTGTTTGAAGCGTTTATCTTTGTAATTTGTGTAGTGTAAATGAGAATAGATATTTCGCAATTTGTCGTTATTAGTGGATGCGATAAACTCGTATGCAAATATCAATGTCGAAAAAATATTTGTAGTTTCTATAATGTTATAATAGTCCTTAAATTCATGACACAAATTTGAAAAGTAATTTACGAACAGATCATTATACTTTTAATTTGCTTATAACTGAAACATATAAACATTTACGAGAGCTCGTATATAAAATAAAAGGAAAATTACATTAAACAAACTGTTTTTACTGAGTGTGCAGAGAAAAATATTTATGTTAACGTCCCTTTGACGATTTCTTTGTTAGAATTTAGCTTCATATCTTAGGGTAGCGATTGTATAGTCTTATTGTAAAAACAGCTTACCAACTTTTTTTTTATCAGGGGTATGTAAAATCCAATTTGAAGAAATTAACACTTATTTGCTTTTTATGTTAAATAATGAAAATGTTCTTAATCATGGATATCGGTAATATATTTAATTATTTCTTTGTTATAATTTATGGTATATATCAAAATTTGTGTGAAAAATTAATAGGATAACCTATCGGAAAGTTTTTAAATGGATAATTGGCATTTGGCAAATGAAAAGCAGAAAAATGGACAGAATTTACAATTATTAATCCTTCTTTTAGTTTTCGGAAGTGTGGAAGAACTTTGGGGCTATGCATTTTACATTCTTTGTTATTAATATGCATGTAAATTAAAGGAAAAAAGTATGTATTTCTCGAAATATCTACAAATTACAAATAATGCTTTTTGTTGTAGGTTTCAACTTTAGATGTCGGACGTGTAGAAGAATTTTGGGGCTATGCATTTTACATTCTTTGTCATTAGAATGCACGTAAATTAAACGAAAATAAAATGTATTTCTCGAAATATCTACGAATTCCAAATAATGCTTTTTATTTTAGGTTTCAACTTTATCTTAAAAATATAAATGAACTTTAAATTTCTTTTTCGAAATATTCCACTGAAAAAAATTTGTATAGTTATTAAGTTCTGTGTGTATCATAAAGGTAAGAACCAATTTTAGTAGTCTTTCAATTGTTGTATATTATTTTATAAAGATATCAATACGGCAACTTTTAACTCAAACTGTAAACTAATATGAGTATACACATAGACATCAAAATAATATTTATAAGTTCTGTATGAAAAACATATAAATCTTCAGTATTCGTTATATTGACAGGACGATTTTCGTGTCCTAAACTAACGTTCTAATTTCAGAAAGACTGTATGTGATCGAAACGGGCTCTGCGAATACTGTTTGTAATTACAAATTTTCCATCTAAAACAGTGACAGCAGTGTATAAATTTGGGGCGATCACGCAATTGCCGGTTTAATGGCAGTTTTCTAAACCAATTTATCAACTTGAATGATTTACTATCAAGATGCTCAGGTAATAGCACAAGGCAGTTAGAAATATTTCAAAACCTTCATACTTTTGCAATGTATCATTTGAAACAACATTTTACAGTAAATTTTCTTATTTCTCTTTATTAGAAATCCATGATAGCAGATGATTTATATTAGACTTTTTTATTTTAGCTTCCAAAATTAAGCTTTTAAGGGTATATAATACATTTAAAACTAAAAAAATTCAACAATAGAATTTTTTTATTTAATATAGAACAAAAAATGTCTTATATCCGGTATATAATAATAGCCTAAGTTATCTCTCCGTCTGTCCTCGAATTTATAAAGCGGTTGGATCTGGAATGGATAGAGGCATACATATTGAATTCTTGATAAGTTAGGGTTAGCAACGTTCGAAATTCACCCCTTCCCCCTCCTTTTCGAGCGTTAATGTCCTTATTCAATTCCTGTTTTTCCCAGTTAAGAGCAGGCGATTAAATTTATCAATGTGTTACATAATAAATATAGTCTGCATAAATTTCATACATTTTATCACTGAACTTAGATATTCGTAAATAATTTTCTTTTATATTTGGCTTAAATAGTAGATTAGGTATATATGTAATAGTATTAAATTTAATCGTCGATTACTTTATGTTACGATGAAAATTTTATTACCGGCATTAACAACAAATTTTTTTCATAAAAGTCTAGGAGTCTATTACAAGTACAATTATAAATCTAGCATTTAAGTCACATATCTTTGAAAATTAAAAAGTTTGTTCGTTTGTGTGATTGTTTTTTATATATATAACCACACGGTTTGACTAAATGAGTTCAACGTGATTTTAAATTGCTCTCACAGAATCGAGAGACTTTAGAGGAGTATGAAGATAAACAAATCATTGAGCGTGTTCTAGATAATTCTCAGCCAAAAGTCAAATCACTTTTTTTACCTGCCTCATAAGGTACTTTACAATTCTGTAAAATTAAAAATTTTACTGTCCCGTGATATGGCAGGCTACATGCCAGTCTTTAATGAAGTTTTAACAGTTGAAAACATAGACAGGTGTTTTCTGCAGAAATACATTTTTAAAAATTATTAAAGTTATTACAAGTTTAAAAATAGAAATCCTTTTTCTAATAGAAAGACATTGCAAATATACGAATTAGAAAAAAGTTATTTTTAAATGAAAGGGAGACTGCCATTTTGTGTGAACCTAAGTAATAATAATGCACGAAATTAAAATTCAATTTAATATAAAATTTAAATTTATAATATACAAATTTGAAACTCATCTTTCGGGAAAGTGAATTTCATTATTTTCAATTGTTAAGCCATTTAATGCTTTATAAAAATACTTAACTTAAAATGATAAAACTAAATTATATTTCATTAAGTAGAGAATGTTTAGAAAATTTAAAAAATTACAATGTTTGCAGATTTTTTTAAATTTTATGATGAATTAAATAGTTTATTAAACAATATTTAAAATCTTGAAATTTATGTCTTTTAATTTAAAATTGAATCTAGTATATTTAACACCATTTTGCATAGTTAAATTTTTCCTTTTATTAGTTAGTACACATGTTTTAGTCCTAGTATCTTTTATTGAAAATAGGAACCTTAATTGTTGTAACGTAGATATGCGCAATTGAATTTCTATATTTACAAAATATTTTTATTGATAAATCTGAGAAAAAAAATTATTTATAAGATTTAAAGCCTTGACAATTACTGTGACTTTAAATTGAATTTAAGATTTGAAACATTATAGCGCATTCTTGAAATTTTCCTTACTTTGATTTTATTAAGAAGTATTAACACATAGCATATTCTTTCAAATATTTTCCTTATTTGCCATAATACAGATATAAGTAACTTAAACTTCTTTATTCAAAAACACATACATCGGCATGTTTGAATTTGAGTATATTATGTTTAAGTTCAGTTCGAAATGTTATAGCTTACTAAATTATTTCATGTTTGAAAACTAAATAAAATGTTTTTAAACATTAAAAAATAATTATAAATCAGTAACTAAATGTAACGAAAGTAGAAAATATTTTCTTAAAAGTTTAAGAAATATTTCGGTGTTCCCACACTTAATTTTAGTGGACACCACTTAAGTTTGTCCAAAACATTTTTCATCTTTTGTTTCTTATTCAGGGGAAAAGAAAAATATGTTATTGTTTTAAACACTGGGAGATCCCATAAAGAGAAATGGATAATAAAACTCATTTTCCCTCTACTTTAAGAATGCGTAAATTAATTGCATCTCAAAACCAGAGGATGAGAATTGCTTGGCACATTCTAATGGGAATATCTGTAGAGCTCGTTTTAAAAAGGGCATAAAATCAACAATTTTAAAAGTGAGTAATTTTCAGTTGCATCAATTAAAGTGCCTACTATTAAGCTAAATGCTTGTTGGATGGGGTTATGTTTTTATGATTGTTCTGATGATCAAAATTTAAAAATACATGGACCTTAATTTCGAATGAACTAAGTATAGTTCTACGAAAATTAAGAATAAAAATTAAAAGATGCATATACATTGTTTTTCATGTAGTAAATTTTAAATGAAGTAAGGGTGTGTTTTCCCACTTTAAATTTCATTAAGTGTATTTATTTTTAATTAGCTCAAATATAATAATTGTTCTTTTAAATTTTTTATATTGTATTATTTTACTAGTTATAGAAGATATTTCGAAAGAGAAATATATAAATTAGTTTGCTTACAATGAGTTTCTTAAATTATATTCCAAAGATTGACAACTAAAAAAAATTTGAAGCTTAATTTAAAATGCGTTAGTGTGCTATTCTACTTAAATTGCATTCCACATAAATTCTTTGGAGTTACAGAATCACATATATTTATTTTCCTAATATGGTACTCTCAATCATTGCTATGCATGCGGTAGCCACTTAAAAACTCCTTTTCATTCTGAATTGAACTATTTTCAAAATAACATTGTTTTAATACATTCTTTTATTCTTATTTTTTGAAAATCGTTAAAAATTAACAATTTTAAAAATAAACCATTTTCACTTGCATCAATTAAAGTTGGTGCTGTTAAGCCAAATGCTTGTTGGATGGGATTATGTTTTTATGATTGTTCTGATGATAAAAATTTAAAAATACATGAAGATTAATTGGGAATGAATTAAGTATTTTCTTGTTTGTTAATGTTTAAATTTAAAGGTACACATACATTATTGTGCTTCATTTACTAAATTTTAAAACATCTTAGGGTATGTTCCCCTCTTTAAATTTTATTAAGTGTTATTATTCACAGTTATTTCTAGTATAATAATTTTGAGTTTTGAGTTTCTTATGTTGTATTATTTTACTAATTGTAGAAGATACTTCGATTGATAAATATATAAACTAAGTTGCGGAGAATGATTATTCATCTTAATTTATTTTTTTAAAGGTTAACAACTAAAAGAGTTTGAAGCTTAGTTTAAAATGCGTAAATTCTACTTAAATTGTATTCTATGTAAATGCGTTGGATTTACAGGAACACATGTATTCCTTTTCTTAATATAGTACTCGTGGACATTGATATGCAGCCATTAGTCACTTAAAAATATCTCATTCTAATTTTTTTTTCTAACATTGTTTAGATACATTACTTTATTCTTATTTTCTAAAAATAGCATAATATGAACAATTTTAGAAGTAAGTAATTTTCACTTGCATCAATTAAAGTTCCTACTATTAAGCTAAATGCTTGTTCAATGGGGTTATATTTATATAATTGTTTTTATGGTAAACATTTAAAAATACACGAAGCTTAATTTTGATCGAATTAAATATTTCATAGAGATTTAAAACCTAACAATTAGTATGCCTTTTAATTTAAATTTTAATTTAAAACAGACAACATTAATATGCATTTTTTAATTTCTCAGTTTTTTTCATTTTATTAGTAAGGGTTTAAGGAATAGCATATTCTTTAAATATATTTTCCTTATTTGCTATAATGTTATAATCTGATATAAGTAATTTTAATTTCTTTATTCCGAAATACCCACATGTATAGGTCATGTGTTAATTTGAATGCATTATGTTTATGTACAGTTTGAAATGCTATTGTTTACTAAATTATTTCATGTTTGAAAACTGAATAAAATGTTTTATAACACTAAAGAAAATTACAGCATGAAAATTTACAGATTTAATGTGTATTTTTAAATTTCTCAGTTTTATTAATTTTATTAGTAAGTGTTTAACAAACAGCATATTCTTTGAAAAAAAACTAAATAAAATGTTTTAAAATATTAAATAATTATAAATCAGTAACTAAATGTAACGGAAGTAGAAAATTTTCTTAAAAATTTTAGAAAGATTTCGGTGTTCCCACACTTAATTTTACTGGACACCACTTAAGTTTGTCAAAATATTTATCATCTTTTGTTTCTTATTCAGAGGAAAAAGAAAAATATGTTATTCTTTTAAACACTGAGAAATCCCATAAAGTGAAATGGATAATAAAAGTCCTTTTCCCCCCTACTTTAAGAATGCGTAAATTAATTGCACCTCAAAACCAGAAGATGGGAATAGGTTGGCGCATTCTAATGGGAATATATGTACAGCTCGTTTTAAAAAGAGCATAAAATAAACAATTTTAAAATGAGTAATTTTCAGTTACATCAATTAAAGTGCTTGCTATTAAGCTAAACGCTTTTTGGATTTGGTTAAATGTTTATGATTGTTCTATGAAGCATTTAAAAATACATGGACCTTAATTTCGAAAGAATTAAGTATATTTCTACTTAAATTAAGAATAAAAAATATTAGATGCACACACATTATTGTTCTTCATATAGTAAATTTTAAAAGAACTAATAGTGTATTTTCCAACTTTCAATTTTATTAAGTGTATTTATAATTAATTATAATAATTGTTCTTTATGTTCTTATTGTTTTTATGCTTCTTATAATAATTGTTATAATAATTAAGTGTAATAATTGTTCTTTTTGCTTTTTTATTGCATTATTTTACTAGTTATAGAAGATATTTTGAACGATAAATATATAAACCAAGTTGCTTACAATGAGTTTCTTTAATTATTTTTTAAATATTATATAAAAGAATTCGAATCTTAATTAGTATATTATACTACTTAAATTGTATTTCACATAAGTGCGTTGAAGTTACAGATCACATGTATTCCTTTTCTTAATATAGTACTCTTGGACACTGATATGCACGCATTAGCCACTGAAAAACTCATTCTGCTTTTTTCTCAAACTAACTATTTTGATATATTATTTTAATCTTATTTCCGAAATTGGATAAAATGAACAATTTTAAAAGTAAGTCATTTTACTTGCATAGTAAAGTACCTGCTTATAAGCTAAATATTTTTTGGATGGGATTATATTTTTTAATTATTTTGAAGGTAAACATCTAAAAATACATGAAGCTTAATTTGGATTGAATTAAATATTTTAATGAGATTTAAAACATAACATTTAGTATGCATTTTAATTTAAATTTTAATTTAAAATTCGTAACATTAATGTGCATTTTTTTAATTACTCAGTTTTTTCATTTTATTAGTAAGTATTCAGCAGTTAGTATCTTCTTTGAAAATATGTCTGCTATAATGCTATAATCTGATGTAAGTAAATATTTCATTATTCAGAAACACACAGATGCACAGGACATGTGTGAATTTGAGAGCATTATCTTAAAGTTCAGTTTGAAATGCTATTGTTTACTAAATTATTTAATGTTTGAAAAATAAATAAAATGTTTTATAACATTAAAAAATAATTATAAATCAATAAATAAATGTAACGAAAGCAGAAAATATTTTCTTAAGAGTTTTAGAAAAAATTCGATGTTTTCAGATTTAATTTTACTGGACACCACTTAAGTTTGTCCAAAACATTTATCATCTTTCGTTTCTTAATCAGGGGAAAAGAAAAAAAATATTGTTTTAAACACTAGGTGATCCCATAAAGAGAAATGGATAATAAAAGTCATTTTCTCCCTACTTTAAGAATGCGTAAGTTAATTGCATCTCAAAACCAGAGGATGCGAATAGCTTGGCGCATTTTAATGGGAATATCTGTACAGGTCGTTTTAAAAGGGGCATAAAATGAACAATTTTAAAAGTGAATAATTTTCAGTTGTATCAGGTAAAGTGCCTGTTATTAAGCTGAATGCTTGTTGGATGGGGTTATATTTTTATGATCGTTCTGATGATAAACTTTTAAAAATACATGAAGCTTAATTTGGAAGGAATTAAGTATTTTCCTTGTTTATTAAAGTTCAAGTTAATTTCAGAATAAAAATTTAAAGGTTCGTATACATTATTATTCTTTATATACTAAGTTTTAAAAGATCTAAGGGTGTGTTTCCCACTTGAAATTTTATTAAGTGTTATTATTTATAGCTATTTCAAGTATAATAATTTTGTTTTTGAATTTTTTACGTTGTATTATTTTATTAATTGTAGAAGATATTGCGGTTGATAAATATATAAACTAAGTTTCTGATATAGAATAGCCATCTTAACTTATTTTTAAAGATTCACAAGTAGAAGAATTTGAAGCTGAATTTAAAATGCGTAAATAAGTGTGCTATTCTATTTAAACTATATTCTACATAAATTCGTTTGGGTACAGAATCACATGCATTCCTTTTCTTAATATAGTATTCTTGGAAATTGATATGCACGCATTAGTCACTTAAAAAGTTATATTCAGAATTATTATTTTCCGTTAAACGTTTTGATATTCTATTCTTATTTTCTAAAACTGGCATAAAATGAACAAATTTAAAATTAAGTCATTTTCACTTGCTTCAATTAATTTGCCTGATATTAAGCTAAATGCTTGTAGGATGGGTTAATATTTAATTGTTTTGATGCTAAACATTTAAAAGTAGATGCAGCTTAATTTGGATTAAATTAAATATTTTACTGAGATTTAAAACCTAAAAATTAGTATGCATTTTAATTTAAATTTTATTTTAAAACTGACAATATTAATGTGCATATTTTAATTTCTCAGTTTTTTTCATTTTAATAGTAAGTAATCAACGAATAGCATCTTCTTTGAAAATATATCTGCTATAATGCTATAATCTGATATAAGTAATTTCTTTATTGAGAAGCACACACATACACAAGAGTTGTGTTAATTTGACTGCATTATGTTTAAGTAAAATTTGAAATGCTATTGTTTACTACACTATTTCGTGTTTTAAAAATTAAACAAAATGATTTAAAATATTAAAAAATAATTATAAATCAGTAAATAAATGTAACGAAAGTAGAAATATTTTTTAAAAAGTTTTAGAAAGATTTTACCGTCCCCACACTTAATTTTACTGGACACAATTTAAGCTTGTCCAAAACATTTATCTTCTTTCGTTTCTTAATCAGGAGAAAAGAAAAATATGTTATTGTTTTAAACACTGAAATATCTCATAAAGAGAAATGGATAATAAAAGTCAATTTTCTCCTTACTTTAAGAATGTGTAAATTAATTGCATCCCAAAACCAGAGGATGGGAAAAGCTTGGAGCATCCTAATGAGAATATCTATACAGATCGTTTTAAAAAAGGCATATAATGAACAATTTTAAAATAGCGTAATTTTCAGTTGCATCAATTAAAGTGCCTATTTAGCTAAATGCTTGTTGTATGGGGTTATGTTTTTATGATTGTTCTGATGATAAACATTAAAATATATTTGAAACCTTATTTGGACTCAATTATTTTAAATTAAATTTAAAACCTAACAATTAATATGCATTTTAATTTAACAGTAAATCTACCAATAGGGGCCAAATGAACCCATTTTTCGTTATTTTTACCCTTATAAAAAATGTCTGGTAGTTTTCATGTTAAATTTTATTTTAATACTGACAACATTAATGTGCATTTCTAATATCTTAGTTTTTTTCATTTTATTCTAAAATGTTCAACGAATAGCATCTTCTTTGAAAATATATCTGTTATAATGCTATAATCTGATATAAATAAATTTAATATCTTTATTCAGGAACACACATGCACATAATATGTATGAATTTGAATACATTATGTTTAAGTTCAGTTTGAAATGCTATTGTTTACTAAATTATTTCATGTTTGAAAAGTAAATAAAATTTTTTAATGCATTAAAAAATAATTATAAATCAGTAATGTAATCAGTATATGTAACGAAAGTAGAAAATATATTCTTAAAAGTTTAGGAATGATTTCGGTGTTCCCACACTTAATTTTAGTGGACACCACTTAAGTTTATCCAAAACATTTACCATATTTTGCTTCTTATTCAGGGGAAAAGAAAAATATGTTATTGTTTTAAACACTGGGAGATCCCATAAAGAGAAATGGATAATAAAAGTCCTTTTCTCCCTACTTTAAGAATGCGTAAATTAATTGCACCTCAAAACCAGAGGATGGGAATAGCTTGGCGCATCTTAATGGGAATATCTGTATAGATCATTTAAAAAAGGGCATAAAATGAACAATTTTAAAAGTGAGTAATTTTCAGTTGCATCAATTAAAGTGCCTGTTCTGTTATTAAGCAAAATGCTTGTTGGATGGGGTTATATTTTTATGATTGTTCTGATGATAAACATTTAAAAATACATGAAGCTTAATTTGGAATGAATTAAGTATTTTTCTTGATTATTAATGTTTAAACTTAAATTCAGAATAAAAATTTAAAGGTTCAAATACTTCTTTACATAATTTTCTTTATATACTAAATTTTAAAAGATCTACATATAGAAGCATAATAATTTTTCTTTTTGAATTTTTATGTTGCATTATTTTACTAATTGTAGAAGATATTTAAGTTGATAAACTAAGTTGCTGAGAATGAATATTCCTCTTAAATTATTTTTTAAAGATTAACAAATAATATAATTTGAAGCTTAAATTTGTAAATTAGTGTGCTATTTTACTTAAAATGTTTTCTACATAAATAAGTTTTCGTTACAGGATCGTATGTATTCATTTTCTTAATGTTGTACTCTTGGATATTGAGATGTACACATTACCCACTTAAAATCTAATTTTCCGACATATCTTTTTTTCAAAATAATATTGTTTTGATATATTATTTTATTCTTATTTTTTTAAAAGGGTATAAAATGAACAATTTTAAATGTAGGTCATTTTCACTTGCATCATTAAAATGTCTGCTATTCAGCTAAATGCTTGTTGGATGGGGTTATATTTTTATAATTGTTTAGATTGTAAGCATTTAAAAATATTTGAAGCTTAATTTGGATTGAATTAAATACTTTAATGATATTTAAAATATAACAATATGCATTTTAATTTAACACTAAATCTAACAAGTGGTGTGAAATAACCCCATTTTTTGTTATTTTTGCCTTTATGTTCTGGTTATATTCTGTTTTTTTTTTTTTAAACTAACATTGTTTTGATATATTACTTTATTCTTTTTTTCTAAAAAGCGTGTGAATGAACACTTTTAAAAGTAAGTAATTATCACTTGCATCAATTAAAGTACCTGCTATAAAGCTAAATGTTTGTTGCATAAATGCTTTAGTTGCATAAATGCTTTCCGCATAAATGCTTTAGTTGTGTGTTTATGTTTTTAATATATTGCTTTACTTACATCATTTTACACACTTTACCCTGTTCAAAATTAAGTACTTTTAATTATTTCATTTTTGAAAAAATAATAACACTACGAAAATATTAATTTTTTTGCACTTATTACTAGTAAGTTTTTAAATGTAACCGAAGCAGAAATTTTCCTGGAAGTTTTTAGAAATATTTCGGTGTTCTATGCTTTGATTTTATAGAAAGCTTTTTGGGGTTGCCTAATATTTTCATAATACTATGTTTCTTATTCATTGGAAATATGAAAAACGTGAGTGCATTATAGTTTTAAACAATAAAGATACAAGAGAAATCCTCAATTAAAGTCATTTTCACCCTACTTTAAGAACGCACAAATTAATTGAATCAAAAACAAGTTGGTGGTAATAGCTTAATGCGTCCTAATGGATATATCTGTACAGTTCGTTTTAAAATAGGCACAAAATGAACAACTTTAAAAGTTAGGAGTTTTCATTTGCATCAATTAACATTTCTGCTATTACACTAAATGCTTGTAGAAAGGGATTATATTTTTAAGATTATTCTAAAAAACCTTTAAAAATATAGAGAGTTTAATTTAGAATAAGTTGAATGAATTTTGAATATTTGAGTTCTACTGAAATGAAGAAAATATCATTTACATATTAATTATATTTGTGTTTCATAATTTGCTCTTGAAGAGATCTACGCGCACTTTAAAAATCATTAAGTGTATGTATATTTAATTCCAGTGTAATTATCGTTTTTATGCATTTAACTGCTTTAAATTAATATTTTGATTACAAATTTCGATAAATAAATATTGAAACTAAGTCACTAATAATTTATTTCCATGTTGAATAAAGGTTTAGTTAAAGATAAATATATAAAATTATTTAAAGTTTTATAATGAGTTAAATATTTTAGCGAAATTCTAGCTTAAAGCTCGTTGATTAAATAGAGTTTAGCTAACACAAAAACAATAACAATTTACTAACACTCCAAATGAAATCACAATTACAAAGGATGGCGATAAAACTTGGCAGTCTTTTGGCGAACTTTTTCAGAGCAATACGGAGAGCATTAACACAGGTTCTACTTTCCCCAGATCTGAGCGTGAACTGACTTTTTATGAGAACTCACAGCCCCTTAATATATATATTTCAGGTTTCTAGAAATTTCCAGAAGCTTCTAGTAAAATCTAGAAAAAGTGGAGTCGGCAATAAATGTCGCTAAGCCACCAAATTTGGAGATATATTGCCAAATTTAGAGCAAAAATGAGATTCCCAAAACTTTGCTAAAGAGTCAATATCTCGCCAAATTGGCATGATACTATACAAATTACATGTTTACAGAATTCTTAACATTATTATGGTATCTAATTTGAATTATACCTATCATGAAGGTTTTTTCTTTTACAGAAACATATGTATTTCTGTCCGTAATATATTGCTGTTGGACATTACTGTAACTACATTAGCGACTTTAAAATTAAGTGAATTGATTTTTAATTTTTTTATTAAATAAAAATGCTTTCAAAGATTAATTTTTTCATATAAAGAATAAGTAACTAAATGTAATGTAAATAGAATTATTTTCTTAAAACTTAAGGAAAATTTTGGTGTTTCAACAGTTGTTTTTACACAAAACCATTTAAGTTTCCTTAGCACTTTCACAATCTTGTTTCTTATTCAGAGGAAAACAAAATGTTTACTATTGCTTGAAATACTGAGGAATCCCATAAAGAGAAATGGATAATAAAAGTCATTTTCATCCTACTTTAAGAATGCGTAAATTAATTGCATCACAAAACAAGAGGATGAGAATAGCTTCTAGCATCCTAATGGGAATATCTGTACAGCTAGTTTGAAAAAGAGCATAAAAGGAACAATTTTTAAAGCGAGTCTTTTTTAGATGCATCAATTAAAGTGCCTGCTATTTAGCTAAACGTTTGTTAGAAGGGATTATATCTTTATGATTGTTTTGTAGATTAAGCTTTAAAAATACATGGAGCTTAAACTAGAATGAGTTAAATAAATGTTGTGTTGTTGAATGTTATACTATATTGCAACTGCTAAAAATGCCATTTACAGAAACCCTCGATATCTAATTCTTATATACTAGGCGCATCCAGAAAGCAAATTTTCCCATTTAAAAGAAAAAAAAACCCACTTTCATCGACATATTTATTGGCAACAAGTAGAGCAATGTTTCAGATATTTTTCAACATAGCCACCGCAATGATTGAGACAATTATATTGTGGGATCAACATTTGTATACCTCTTTCGTAGAACTCTGCCGCATGTGAATGGAACCAGCCTTCCTGTCCCAGAACGCTGTACACATCAATTTAAGTACCTACAGCGTCCGTTTGAATTTGGTCCTGACCGAAGATCCACTATGATGCCAATGCGTTGACTGCTGCTTGGTTCCCTGGGTAAAGTGCGAAATCCATATCTCATTGACCTCGATGATCCTGTCGAGGAACTCGTCGCCGTCGTCGTGATACCGTAGCAGAAATATTAGTGCTGCTCCCGTGTGTTGAATTTTGTGTTCGGGTGTAAGTTTCGACTCATAGACCGGACAGAGCTGACGATGAATTTAAATTGGCTTAATCCTTTGTGCATTCAAGATCACCGACCAAACATTGTAGGCGGCGGGAGAAGGAATTAGAGTTTGCATTTCGGACCACTGCTACCCAGCTACTGTCACGAATCGGGACTTGTCTAGCTGGGATATGATTAATACGTCATAGATCTGTTACGCAAGTACAATTGACACGTCTAATTATGTTTACTTTAAAAGGGGAAAACACTACCTTTCAGGAAACTAATAGAGGAAACCAACTTTCTAAATGCGTCTCGTACATATCTTTGAGTAAACTATGCACAAATTCACTACATAAAAATTAAGATTACTTGTTTTTTACTATTATTTGATTAAGATTACTTGTTATACACCATCTTTATGTATCAAGGACATAATTTTTTATTTGGGGGTTAAATATCTAAACTCAGTCATTTTTAATTCATGTCTTTATTAAGTAATGATTTGTTTAAATGAAAACATTCCAAAGAGAAAGATCAATTCTTTATCAATTTAAAATTTGTGCTGCTGAGTGGGAAATATATTTCACTTAAATGAAATAAAAATATTGTTTACAAAATAACATGCATTCTGTTTTGAGACCAAGTAATTTTCACATTAGCAACCTTAACCCTTTCTTAGGCCGTGGGAAGATTACTTCCCACCTACACGATCTTACAAAATACACCTGTGGGAAACGCAAAACCCATTGTAATATATTGGTCTTGTTATTGAAACGACGGTAAGACTAATTTAAGCTTCTGTTTTGAGCTGTCATCAATTGTTCGATCGATTGAATAAAGTTAGCAGAGTTGTGTTGCAAGTTTGGAAACTGTGTGAAAAATGGTTTACGAGAGGGTTAAAAGAATCTTATTTGATAAATGAGGATTCCCCTATTTTTTTAAGTCTCTTAATCATTTATAATTTTATTGGAACTATAAATACAATATAATATAAATTTATATTATTGTATGTATATTAATTTATATTATATTGTATTGAAACTTATTGATGCTTTTATTCTATTATAGTATGTCACTTTGTAACTTGACATTTGATTGGAAATCTGAGAACGCTTTTCTAATTTTCTGAGAAGTTTTTAATAACAAGTGACCAGAACTGTGGTAAAAATTCACAGTGATAATGTTAGTTTGTAGATATTTAAAGCAAAGTAGCAAGTATTGTGAGTGAAGAAAGCAAACTTAAAAGACATGCCTTTTATTTAACATGAATTAAGATAAAACATAACAAATTTGCTCCAAGACTAATAAAATACGACTACCGTATCATCCAAGCAGGGGATATGAACAACCATCTAAGTCAGCCCACAGAAACTAGAATTACTGTTTATATACTACTAGGCTGACCAGATAAATGAACAAATTTGCATGAAATTGGAAACAATACATGCAAAAAACCCAAATACACGCATTAAATAAATGAAGGATTATTGTAAATGATAATTAGTACAATTAAAAAGCTTTTTACATTTTCAAAACTCCGAAAATTTGATACATACTAACAAACCAACATTTAACCACTGGTTAAGTCCAGATAATCCTAACAGGTGGTACGCCTATACAATTTTAGACATTAAAAAATTCAAGTTATAATTGTAAAGGCAAAGAGTCCTATATTCACTCAAAAATAAGTTATATTCAAATACTTAATCCTGGTCAAGGCTTCAGAATGACTATAACAACATTTCAGAAAATTAACATGCAAATGAACTGTACTAAAACTTTAAATTCAAAATTTTAATTCACACATTTACAAAGTTACAAAAAGTTATAAAAACACAGTATTACTTATTCAGAGTGTGGAGTAAACTTGCTCTACCCAAAAATTCTTTTTAAACATGAATGACAAGAATTTATATACATACAATACCTTTATAACGCATATCAAGAAAATGCAACTACATTTCTTATTTCGATTAAAACAAGATAACTGAAGTATATACACACAGTACATTAACAAAAATCTACATACCATGTCTATAAATATCTTAGTAAATACATAGTAAAATAAATATTTTTATGCAATTTAACATATACAAACGTTTTATGTTTAAACACTGAGCCCAATTTCTTTAGTTGAAGTTTAGTTACTGCTTTCGTGAAATAATCAGCAATTTTTTCCTTCATATGAACATATTTTAAAAGCAAAATTTATCATTTATCAAATTACTTATAAAATGTAATTTAACTGATGATGTTTAATTTTGTGGTTTACTATGGAAGATTTACAGAAACTAATAGCAACTTGATTATCACACTATAAATTAATTTCTAAAAGCTTTAAACTTAATATTCCATTTTCAGCACCCTCAAAAATTCGAATAAACCAAATAAGTTCTTTAGTTGCTTCTACCATTGAGACATTTTCATTTTCCATATTTGATAAACACACATTTTTGCTTAAAAGTCCTCCATGAAATTTGGGTTTTGTCAACAAGGAGTATCATACCCCTATAGCTGTTCTGTCAGCTCTCTCTGGTGTATGTATAATTTTTTATACATACTCCGTTTTCTCCTTAACTGCTAAAACTAACACTTTCTTTGAGTAATCGTCAATAATAATCAAGATATAATTATGTCCATCCTCGGACCTTAATGTCATTACACATAAATACATGTACGCAAGTTCTAAGGGTCTAATAGATCTAACCTTTGCTATAGGTTTAAAAGACACGTTTAGATTTACCCAGTCCGCAAAATTTACATTTTACTTCCTTCTTATTTTTAAAACTTGGCAAATCACGTATACAACGTTCATTACTAGTTTTGATTATATACTTTCCATTAATATGATTAAGCTTACAATGCCAACAACTGAGAGAATTATCTGTAGTACTCAAAACTTCGGGGTTTTTGACCTTTGGGAACTTAGGGTAAACATAGTATAATGCCTGACATTTCTTAGCTCTAAAAGTTACATGACTGTCCTTTACCAAAACTCTCATTTGGCCATTTTTACCCTCAAATATAGCACCATTGCTATCAATTAAATGACCAGCTATTAAAATTCATCTGTCTTGGCAAATACAAAATGTTTTTAAGAGTAACCGCCTCTTCCCCATTTTTGTGCTCAAAACTCATTCCGATTTTACCTACACCCTCAATAGGGCAATCAATCCCCTCTGGCTACAGCCACAGACGTCCCAGAGATTTCTTAAAGTCAATAAAAGTGACTTATTATAACAAAAGTGGGAACTTGTCACTGTATCAAACACCGAGGCAGTCTTTCGACCCTTACTATTACTCAAAGAAGATTCTACAACAAAACTACCCTGTACTTTCTTTTTAGTGGTTTTTCGATCGACTTTGATCTTTGGTGCTATAACTCGTTTATGTAGTTTAGATGTGTTCAATGGTTTGTTTAAAATTTTAAAAGTGCAGTTTGCTATTACATGACCCTTTTTACCACACCGGATACATTTGCGATTTTCATACCTGTTAGAACTAACACTTTGGGTTGTTTGTAAATCAACTGATTCTTGGTCACTCCTAAGTTGCAAAAGTGTAAACTCGTAAGCTAAAAGTTAATTTCGAACTTTATAAGTTTTAAATTCGGAGTCGGGATATCGATAGATAGACTGAACAATGCTTGCAAAATCAGTCGGAAGGTGTCTAATGAGTTTGAATGCAACAAACCAATTATTTTTACCTGCATCTTTCAGTTCATTAACAATATCTGTTAAATGAGAAGCGAAAAGTTATATTTTCATTCGGTAAAAAACTTATCGGTCAACCCAATGCGATCACTTCAATCGGGCATAAAATGAGTTTGTAGCTGATTCCATGCGATACAAGTATCATCTCTTAGAGTTAAAAGTGTTCTATGCGGTTTAGATAAATTTATGTATAATATACTAAAGGCTTTCGCATTCCTGACCTCAATCCTTTACATCATTGGGATCCAGTATTATATCTTTCTCTACTACAGGTTTCACTTCACTTTTATTCACAATATTCCAACAATTTTTATTCATTAGAAGAACCTTTACGTTATTCGCCCAAGTGGCATAATTGTGAGTAACCAGCGGGTTAATGAGTTTGGTTTAGAGTGATACGATCTACTTTTTGCAAAACGAGGGCTAACGAGACCGGGACCTATAGTTTAAGGCCGATTCCAAACCGCTATGAACCTCGATGCTACTGTGGGATTCGGACCCACGAACTCCGGCACCGAAAGTCAGCACCCTAGCCAATCGGCCATCATTAGACGCTGATCAATGAGAATTTGATCTATTGCAATAATATATTATAAAATACTTACAAAAGGTTGTTTTCGTCCCGCCGTCGAAGAAAAATCAAGATCCAACCAGGCTTGCAGATGAAGTACGTACTTAATTCAAATACTTCACTCAACACCCATGGAAAAAAGGGGAAAAGTCTTTCATAACACTACTCATAGTAGGAAGCAATACTCTACTTTTAAGCAACGTCGTAGAACAAACCAGTCCAATTCCATCAGATTATATAAATACAAAAGTATCTTTCATCAGTTCTGATAGACGATATATTCCGAGAGCATTCGTCATCTGGCCAGTACCCCAGTAGAAATAGATAATCCACTTTAAAAGCAACAGTTAAATATATCTAAACAGTTCCAGCAGAATATATAATCGACTTATTTCTATCGTAATTGATTTCTACCACACACCGTAATATAGACAGCAGGTCCATAACCAAAATGTCAGCCTCATATGACATTTAAAGTAAAGTGGCGAGTATGATGAATGAAGAAAGCAAACTTAAAAAAAACACCCATTATTTAACATGAATTAAAACATACGAAACAATTACATTGTAAATTTGCACCACGAGCAATAAAATAATACGACTAGCGTAACACCCACACAGGTTACCAAAGCAACCATCGGAGTCAGAACACAGAAACTACAATTGCTTTTTTTATACTACTGGGCTGACCAGATACATGAGTAAATTTGCATGAAGTTTGAAACAATACTTGAAAAAACTCAAATACTCACATTAAATAAATAAATAAATAAAAGATCATTATAAATGATAAATAGTACAATTTAAAACTGTTTACCATTTCAAAAAGTCGAAAATTGGATACAAACTAACAAACCAACACATAACCACTGGTTAAGTCCAGATAATTCTAACAAGTCGCCTGCCTATACAATTTAAGACATTAAAAAATTCATGTTATAATTGTAAAAGTAAACAGCCTTATTATATTCATTCAAAAATAATTTATATTCAAAGACTCAATCCTTTTCAAGGTCTCAAAGTGACCATGCTAACATTTAAAAAAATTAATATTCAAATGAAAACTGTACTGAAACTTGTAAATTCAAAAACTTTAATTCACACATTTACATCAAGTTATAAAAACACAGTATAACTAAGTCAGACGGTGGAGTGCAATTATTCTACCAAAAATAATTTCTTAACATGAATGACAAAACTTTAAAGACATTATACAATATACATGAGTAAATTTGCATAAAGTTGAAAAGAAAAATACATACTAAACACCAAAATACACACATTAAGTAATTAAAGAATATAACATTATAAAAAACAACTAGTACAATTAAAAAACTATATACCCTTTCAAAACTTCGAAAATTTTATACAAACTAGCAAACGAACACATAACCACTGTTTAAGTCCAGATAATCCTAGCAAGTGGCCTGCCTATACAATTTTAGACCTTAAAACATTCAAGTTATAATTGTAAGTGTAAACATTTTTACTATAATCATTAAAAAATATTTATATTCAAATACTTAATCCTTTTCAAGGCCTCAAAGTGACTATGATAACACTTAAAATAATTAACATGCAAATGAAAACTATACTAAAACTTGTAAATTCAAAAACATTAATTCACACATTTACAGCATGTTATAAAAACACAGTATAAGTTAATCATACGGTGGATTAATCTTACACTACCAAAAAAAAATTCTTAAATATGAATGAAAAACTTTAAAAACATTATACATTATACATGAGCAAATTTACATAAAGTTGAAAACAAAAATACATACAAAAATACCAAAATACACACATTAAGTAATTAAAGAAATAACATTATAAATAACAATTAGTACAATTAACTGTGTAGCATTTCAAAACGTCGAAATATGGATATAAACTAAAAAACCAACACTTAACCACTGGTTAAGTCCAGATAATCCTAACAAGTCGCCAATTTTAGACATTAAAAAATTCAAGTCATAATTGTAAAAGAAATAGTCTTATTATATTCATTCAAAAATAATTTATATTCAAATACTCAATCCTGGTAAGGCCTCAATGTGACCATGATAATATTTAAAAAAATTAACATGTAAATGAAAACTGTACTAAAACTTGTAAATTCAAAAACTTTAATTCACACATTTACAGCAAGTTATACTAAAACAGTATAACTTAATTCAACGGTGGAGTAAACTTACTCTACCAAACAAATTCTTTAAACAAGAATGACAAAACTTTAAAAACATTATACAATATACATGAGTAAATTTGCATTAAGTTGAAAACAAAAATACATGCTAAATACCAAAATACACACATTAAGTAGTTTAAGAATATAACATTCTAAATAACAACTAATACAATTAACAAACTGTATACAATTTCAAAACGTCGAAAATTGGATACAAACTAACTAACAATTAACCACTGGTTAAGTACAGATATTCCTAACAAGTGTCCCACCTGCACAATTTTAGACATTACTACAGAAATGCAAGTTATGATAGTATAGGTAAACATCTTATATCTTTTCAACAATAAGGTATATTCAAATACACAAACCTGGTCAAGACTTCAAAGAGACTATAATAACATTAAAAAAAATAACATTCAAATGAAAACTGTGCTAAAAACTTTCAAATTCAAGTACTTGAATTAACACATTTATAGCAAGTTATAAAACACCAACCTTAATTATCAGAATGTGTAGAACACTTTCTCCCAAATATTTCTTTTTTAAACATGAATGACAAAACCTATACAAAATTTTTATAACACTAAGACATCATATGAAAAAGAAAATACATTTCTTATTCCGAGTAAAATAAGACAGCTTAAGTATATACACATACAGTACATTAAAAAAAAGCAAAAATACATGCTAAATACCAAAATACACACATTAAGTAATTAAAAATAACATAAATAATAAGTAGTACAATTAAAATACTTTATACCATTTCAAAACGTCGAAAATTGGATACAAACTAACAAATGAACATTTAACCAGTGGTTAAGTCTAAGTAATCCTAACAACTAATTATTTAAAAAGTATATCTCAAAATCTAAGATAATTTAGAATTCGACGAAGACAATAATAAACAAACAAAAAATGAAAATACACTAACTATGGTATTAAAAAAATGTATGTTTAGCATTAATTACACCTGGAGAGAAATTTACATCTACGGATTTGTTTTTAATTTTAAGCTTACTTTTATCTTAATGTTTATATGTATATCTGAAAAAAAATAATCTTTAGTGAAATCGCTATAGCTTTCAAATCAACAGGTTTCCTTCCTTTATTTTCATTCATTAGATAATTTTGGTTGAATGCAGTAAAATTAAGTTACTTATATGTAATGAGAAACAATACAAAAATTACAGTTCCGACATAATACTAAGTAAAATAATACATCATGAACGCGAAATTTCAAAATAGCTGAGAAAAAAAATCTTTTTCTGGATTTTCATAAAATACATCTCGCTTGTTCAAAATTTAAACTATCACGTAGCATAAAAGAGAGTTCAAAATATAAATTGTCATGAGAAATTTAGCTCGCGCATTTTGTATCGCATATCATGCATTATGTGTAAATAAGCAATATGAAAATAAAATGCTCTATCAATGAATTTGTAGTAACATTTGCACAGACGCACTTGTAGCAATTCAACTTGCTCATTTGAAATGTATTCTGTTAGGAAGAAAAATTTCCAAGAAATATTTAATTTAAATCAACGAAATTTGTATAAAACAAGTTGTCAGTCTCATATGACATTTAAAGCAAAGTGGCAAGTATGGTGAGTGAAGAAAGAAAACTGAAAAACGCCTTTTATTTAACATAAATTAAAATATAAAAACAGTAACATTATAAATTTGCTCCACTAGAAATAAAATAATACGACTAGCGTAACACCCACACAGGTTACCAAAACAACCATCGGAGTCAGCACACAGAAATTACAATTGCTGTTTTTATACTACTGGTCTGAGCAGATACATAAGTAAATTTGCATAAAGTTGAAAACAAAAATACATGCTAATTACCGAAATACACATATTAAATATTTAAAGGAAAAAACATAAATAACAACGAGTACAATTAAAACCTGTATACCATTTGAAAACGTCGAAAATTGGATACAAACTAACAAACCAACACTTAACCACTGATTAATTCTAGGTAATCCTAACAACAAATTATTTAAAAATTATATCTCAAAATCTAAGATAGTTTAGAACTCGATGAAGACAAGAATAAACAAACAAATGAAAATAAACTAACGTTGGTATTAACAAATGTATTTTTAGCATTATTTGCATATGTAGGGAAATTTACATTTACGTATTTGTTTTAAATTTTAAGGTAACTTTTACCTTAATGTTTATATCTGAAAAGAAAATTATAGAATAGAAATCTGCTTCAGTGAAATCGCTATAACTCTTAATTAAAAAGGTTTTCTATCTTTATTTTCATTCATCTTTATAATATATGCATCTATATACAATTATAATTAAGTGTATATTAATTAATTTATAAACATTGGTGGATTTGGTTGTGAGTATTACTTCGCACAATTCACTGAATACTTAAACTATTTCCACCATGAAAATATCGTAATTACAATCATGCTAACATTTTAATTAGACATATGTACTCTGTATTCAATACTTATTACAGGTCAACTGTTTTGCCGTTATCAACCAAAATGTTTGCAAAATAATGTGAAAAAGATTACAAAAATAAGAAAAAATATATAAACGTGAAAAATAAATTTTCAAAAATTTTGAATTGAGAAAATTGCAAAAACATTCAGAACCTGCAAATGTAGATCTACACTTCATCTACAACGCTAAAATAAATAGATATTATCTATATTTTAATGTTTTTTCATGTTTTACTTAATTTAATCCTATAAGATAGATATAATACAATGAACTATTTAAAATGACTTGAAAAATGAATTATTTTTGAGCATTTTTGGTGCTTTAGCATATCGTAAAAGGAACTTCTATTCTATTCACTGAAAAAAGGAGGTATAAAAAAGGAAAAGTATTAAATTACATATGCTTGCAATTTATACTTTTTTTAAAAATCTTTATACAAATTTTTATTAATAAATAGAATTTGTGAAATGAATTATCATATTCAAAACAGTTCTTAAATATTGCTATTTACAATATGTTAAAATTCGACTCCTACCGTAAGGTAAGTCATGGCATTTGGAATTATTATTCAGCGGCTCATGGTCAAAACAGTACACATACTGGACTTTTAGTTGCTAATAAACAATCATATTCGTGAACATACTGCATCACACGAGATTGATATTTTTATGAATGTGTTAATCTATAGTATTGGTTCCAAAATGTTATTGGGATACAATTATTACCCAGACCGAAGGCTATGTGCTAAGCAGCTAGTTAGATAATATTTGTTGAATGCTTTAAAATTAAGTTACATGTATGTAATGAGACACTATACATACATTATAGTTTCGACCTTAAACAAAGTAAAAGAATACATCATAAACACAAAATTTCAAAATAGTTGCAAAAAAAATTTTTCGTAATTTTTATCAAATACATCTCGCGTGTTCAAAATTTTAAGCTATCACGTAGCATAAAAGAGAATTAAAATTACAAATTGTCATGTGAAATTTAGCTCGCGCATTTCGTGCATAATGTGGAAAGGGTTAAAAGTAGGAACAGAAATAGCCTAAAATGCAATATGATGATAAAATGCTATAAAAACAAATTTGTAATAACAAGCTATGCGACTTTTCACCATTTAAAATTTACTCTGTTAGTAAGAAAAATTTCCAAGAAATATTTAATTTAAATCATCCAAATTTGTATAAAACAAGTTTCAATGAAAATTAGTGTTCAATATTCATAATTACATTTTCATGACAGATAACACAATATACAAAATCACTCAGTATTGCATTGCGTTCCTTTATTAAGAAAAAAATACGTTTAATTATATAAACTCGAATTTCAAACGCAGTTCCAACGCAAGTTCAAGCATAAAAAAATGACTATATTCTGTCATGTTAATTAGTTTTACTTTAATAACAATGAAATTTCATCGTATTTTTAAATCGCAGAATGTTGAGGATCCAAGAAAACTTTTTAATCACTATGTGAATAAAATATTGTAATTAATTTGTTTCGTTATATGCTTTAAAAAATTTCAGTTGCCCTGAGAAATATCTCAAAGTAAATGCATAAATTTATTCCAGACAATTTGATATTAGCTTCCTTTTTTTGTAAATTGTTTTCTTGGGAAGCGATGCAAAACAATGTCTATTAGGAATGATGTTATTAATTACTTTTTGTTAATTACTTTTTTTCAAGCTGTCAGCAGCATATATTTTGCCACTTGCAAAGCTTTAATGAAAAATTAGAGTATTTATATTCAACCTACTATCTCTCGTGAATTAATTTATGTTATTTAAAATATTTATAAAATATAAACGGCTGATTAAATGTTAAAACATAAAAAGATTTTATTTTAATAAAATATATATAATTAATGAAAAACATAGAACTCCTGTATTAATTAGAGGACTGTTACAGAAAAATACAGAGATATGTCATATCTTTGTTGTTAGAGAAAAAACTATTAGAGTGTTGTAATATTATTTTTTTTCTCATATTATCACAAAAGCATATTTTGACTTTAAGTCAAATGTTTTCATTAAAATATATATGATTTTTTTTACTGTCAAAGTTATGAAGCTATTTTAAATTTTTAATTTAGAGATGAGTTAATAAGCAGTAAACAAAACAATAATCAAAAGAATAGTATATATATATATATATATATATATATGTGTGTGTGTGTGTGTGTGTGTGTGTGTGTGTATATATATATATATATTATATATATATATGTATATGCATAAAGGCTTTTTGTCTCATATGGATAAAAAAATAGTTCCGAGCTGTTAGTTTAGTCCTGCTGTAATGAACTTGCAAAGAGAAAAACAACGAAATAAAAACAAATGGACTTTCAAACTATTTTAGTTTATTCATTTCTTGTCTTACGAACGAAACAACAAACATTCCACATTCTCTTTTTAGAGTTGTTTGTACCAACCAATTAGCAATCACTACAAGTCACGTGTATGGCGTAACATAAGCATCGGAAATGTAGTTTTACCCATGAAACTAAAAGGAATCCACATGGTCACATTCGAGAACATTTGCTGGTTGTAGAAATGATGCTGGAAAAATAGAATCGGAGTCGAAAGGGATATTAATATCATTATATATGTATATATATATTATATTATAGCATAGATAAGCATGGTGCCTATAGTTCGTTTCGTGATGTACATGTGTTTTTATTTAAAATTATTAATTTTACTATTAAAATCTGTAAAAAATATTAATAATATCATTAACAATATGGAAAGCTTTTGTAAAAGAAATCTTTAAAAATTAAAATTTACATTTATATAATTTACGGACATTTTAACTTTAAGAGTTTAGTGAAAAGGCGTTTTCGCCGAATTGTAGCAAATTGTGTGTCATATTATATTCGAATTTCGTATTTAGTGTAAGATTGTGGGATTCTTATGGAACTAATGTTTAAATGTGTATTTTCTACGTCTTGTAACAAAGATTGCAGATAGATTACGCCATGTGTAAGTAGATACTTCGTGTAACACAGGATCAAAGTCGATTACTGCTGTGACTTTATATATGCTGCGCAACCTGTGATATTATAGGTGTAAATATTTCATAATGAGGAAGGTACTTGACATAATTCCCGGTTCCTTTTTAGCCATCCGAATACATTGATAAAAATAACCTTGCACAAATAAATGATAATCAATCCAAAGGCGATGGTAACTGAATTTATTCTTAAATATCATCACTGAATTAAAAAACACTTCTTAAAAACACATTAAGTTAAACATAAAAAAATGCATCTTCAATAAACGTAGGACATATTGAAACACAGCTCACTAATCGTCAAAATAACACCACCAAACAGCATAACGATCGACTTGCCTTTATATCCAGCTGGTTGTGAAATACAGTTCACAAAACAAATTAGCATGAAGTGAGGGCTTCTTCACGGTGTAGAAGAAAAACAATTAGCTGGCTAAATTTAAACTAAACTGAAGGTTACATTAACACAGATGTTAATCAGTGTGTGGTGGATACAAAAAAAAAATATATATATATAAAGTTAACAATAGGAAGGTGAAATAAGCCTAATGCGCAGGTAACTTGGTGGCTTCTGGCTTGATATCTTTTATGAGCAAATAAGTCATACTTTGAAATACAGCTGTAATCTTAATGTACATCACACACATCAATTGTGGAAATGTATTCTATTTAGAATCTTGAGATCTACAGCATTTATATTATAACTAAAAAAATCATCTATATCGAATGAAGTTAGAGGCTAATTTCACCTAGCAAGTGAAAGAGAATGGTATGTTTGAAGGGATTAAACCGTTTCCAGCTTTTCCTTAATTATTTCCGTGCACATTATTTTTTAAAGTTACTGGCCTAAGAGAGAACTTAATTATTTATACAGGTATTGCGTGTCAATATGTAATCTATATTTTACTTAGAATTTTAAGATTTATATTTTTTATAACGACATTTTTTGGATTATGATAGTAATTTTAAATACTTTTTTTGGTATTAAAAAACTTCTTCCAGTTTATACGGGGTGTTTAAAAAATGACTGGTACATTTGAATCATTAAAAATTAAACGGACAGTGATAGATAGCAGGTAATTACAATATGCTTGGGACAATATTAAATTTTCAGGTATACAAACTTTCAAAATTAGTTACAATGTTCCACAACAGATGACTATGTAATCTGGAAAAATTTAAACTACGACATTTTTCAGATATCCACCAGGCTCAGCAATAATATGGCGTACAATAATAGGGCGTATTCTCAGAACAAAATTATCAGAAACTCCTTGTAAATGTCTCAAGCGGCATGGTTTCACATACAGAACGCATGTACTACTCCAGTTATTCAACTGTTTCTGGTTAGGGGCAATACACCTGGTCTTTTAAGAGTCCCGATAGAATAATATCGTAGTTTAGATCTTTTCCATACTGAAACGCCATCTGTTTGGAACATTGTAACTAATTTTGAAAGTTTATCTGAATGAAAATTTAATATTGTCCCAAGCATATTGCAATAAACTATGTATTGCTATCAATATCCGTTTAGTTTTTATGCGATTTTTCAAATATACTGGTCATTTTTTAAACATCCTGAATTTAACAAAGCAGTTGAAGGTAAACTAACCGCATATGGGGAATCTGAATACTTTCATTGCAAACTTAACTTGAAGAGATTAAAAGAATTTCGACGTTTTTGTTAATTAATAACTTCTTTAATTACACAACCATTAGTGTAATAGGAAAGGAATCATAATAGTTTAAACAGTTCACTTTTGTAAGGGATTTTTACTTTTTATGCTCCCAGATACTGTTAACAACTTTTACGGATTACATTTCATTTATCTTTACTTATCTTTATCTCTTGTATAAGTTTATGTTTTTCCTATGCATATTTTTCTTTCTGTTTTTGCAGTGAAGATATACTTTTTTATATAAAATAATCCGGAAATAAACCTAAAATAGTTAACATGCAATAGTAACTTTTAGTTGCTTGTTTCAGATAATCTGCATACTTATATCATTTAAAATTTGGTATTAAGCTTATTAATGATGATTAATGTATTCCTTTTAAGGTTGACTTTTCAGTCTTTTTTATTTTCTGATTATTGATTTATATTTAGGATTTGGCTATGTAGGTGAACGAATTTGGTTCTTTGCAATTTAGTATCATATAACTTAGAAAGTTATTATTTTCTAAGTTATATGATACCAAATCTCAAATTTTTGCAAATTGTACATAATATGCATTTAGCATAATGTGCAGTTGGAATGTGACAATTGCAAGAAAAAAACATGATGATATTATAAAATATTTATGTTGTTATTATGTTGATAAAATACGTATTGTTAAGTAAATATAAGTTCACGCATATAACTTATTTATATGCATTATATTAATTATTTATATGCATGAATACTTGAAGCACGCGGAATACTGAGTTTCAATAAATTGATACTTACTGTGATTTTTGTTTGGAGATATTTTAGAAATAGTGAAGTTTGTTTGTAGCGATAAAATGCTTTCTTGTGCTTCAGAGAATGCGTATGTGGTCATTTATTTTAACGGCATCTGTTATTTTAATTTTGATGATAGGAGTATAAAATTGTATGAATATATTGCTGGTCAAATAGTAACATAGATAAAATTCACATAAGTGATGATATATTAAGCACTACCTAAGGCAAAAGGTTCTAAGTATTAGACAATGTATAACTGACACTAATAAATTTATCACTTTCTACTAACAAAACTAGTAGATGTAATTATTAAATTTAACAAACATTTGCAAATTAGAAGGATTGTTTTATATATTCTAAGTAGTTCCATTATTCCGTAAAATTACTTTTATATACTAAAAGCAGTTATGTAATTATACCGCAGTTATTTAATTATATCTGTATGTAATGTTACGCATTATGTAAGTTAAACGAAACAAAATATGCAATGGGATGTGACCATTACAGGGAAAAAAGCATGATAGCCCAATCAATATTTATGTTGTTATTATGCTGAATAAATACGTATTGGTAAGTTAAAAGTTGTTTATATAGAGCAGATTTCTGAAAAGCACTGGTACCTTTTTTAGAGTGGCGATATTTATTTTGATAGTGAAATATAATTTAAAATACATGGGAATGAATTTATGTTGATTTTATGTAATTATACCGCAGTTATATAATTATAGAAGTATATAACGTTACGCATTATGTAAGTTAAACGAAACAAAATATGCAATCGGGATACGATCATTAAGAAAAAAGCATGATAGCTTTAATAATATTTATGTTGTTATTATGCTTACGAAATACGTATTGGTAAGTTAAAAATTGTTTATATAGAGCAGATTTTCGAATAGAACTGGTACCTTTTGGAAAGTGGCGATATTTATTTTGTTAATGAAATATAATTTAAAATACATGGGAATGAATTTATATTGATTTTTCTGACTTGCGGCTGATACAAGTAATTAGACAATTTATAATTACTATATTATAATTACAGATTTAAAAAAAAGAAAATATTCATTTCTATACTTGTACCATTTTGAAGTAAGGATGAAAATCAATTTGTTTTTCATTTAAAAAATAATAAAAGAAGATAAAAGTATGTAATCGTATCAACTGAACGTAATAACTAATTACAAAGTCCAAAGTAATACTTAATATTTTTTATGATAAAATTGAACATAAAATTATTTTAAATATTTTAAGCAGAAAAAAACCCTTTGAAATAATCGACATTCATTTATCTGTTTGATAGCCTAAAAGGGATTTCGACTTGGATCTTAAAATGAATTTTTTATGTACGAAAGATATATACTTCTGAAATAGGGTTTAAACAAAGAAAAATATAGGATGTGGGTTTTCAAATAAAAGTAGGGAAAATACACTCCATCCGATATAGAAAATGGAAAGATCATATCTAGAATTTACTTTAATAACGACATTTTTTTCCTTGATGCACTGAATACAGTTTTGGCCATAAAAATAACTTTTCATCATTTATTTCTTACATTTGAATTCCCGTTAAACCCATGCATCTTAGAGCTCTCAGAAATAGAGGCATTTTTATTCTTACATACAATTTTGCATAAAATATCTTATTTGGGCGGATGACATTTTACAGAAAAAAAGGGCTGTTTCTTTCTGAAAAAAATGTTTACGTTTCTAGTAATCCATTTTTTACTTTAAACATGCGTATGTTTAATGGTCCTCTTCCCAGGAAACGTTTCTCTTGAAGAACGTCAGAAAGAATCGGGAATAAATTGAAAGCATTAATTTTAAGTATCTTAAGGTAAAGAACTTGCAGCATAAAGTTTAAAACAAGAATATTTTTCTGTGAAATTTTTATGTTGCTAATTTTGAACCATTTATTTTCCAACAACAGATTTTGTTAGAAGAGACTTTTTGTTCTGTTTGTTTGGATTTTTAAAAACTGGATAATTTTCTCGAAACTTTCACCTGAAATTTATTTTTTTTACATATATTTAATCTACAAGTAATATTTTATATAAAGTAATGAGTTTCTAGATTGGTGAAATCTTTTAATTATATCAACTGCAGAATGTTTAAATGAAATATCAGCAGCACGATCAGACAGCATTTAATATTGCAGTATCATAATCTGATAAGATTTTAATTACATTTTCAGTTTCATATAGTTTTTATTATTAACACTATTTTTTAATTTTAGATGGTGTTCAATTTGTATTAAATTACAAACCGGTGTTAGAATTTTTTGTAAATACATTAAATTCTTCAAAATATTAAAACAAGTACAATTGCTTTGGGTAAAATAAAAAAATAAATTGAAAATATATTAAGCTTTTTATGAATTTATATTCATTTTTTGAAAGCAACACATAAAT
>CM063511.1:32443218-32458218 GCA_032207245.1 Pardosa pseudoannulata | reverse complement strand
CACCTCCTTGTCTGAAACAAATATGCAACTTCTCAGGTGCTCCTGCAAGTAAAGAAAGACGTGACAATCGTATTGAGTGACGTCCAGGACGTAGGTATGTTGGTCGATGATAACAAATCAATTGTTGTTGACTGTATTTCTGCCTGCTGCCAACAATCGAAAACTTTCCTTGATTTGCTGCCAGGACAACAGTCTCTCCGTATGTGTTTATAGCAGTCGGTGAATTTCAGCTGCGGTTACATGTTTCGCTAAATGAACGTTAATAACTGAGCAGATTTCTTTGAGCGAACAATTTTCTGAAGTAGACGCCACTTCTTATTTTTGTGAACGTAAAAAACAGCTCTGTTGCTTGTAGCTGAGTCCTAACTCAGTTACCGACCTCATATATCGGATATGCAGCACACCACTTACTCTATAGCAGACAAATATACGAAAATTTGCTTTGTAACCTTAATTTTGATCACTCCATATTAAGAATGTGATTTGGTTTGGAGCGCTACGGTCTACTGTTTTGCACACGAGGGTTAATGAGACCGGGACCTACTGCTTAAAGCCGATTCCGAACGGCTACGAACATCCATGCCATAGTGGGATTCGAACCCACGAACTCCGGTTCCGACGATCAGCGCTCTAACCAATCGGCCAGCGTTCGGCATAAGAATGTGGATTAAGGGAATAAGTTCTTTAACATAAAAATAACTTTGTAAGAATGAAAGAACAGTACGGTAGAAAAAATATTGCTTTAATTGATTTACGAATATAATTAAATGGACTTGTAATACTAGCCTAATGATGGATTCCTAGTTATCTTTATATTGCTACGAATTTGTTTAGTGAACCGTAAATTTAGCATGGGACTCTGTGGGGGTCTCGCCTAATTGGCGAGATATCGGCTCGTTGGTGACAGTTTTGGCAATTTATTTTTTTCTCCAAGTTCATCGCAAGTGTTGCCAAGTGGGGAGTCACGTGACAACTTACGGTTCCTGTTTCTGGAATATTCCATTAGTTTCTTCGAGCCTATATAAGGCAGGCAGAGTCCCAAACAGGGAAAGTCGTTAAATAGATCTCTTGGTGTAAGAAGTACGCACGTTGTGTTGTGTTTCACCGGTGCTTGTTGTTTGATGCTGAAAGAGGCAGCGGCAGTCTGCTCGAGTTGTTCCGCAATGACATTGTATTTTTGAAGTAATTGCGAATAAAGTATTGTCTTCTTGTTGTAGTCTTTATCGTTCATTCAATCCCCGAAGCCAGTTTTGCAGTTCGTAACAATATTATGATGTATGATATATGTTTTTACTGAATATTAGACGTAATAAATTCTATAACTCGTTTTAATATAATAGTTTCTATACTGTGTGTTTTAGTTTTGCTTTATTTATCTGTTTTAATTTTAATTTTTATATTTTATTTAAGCATTTAATAAATAAAAAAAATGTAAAACTGGGTGATTATAGATAAACTTGGAAAATTGTAATCTAATTGGAGCATTAAATACTGAATAAAAAAATGTTATGAAAAAGTTTATTAGTTTAAAATACTATTTCCCCTTAAGTGAATATTATAATATGAATAATTTCAATACAATTGAAAATAATTTGACAGTAAAATATTTTAAATTATATAGATAAATGCTAAAATTTTAATTTAAAGAAAAAAAATTAAAATATATAACATATTATCGGTCTTTTTTGCAAGACATTTCAAAATATGCTGCAATATGAAATCGTACATCTACACTACATAAAAACATTTCTGCATACATCGTACATGTACCACAGTAAATGCAGCAATTAACAGCTAACAGAATTTAACCTGAAACTTGCTATTTCATTTCACGTTAAGAAATACAAAAAATATTAGTTTAAAATACTATTTCCCCTTAAATGAATATTATTATGTGAATAATTTCAATACAAGTAAAAATAATTTGACAGTAAAATATTTCAAATTATACAGAAAAATACTAAAATCTTATCTTAAAAATTAAAATGTATAACATATTACCGGTCCTTTTGCACTAAGGATCAAAATATGCTGCAATACGAAATCGTACATTTACACTACGTAAAAACATTTCTGCATACATCGTACATGTACCACAGTAAATGCAGCAATGAACAGCTAACAGAATTTAACCTGAAAGTTGCTATTTCATTTCACGTTAAGAAATACAAAGTTTATTAGTTTAAAATACTATTTGACCATAAGTGAATATTATTATGTGAATGTCTGTGGACTTCAACAAAGTAAATAAAAATGCTCACGGATGTTTTCTAAAGGAGAAAACTGCGTAAAAATTGTTCTTGAAAGAAGGAAAAAATTCTTTGGAAACTTCTATTTTAACCAAAGAATTTCCAATGGATTCAAATATGAATCCTCTGTCATTTTGAAATTGTCTATAGAAGTCATTTATAATAAGTATTTTTCTTCCCTTATTCAACTAGATTTAATAAAAGATGACAGTATTGTAGGATAAAAGAGGATTTCATAAAAAGGATGAATAGTTTTTTCCTTTAAAAAATACTTACTACTAAAGGCATTGTTTAGTAAATAAGCAATTTATTATACCATTAATTTTTTTTAATAATTTCAAATAAAAATAACCTGGATTATTAAATTACAATTTAAAATTAATGGATTTTCTAAACGCTCTAGATTACTACAAAATTTTAAATTAATTTATATATAATAATAATGTCAAAATTTAACATTTAATATACCTTATAAAAGTTTCAAAATTATTATTTTATCTTGCTTTTTTATGTAAAATAAATGTGTAATAAATAATTTTAAGTAATTATTTTATGTTTATTTTTAGCCTTAAACAATTCAAAATTCTGCGTTAGACTTCCTTTTAATGTTGCCACGACTGTAATTTACTCAGGTTTCCACATTGCACATGAAAACACAAAGAAATTAAAAATAATAATGTGTAAAACTGTATTATAGCAGCTATAATAATTTGACCACGTTAAACACACGCACACATATATATCCATGTATACATATACAGGGTTAAAAAGAAATGAATTCAAATTATGTGCTTTACACTTATTACATAAAAAGAATTAGTACAGAAATCCACCTATAGATAGCACTGTGATACACATAAAACATTTAATATGTGTTACAAAGGTGAAATAACATTAAAAATAGCATTAAAATTGCTACATATGTCCTGTTTTATACCCAACAATATTCTGTAACCGCAAAATCATATTTTCCACAACTGATTGTAATTTGACTGCCGGAATATCAAAAACATGACAGCGATATTTTGTTTACAGTATTATCAGTAGCGTTATTTCTTGCAACGTAGACACAATGTGCAGAAAAGAAACAAAAACTCAACTAAAATTAAAAACAATAATAATTACAATAAGTACTACAGCGCCACCTATAGACATATTCTTGAACTAAAACTCTTTGTGTAATAAATGACAAGTGTATTATTTGAATTACCTGTAGTTACCACCAGAAAGTGGGGAACTTATTTCTATATTATATATATATATATATATATATATATATATATATATATATATATATATATATTATATATATATATATATATATATATATATATATATATATATTTATTTATTTATATGTGTATATGTATTGGAAGGTTGCAAATCAGTTTTTACTCATTTATATATCATGTGAATCCGAGAATCTATAAATATTCTGTTCCTAAAAAGAGAAAACTGTAATACTAAGTATCATTTAGATGTACTATGATTAAATTGAGTATTATAGCTCTTAAGCACTTCTTAACTGTCTAACAGTAATATATCACTGGGTTGTATAATACTTAATCATAAGTTTTTTCAGAGATTGTTCTTTTTCAATCAAGAAAGTTATAGAAATAGAAATGAATAAAAATTTCAATGTTCCATACATGATGTAAGTAAAAATAAGTCATTTATCTTATTTTTAAATCAGAAAAAACGTTTTTGTTCCTGATAGAATATGTGTTGACAGATAGAGTATTGCAACGTATAGTTTGAAGTGATTTTCCTCTAACAGATTGTTCTGTGCATTTGCTCTAAATAACAAATCCAAGTCGATTGGTATTGAATACAGAAATCTTCTAAAACTACACAAAATTATCTTTAGCAAGCTAAAATTGTAATGGTTTTTTCTTCAATAAATTTTAAACTAAAAAAATAAATCATTTGGATAAACTTGGTGAAACTATCAACATGTGAAAGTTTTTAGCCTTGAGCGTTTTACGCATTCATTAAGCGGAAAACTTCAGAGAGGAAAACCTTATGTAAAGTTTTAAACTATGTTAGAATAAAACATTTTTCAGAAGAAAGTTTGAAGTTTGTCGACGAAAAATACTGCGTCTTATTCAAATAAAATATTTCTTTGTATGCTTGGGAATTTTTTTTTCTGTCTGAGCTTATTTCAGAACTGATGTAAGAATAGAGTTGAATAACGTAGTTACTGAGAAATATAATTATTCAAGAAAAATACTGCAATACATTTCTTTTCACGAAACTTTTAATTTCTGTGTTTGACTTTCATCAAAATGTGTTTAAAATGAAGATTATTTTCAACCTTGTTTCTGAAGATTTCTGTTAATATTTTGTAAAATTTCTAACTTGTGTTGAACTGTTTTTAAAATATTAAACATATGAGAGTTAAAATTAGATTTTAAGATAAAGAATGAGTAAAGTATAAAATGAATTTGATTATATTGATATTACATCATATATTAATTGATTATTTTTTCTTCTGCTGGTATGAAAATTGTTTAGGATTATTGAAATTTAAACACTCAGATATCCAAATACATATTTTATATTTTTTTCGGTTAATTTAATTAAAATATTTTAAATTGAATTGTACATTTAATTGTATATTCATAATTTTGAGACCAATCGTAATGCTAGTAAAATTAAATAATTAACGAAAAAACTAAACATGAAACAATGGTCATTTTCACTTTGATTGTTTTAGTATTAATCTGTGATATTAATATTTTATATTATAACTCAATTACCCGACAGACTTTGGCCTGTTTCAATACTGTAATTCCAAAAATTGTTAAATGTTTTCAAAAAGATTATAAATTTGACCGTTTTGATGGAAAACTAAAGAAAACATATTTTAAACATACTTGATGCCACCACGTGAACAGTCATCAGAAACATAATTAGATTAAATTGAAATTCCCTTATCGCTTGTACGTGGATTCGAATTTTGGACTTCTCGTACTGAAGCCCTATGCGCTGACCACTGAGCCACATATACATTGGCAGGAAAGGGTTTCAAACGGCAATATGTTAATCCCAATAAGCGCGTAATTTTAGATTTTTAATAAAAAAAATCTTTTTCTATCGGATCTAATTGTGAATCTAAACCATTCTCGAATCAACTGAATTACATAAACAAAATTTTATCAAAATCAGTCCAGCCGTTTAGGACTTCTATTAGAAACACATGGACAGAAGAATTTTGTATATAAAGATGGGATATGTTACTATACTATTGTAAACTAAAATATTAAAAAATGTAGATACATTTTATAAGAATTATAAAAAGGAAATATATAAATGCAAGAACTAGAAATATAATAAACAAGTATATGTAATCATACATCATTAATGTTCTACAAATAATTTCACATTTTATACTTGTAACGTTACACCAGATGACATAAACATATGTCACTAAATAATTTTAAATTTTTCATACTTGTGAATTTTTTTATGTGTCATTATAGAATGCTTTACAAAATTGAGTAAATAAAATAATATACGAAGTTACGCAAACTTAGTAATCTTAAGTCTTTTCACAAGTTAGACGAAACAATATTATGAATGGACTACTGCAATATTATGAATATTACTACTGCAAATGCTCTTACTTATTTCAGTTTCAGAAGACTGTAACTTTAGAAGATGCAAAAAATTATGTAAAACATTATTAAAATAAAATCATAGTATCTTCTAACCCAACATAAGTTTTAAAACATTAAGCTCTGCACTATACATTTATTTTAAAATTTAAAATTTATATTACTGTTTTCATATATTCTTGTGATATGATATCTGTTATCCCTCTGTATGTCCCATACATCGGATGTTATACACTTCTAATGCTTTGTAAGTTGGTGTATAACATGTGAAATCAATGATATATGATATATAGAATACATAAAAGCCTGTATGTGAAATTTAATTTAATGTGTATCACACGTGATGTCATTTATACAACGTATTACCTAACCTTAAGCCATAATGGATATTGTGACGTCGCAGTAGGTATTCATGAAAAAAAATCGATATATAATTCCAAAATTAATTCTTTTAAACATGGGTTTCTTGTGGGTTGAATCTCCAGCAGTTTTATAATGGAGAATTTGTATTTTATTGAATACGTACATTCCAGAGAGTAAATTTCTATAAATTACCCTACGATTCCTACTTTCTATGTTTCACCTTTTCACCTTCTATCCTTCTTAATCTTAAACTTATTTCAGAGCAAACGACTTTCATTTTCAGTGGATTCCATTGCACGTTAAAAATTTCATTTGCACTCATTTGTTCCCATTTGCTCATTAAAAAAGAAATAGATGTATAATTCAAAAATTTATCCTGTTTTAGACATGGGTTTCCCATGGGTTCAATCTCCAGTAGTTCTATAATGAAGAATTTGTATTTTATACAATCGATACATTACAGGGAGTAAATTTCTATAAATTATCCTATGTTTAATATGTTCTATGTTTCACCTTTTCACCTTCTATCCTTCTTAATCTTAAACTTATTTCAGAGCAAACGACTTTCATTTTCAGTGGATCCCGTTGCACGTTAAAAATTTCATTTGCACCCATTAGTTCCCATTTGGTCATTAAAAAAGAAATTGATGTATAATTCCAAAATTTATTCGTTTTAGACATGGGCTTCCCATGGGTTCAATCTCCAGTAGTTCTATAATGAATAATTTGTATTTTATACAATCGATACATTACAGGGAGTAAATTTCTATAAATTATCCTATGTTCCCTATGTTCTATGTCTCACCTTCTATCACCTTCTATCCTTCTTAATCTCAAACTTATTGCAGAGCAAAATACATTCATTTTCAGTGGATCCCATTGCACGTTGATATACTCGTCAACGAGCGAGCGGATATCTTGGCCAAAGATGGTTGCAACCACTCCAATCTTTCCTCTTCAATCCTAACCTTTTTGGAACATCAATTAATCGTCAAAAATGAACTTCCGAAGCAGGTACCTCCTAGCCATTCTTGGTACTCTTGCAAAGAGACTGGCTTTTCGTTTGCACTACTTTGTGACAGAGCCTCTGGAATAGTAATTTGCAGAATGAAAAGTCGTCATAATAAAAGTCTAATTTTTCGAAGGCAGAAATATATTTCCATTCTGCTGAAAATGTCAAACTCAACAGCTTTGGCTGACCACAATCCAGAGAGGATATATATTCGTTCAACCTTCTTTTCCTTCCGGTCTGATGGACCTGTAGGATAAGCCACAACAATAATATTTTAGAAGAATAATCTATGAATATTATCAGTGTTAGATTAATTTGGCCACCGAAGTCTAGATGGCACTATTCAGCGATTGTGTAAACATAAAACATGTGATTAGAGACTAGTCTGATTCGATTCGGATTGTGTTTTTGAAAGTATGTATAATTGTATTAATTTAATCTGTATTTTATTCATATTCATCTGTAAAACATGTATTTAAAACATAACATATTTCTTAATTCATTTTGTGTATTGTGTATTCAGCATGATGTGTTGCATAAAAAAGAAAGTTATGTTCGACAATAGACTTCTGTTTATATTCATAATTTTGGTTTCCACAAATCATTCATAGCAAATCAAAAGGATAAAAAGAAGGTAAGTAATTGAGTGATTTGATTATTGATTATTGTTGACCATTTACAATTATTAATTGGTTTAAAATAATTCTTAAAACCCAAAGTTCAAGATTCATGATTATTCAAATTCGCTATTCATAAACTATTCAATCTAATCAGGAATATAAATTTAAGGAGTTAAACATATTTTAGCTGCCAAATATAAATAAAATCCAATTTTACAGTGAAAATGAATAACAATTTATACAAAATATTTTAATCAAATATTTAAAAGCAAATGATTTATTATTAAATCAAATATTTAAAAAAAGCTTACTGCGTAAATAATCCCGAACTGAATAATTAAACTGGAAATTCACAGTGATTCACCCTAAGAGCATTTTTCATATCTAAACTTTCAATGAAGAAGTAAAAACTTAATATAAAAGCAAATTTTTAAATTATGACCTCACACAATTATATAAAAATTATATAATTTTACGCCCCGTAAATATAATTCAAAGAATTAAAACTGTTCAAAATCTCCAAAATACAATTAATTTATATACCTAAAAATATAAATTATTTTCGGTTATAAAGCAGAGGTTTTCTGTAGTCGTATGTTATAAATGAGCGTCAAATTTAATAAAATAGCACTTAGAGTATAGAATTTTTAAAATACAATGCTATGAAAAGTTAAAAATCAAACTGAAAGAAAGAACATTATTTTTCTCGAAATCATAAAATAAAATCTTAAAGGATTTAGACATTCTGCAGGAACTCTATAATTATTTACACACATTTATTCCATTCTCAATTGTTTTCGTCTATCGATAGGCATCTAAAGTGAGCAGAAAATAGCAAGAGAAAAACGTACAACTGTACAACTCTAGAAGAACGTAAATCCTCTGAAAGTACAAAATCCAATTTTCCAGGCGAAACGTTATTTTCTTTTGTCTGGATAAAGGTTTCAGTGACAGAGTAACGTATCTGAAGTTTATTATAAATATCTGGGATTATTCTCTAAAAACTCAATCTTTTACTTTAACTTATATTAACTTCATAAAATAATGCAGCTTTACGATAGAGATGAAATATTATTGTGTATAGAGAGAAGTTGTTCTGCCGTAACACTTTTGTTGCTAGTGTAATAAATAAATAATCCTAATGTGAAACTATTTTAAAAGTATTCGTTTTCAAGAGATTAAATTTATCGGAAATAAAGTATAGATGATTGAAGCTTAAACAAAGGAATATGAAAAAAATATTTGAAATCTTTATTTAGATAATTAGGTATGAATATTACGCTTTAAAACGTAATACAAGTATAAGAATTATATTGATTTCTAGTGTATAGTGCTATGTTCTCAAATATAGAATAAAACTAGTGATGAAATTTAAAGAGACAACATAAGTTTGTATTAAATATTTTCAATTTTCAATTTTTTAATGAGAATATATAATATTTTTACATGAAATATATAAAACAAAGAATCTATTAAAAAAGATTCAAAACAGAGAATATTTGATAAAAACTCTCCTACAACTATATTCCTTAAATATGTTCCTAGAGCAAAGCACACTAAGCAAAATCTTTATTTTTTTATTATATCTTTAAAAGTTATATAGAAACAAAACTGAGAATTGATTTTACATAAGTTAAATATTTTTTATATAAAGCAATTATTTAAAATTAGATAATGTTTTAAAAACTGTGTTCTCATTGTTTTAAATCATTTGTTACTAGAGAAATTTTGGCAAAAAACATTTCTTATTTTAGTTAAAATATTCCCCTTGGAAGTCACCTGTGAATTTTAATTTGAAACAATTATATAATATTTAAAAGAATGAAAATTTAAATAGGATGAAACTATTGAAAATATCTTCAAACTCGGTCTATTATATTGATTGAGATAATAATCAATATAAGTTTCTTTTTACTATAATTGAGAAGTGTCCCTTTTTGAGGAAGAGCTAAGAATAGATTGAAGAATTTTCTTGTTTTCTAGCTACAAATTTTTCTCTTTAGCGAAAATAGGTGACATACCTATGAGCAGTTTACCGATTCTAGACTACTTCATATTATTTTTAATCGTGTCATTTGGATTCAGATATTGTTATAATTGAATCTTATGAATTATATACATGAAGATATTTCGAATGAATTTATACGAAATAGTTTTATCTATCATAAACCTGTGTTTTACGGTACTTTGTTTGTATCTGATACCAAATAAAACTATTACCGTGATTTTTGTTATTTAATAAATGCCATTTTATAAAGATTAAAATGGCAACATCATTAATAAAGACGGTTAGTGATATATAAAGTTACTTAACTATAACTCATGTTTTACGTTAGGAGTGCATAGTGACATAAATGAAAGCTATCCTTCAATATAAATTAGACCAAAACTATCCCAGCATTAATTATTCAAACTTAAACACAACATACAGAAATACTAGTTTCAGTTTTAGAAAACCTTTTTCTTCAAATATCAACAAACATTGTACCAGAATTTTAATCAAAAAAAAAATTAAACAGGACTTACAGAGGATGTCAGAACATAGTTTTAACATTCTTGCAAATATATATATATATATATATATATATATATATATATATATATATATATATATATATATATATATATATATATATATATTTCTTGTCTATATTCAAAGTCAAAAAAGAACCAAAAGAAAAAAAGGAGTCACGTGAGTTCTTTTTCGTTAGTATTTAGTAATTTTTTTGTTCCGATTAGATAGCCAATATCAAGCTTCCTAAATTATTTACTATATATTTACACTTTACACCAGCATAATAATTTTCATACAACTATCTGTATCTAGACACACGCTGAGAAACATTTTCTGGCACTAAATGTTGACCACCATGCATGGCTTTTTTTATCTTTATGATTACCTTCAGATCAGATTTTATAATTTTGGTCCCAGTTTGTAGATAGATATTTAAAAAAAATTCATTAGGAGAGTTGATTTTTTTTAATATAAGATGTGGCTTCAACAGGCGTAAAATATATTTTGGCGGGGGTGTTTTCCCTTTGACTTTTTTTCCTGTATTTTTAAAAACTTAAACTTTAAAAACTTAAACTTTATATTTTTATCTATAGTAATATTGAAACCATTCTTTTTTCGTCTTTTTTATAAGAATCAGACAAAAGTATGTGTCCTCAAAAAGTACAAAAGTATAGCATTCAGTCCATTACATTATAGATAATTTTACATATAGTAATATTGAAACTATTTTTTTCTCGTCTTTTTTTATAACAGTCGGACAAAGGTATGTTTCTTCGAAAAGTTCAAAAATATAGCATTCAGTCCATTGCATTATAGATACTTTTACATCTAGTAATATTGAAGCCATTATTTTCTCGTCTTTTTTATAACAATCAGGCAAAGGTATGTTTCAATTAAAAGTGCAAAATATACCATTCAGTCCATTGCTTTCCTCCATAGGCAATTTAAAGAACCTAATTTTTTTTGTAATGTTCCAGAAGATATTTTAACCAGAAATTAATTTTTATCAAATTCAAATTCAAAGACAAATTTCAAATAGTTACAAAGATGTGTGAATACTATCTGTATTTATAGATAATGAAAATAAAAATAATTCCACTTTAAATTAAAATATCATATTTGCTGTATATTGTGTTACCATGTAGGTTTTCCAATAGAGAGAAATCATTTTTATGTAATTAAAAACAGTATTTTTATCTATCACAGAATGATGTGTTTTTTTTCCTATTAAATAAGATGTGGCATTTATTGATTAAATATTTACTATTGTGTTGATCATTTATGACCGCAGAAAAATCACAATAATGAATTCGTTTATGCGGCTGAAATCAGATGAAGAGGAAACGGATAATTGAAAAAAATCCAAGAGTAGCATTATTTTTTCATTTGGAAGAGTAAATAAAGAAGATAATTAAAATGGTTATTTAAGGAGAGGAGAATGAAAGATTAAAATGCTTTTTAATATCCCTGTCACAAAGAATATCAAGGGAATATATTCCATTTCGAGTCTGTAAATCTCCTCATTATACCAACTTATTTAATGCATGATACAGTAAAAAATGTACATACTATAAAGAATTTATACTTAGTTTAGTTTAGTTAATTTTTTATTATAATCTCTCTCTACAAGATAATCTTTGAAATATGTATATTAGAAATTAAAATCTTACATGAAATTGACGTAAAACTATTTATTCTGTAAATATAAATCTTTAAATTTATTTAAAAAATTACAAAAACATAAAATTTGCTAAAAATTATTAAATTAAAAAAATAGCTCAAAAATTAAAAAATTAAAATTAAAAAATAAACAAAATATATAGCTCTTACTTTTATAACTAATGTTTACAGAATACAAAAATTAATTAGCTTCTACTATTTGATATTAAAATAATTATAATGTTTAAATGAGAAAAATTATCAGTATGTTTATTTCTACTTATACTTTTTGTACAAATTTTATGTTTAAAAACAATATTTTAGAAATATTTTTCTCAAATTCTTAACACAATTTCTCCTAGGATTTTGATTTAAAAATTTAATATTAAAAAATAGTATTTTAGAAATAGTTTTTCTTCAATTATTAACAAAATTTATTTAAGGATTTTAATTTAAATTTTTTTAAAGAGACTGACAGAGGAATACACAATTTACCCAATTTTAACGTTATTAAAAGATATATACAAATATTGTATTTAATAAAAATTTTATTTTCAAGCATTCTACTATGATATCCCTTATTAAACCGCTATATTTTATCTTAATATTCAAAGAAACAGAAAATTTCTTAAAAGGGCAATATGGATTTTGCACTCTTTCTCTTACACAATATTACCAAGTACTTCCAAATTTTTGGAAATGTGCTTTTCAAAATTTTGTTTTAAGTGTCCAAAACTACAGCAATCTATAGGAGACAAGTGAGAGACTTGGGTGGGATATATATATATATATATATATACATATATATATATATATATATGTGTATATATATATATATATATATATAATATATATATATATATATATATATATATATATATATATATTAGCATACTTTCTTGCAAATTGTAAACTTCCTTTATCATAAAAAGTATATAATATACACGATATGTTTACGTAAAAATAGTTAAAACGGAATCGTCATGTAAAGATTTATATCTCGACTTGTTATAAATACATACACACATACATACATACGTACGTGCGTGCGTGCGTGCGTGCGTGCGTGCGTGCGTGTGTGTGTGTGTGTGTGTTAGGTTTGGAAACAAAATTGATAAATTAGGAGTCTGAGAACAGAAAACACAAGCAATATTATAATGCAGGCGTATGAATCTATATTAACTCATTGTCTGAATTTGTGAACTTGAAGGACTGATAGAGATGATCTTGAAAATTGATTACGGTATGCAACCTCACTGATTGCATCTTCTTTGTTAGAGAGTGGGTTCTTGCCCCTTAACACTATGTATGATGATTGACTGTTAGAATGTGCAATATACATGAATAAAGAAATTATCAAGACGTCATCGGATCTATGACTTCTAATAGGCTTGACATATTTATATATATATACGCCATACTGCTTAACAAATAGTAACCATACTTGATCAAAGCAAATATATAACAAACATATATTGAAGAAAATATATAATTACTGGATAACGTGTTATAAAATTTCTGAAATAGTACGTTGTTTTTTACTTATATTCTTCTCACTTAAATTGAGTAAATATATATTACCTTCATATAAACAGTATTTAATGTTGACACATTATTATTTCTTAATACCCATTTGTAACGCCTAGTTTATGGATTATGTATATATAAACTTTAACCCTTTAAGAATTACGCGTTTAATTGTTTTCCCGTCCTATGATATCCTCAACCGGGTATGCACGTTTTATGATTTTTCGATATAAAGATATTTTATTATAAGTACAACTGTTAAAGCTATTAAATTAAAAGTTTTTGGTCCAAATCTAACCTCATAACACGTGCATACCCGTTTGAAGATATCATCGTTTGGTAGAAAATTACGTGTCTAATGTTTAGAGGGTTAATAAATGTTCGTACTTACAATAAAACACAGTTTTCTTATATAATAAAAACAGTGTGGAAATTATTCAAGATTATAAGCAGTAACTGTGTGAAAGACTTAAATTATGATTTCAGTTTAAATGCCACTTATGAAAGCGGTTAATCTAATTGGCTGTAGATACAATATATGCAATGTTTGTTCAATTTTAATGTATTAAAATTATGTACCTTGACACTAAAAAAATAATCAAAAGATTTTAACAGAGCTTTTGAAATATGTATATGCATAAGTCTAAGTCTTCAGAATTTGTATGTGAGTCTATTGCACAACAACCAAGATTTAAAATTTCAGCATTTAATTGCATATTTTAATATAAAATTTTAAGGATTATACAACATTGATTTTAAATAATGAGTAAGATTTATTGTACATAAAACAACTTTTTCTTTTCAATCATTTTTTATTGAATAATTTAAATAAATGATGTAGCAATCATTTTCGCAATAGACAGTTATTACAATCCTACAATGATCCTAGTAATAACTCCATTTTTCTTTACACTTATTAATATTTTATAAAAGAGTATGAAAATAAAATAAACGAAAGATCTTTCACATGTGCCCGATAGTTCAAAGAATATTTTAAGAGTGTTTAAAACGGTGTAAGTCAGTTATATAAACGGATTTTCGATTTCGTAATATGCCTTACGTAAGGCTCTTTATTTTGATATGATCTTAAATATATTTATTAATTTTTTTAACTTTATTTACAGTACAACAATTTCATTATTAGTTTTATTACATTATAGTTTAAAATTATTATTAAATTCCATATCATTGAATAATTTCTACTGTTTATTGCATTAGAAGAATTTATTCATGACAAGACTATACAAAAGAAAATGTATCAATTTCCACGGAAATAAAATGAAAGTTTCGTTTGAATAAGTCATAAAATATTTTTTTCTAAAATACGTTTTTTCTCTTAAGATTTCTGAAATTTAACAAATTGTCTTTGTTACGAGATACTTGTCATCTTTAGAGTGAAAGTTTACAGGTTTTGCCTTCGCAGATCAATCAATCTTTT
>CM063511.1:32395718-32435718 GCA_032207245.1 Pardosa pseudoannulata | reverse complement strand
TTTATCAAGAATTCCATTAAATTAATTAACGTTTCTTTATCATCTGGATTTCTCTTCCTTTTCTTAGTCTATCATCGCACATTTTGTTATACTGTGATGCAAATGTAAACAATATGTTATGGAGATCTGTAAAATATTATTATCAGAATCATACATAAACAATTCATAATGTTTATAGTATATATATATATATATATATATATATACATATACATATATATATATATATATATATATATATATATATATATATATATATATATATATATATAACCCTATAGTTTATTAACCTTTATTGATATACTTTAGCTGTTGTATTAAAATTAAAGAATTACTACCTTATTAGAGTAAAAATATAACACTACCTAAAATGATTACTAACTTTTATATATTATATTCATAAAATGATCAACAGTATATGTATTAAATTTTATAATCCTTAATGTGATGGATTCAGAAATTTCAAATTTTAAATGGGAAATAATGCATTTCATGGTACATATAATCTGAGATTGTTAATATTTTCGCATTAATTTTATGGGACATCCTCTGAAAATTTAGAAAATAGAAAATACCTTTTCTGCAGTAAATCTCTCCTTCCATTAAATGTATTCATAATTCATAGATCTTTATCATTCATTAAATCGTATTGCATAATTTTAAGAGTAATATCCGCGAAGCTAGATTATATGATACGAAATGTATTTCTGAAAAAAAGTCAATAGAGTTATACGCTTTTTTACACAAAGACGTTTCTAAGAAATATGATTATTTAACTGGACTGAATGTTGCCATACATCAATATATTAAACTTTTTTTTAACATTTTTTTATGCAATCATATTTTTTAATATGTTTTAATTTTATGTATTTCTTATAACATAAAATTTATTCAAGCATTAAATTAATATTATAAGAAATTATTGTATAAATATTTATATTAAGTATGGAATATTTGATTAATTGTTACGTCCTAAGCATACTTTAAGCTACATGTACCCTCCGGGTGGTGCTAAATTGGTAACAGCTGCAAATCTTTGTGTACCGAAAGCTGATCGATTGGTTAGGGCGATGATTGTCGGTACCGGAGTTCGTGGGTTCGAATCCCACTATGGCATGGATATTCGTAGCCGTTCGGAATCGGCTTTTAGCAGTAGGTCCCGGTATCATTTGCCCGTGTGTGCAAAACGGCGAATCGTAGCTCTCCAAACCAAACCAAACCAAATCGAATCTTTGTGTAGGCGTTAGGATAATGTCTGTATTGCCTGCTGCACTGGAAAAATATATTATAACAATTTTTTTAAGATTGCGCATTAATGTTTTTGTTATAAAACTGTGTATTGTTTTAATTGTAAAGTATTTTCTCGTGTTATAGAGGTTGTAATACCGAAAAACTTCAAAAGCAGGTGTTGAGAAATTCTATATAACATTCTTAAAGACTAAAAAAATAAAACTCAAAGCAAGTTAAAATATATACACAATATTTTGTTTGCAAATTTTCAAGATAACATGATAAAATAGAATCAATCGGATTGCATGCTGTCTAGGTGTATTTGTCTAATCTAGGTGTATTTGTCTCAGAAATACTCCCAGATGACTGAGTATTTAACAAATAGTCTTGCATTTTAAACCCATATTATACCACACCAACAAAATATTTCTGTAAGTTATTAAAACTTAATCTATATCATTAATATGGTGTAACTAAGTATATAAAACCAAAATTTAAAAAAAAAATATTTTTATTTTTTTTATGTAATTGGCTGTCCTATAAATAGGACAACGGCCCAGTACACTACTAAAACTTAACATATATCACTTACATTGCATTAGAATGATTCATAGATGAAATTTGGGGAAAAAATCAAAGCAAAGTCCAACATTACATTTTAAGCATACTGTTGTAGGTTTTCTCTTGCAGTTATTGAACTGGCAGTAAGAGAGTAAGTTTATCTTTCCATCTCTAGTTTTTTCTGAATAGAATAGACACCTATTTACGCCTTGTTATGTCCAGGTGTGTGAACAGGGGTTTGAACTTGTTTTCATTGAAAGATAAGAAAAGAATGTGAGCTATCAATCGAATTCGTGGAAAAATAAGCGAGATTGGACCGTCGTCTTAATTTTAGGGCACCCTTTTTATGCTTACAAAATACACGATTGAAATATAATTTCAATAAAAACTTTCAGCTACATTATTGGCTCTGTTTTTAAACTGAAAAAACCTCCACAATGTTTGAAAAAAAATAATAAGAAATGTAAAATTAAAGATTAAAAAATGGCAATTTTTAAGAGGTTGCTGAAAATAAATTTTACAATACAATTGGATTTCTCAGTTTTTTTATTGCTATGCTAAAGTTTGTCTATTTTAAATGTGTTAAAATAAAATCCACCCAGAAAATATTGATAACTTTCTTATTAAATGGAATTTTATTTGCTGTCCTGTTTATAGGACAGCGGTCCAATATGGGTTAAACAGAAAATATTTTCCTATATATTTTCGTGTCTTGTATTTATCATTAAACAACATTATAAATTCTCAGCATAAGAATATAACCAAATATTTTAAAATAATTAAAAACTGAGTTACACTATTACTTGTATCCTGGATTATAAAACAGTTGAAAAACTTTTGTATATAGCTTATACTGATTTCGTTATTTTTATGTAATATTAAAATTTACAGAGTCAATTTTATAAGAGTTAGAGTCTAAAATTCAATTAATTATTTATATAGATTACATTTGATACTTCCTTTATAATGGTATTTTTCAATCTTATCTACAGAACATATGTATAATTATAGCCATAATACGTTCCATAATACGAATATAGCATAAAATTCTATTCTAACACAACTACAACAAGTAAACTTTAATGCAAATTTGTAGGTTGTGACTTAAATTGTGGATTTATTAGTGGTAGATTATATTTTAATCATTCTAGGAATAAATTTCTTACATTGTGTACATGTATATATAGATTTTTGGATATGTTTGATACGAATCATTAAAATGGACATGTTACCTTTCTAAAAATTTGAAATAATTATAATATGGATGATTATACCCATAATACATGCTATGAAAAGAACGAATATAACATAAAATTCTATTCCGATACATCTACAACAAACGAAATTTAATGCAAAATTGAAGGTTGGGACTTAAATTATGTATTTATTCTTGGTAGTTTATATTTTTATCGTTCTAGGAATAAAGTTTTTCCATTATGTACATATAAAATATAGATTGTTGGATTTGTTGGATACGAATTATTAAAATGGATATGTTACCTTTCTAAAAATTTGAAATAATTATAATATGGATGATTATACCCATAATACATGCTATGAAAAGAACGAATATAACATAAAATTCTATTCCGATACATCTACAACAAACGAAATTTAATGCAAAATTGAAGGTTGGGACTTAAATTATGTATTTATTCTTGGTAGTTTATATTTTTATCGTTCTAGAAATAAAGTTCTTCCATTATGTACATATAAAATATAGATTTTTGGATTTGTTGGATACGAATTATTAAAATGGACATGTTACCTTTCTAAAAATTTGAAATAATTATAATATGGATGATTTATACCCATAATACATGCTATGAAAAGAACGAATATAACATAAAATTCTATTCCGATACATCTACAACAAACGAAATTTAATGCAAAATTGTAGGTTGGGACTTAAGTTATGTATTTATTCTTGGTAGTTTATATTTTTATCGTTCTAGGAAAAAAGTTTTTCCATTATGTACATATAAAATATAGATTTTTTGGATTTGTTGGATACGAATTATTAAAATGGACATGTTACCTTTCTAAAAATTTGAAATAATTATAATATGGATGATTATACCCATAATACATGCTATGAAAAGAACGAATATAACATAAAATTCTATTCCGATACATCTACAACAAACGAAATTTAATGCAAAATTGAAGGTTGGGACTTAAATTATGTATTTATTCTTGGTAGTTTATATTTTTATCGTTCTAGAAATAAAGTTCTTCCATTATGTACATATAAAATATAGATTTTTGGATTTGTTGGATACGAATTATTAAAATGGACATGTTACCTTTCTAAAAATTTGAAATAATTATAATATGGATGATTATACCCATAATACATGCTATGAAAAGAACGAATATAACATAAAATTCTATTCCGATACATCTACAACAAACGAAATTTAATGCAAAATTGTAGGTTGGGACTTAAATTATGTATTTATTCTTGGTAGTTTATATTTTTATCGTTCTAGGAAAAAAAGTTTTTCCATTATGTACATATAAAATATAGATTTTTGGATTTGTTGGATACGAATTATTAAAATGGACATGTTACCTTTCTAAAAATTTGAAATAATTATAATATGGATGATTATACCCATAATACATGCTATGAAAAGAACGAATATAACATAAAATTCTATTCCGATACATCTACAACAAACGAAATTTAATGCAAAATTGTAGGTTGGGACTTAAATTATGTATTTATTCTTGGTAGTTTATATTTTTATCGTTCTAGGAATACAGTTTTTCCATTATGTACATATAAAATATAGATTTTTGGATTTGTTGGATACGAATTATTAAAATGGACATGTTACCTTTCTAAAAATTTGAAATAATTATAATATGGATGATTATACCCATAATACATGCTATGAAAAGAACGAATATAACATAAAATTCTATTCCGATACATCTACAACAAACGAAATTTAATACAAAATTGAAGGTTGGGACTTAAATTATGTATTTATTCTTGGTAGTTTATATTTTTATCGTTCTAGAAATAAAGTTCTTCAATTATGTACATATAAAATATAGATTTTTTAATTTGTTGGATACGAATTATTAAAATGGACATGTTACCTTTCTAAAAATTTGAAATAATTATAATATGGATGATTATACCCATAATACATGCTATGAAAAGAACGAATATAACATAAAATTCTATTCCGATACATCTACAACAAACGAAATTTAATGCAAAATTGTAGGTTGGGACTTAAATTATGTATTTATTCTTGGTAGTTTATATTTTTATCGTTCTAGGAATAAAGTTCTTCCATTATGTACATATAAAATATAGATTTTTGGATTTGTTGGATACGAATTATTAAAATGGACATGTTACCTTTCTAAAAATTTGAAATAATTATAATATGGATGATTATACCCATAATACATGCTATGAAAAGAACGAATATAACATAAAATTCTATTCCGATACATCTACAACAAACGAAATTTAATGCAAAATTGTAGGTTGGGACTTAAATTATGTATTTATTCTTGGAAGTTTATATTTTTATCGTTCTAGGAATAAAGTTTTTCCCTTCTGTACATGTAAATATAGCTTTTTGAATTGGTTAGATTCGAATTATTAAAACGGATATGTTACTTTTCCAAAATATAAAATAATTATAATATGGATGATTATACACATTATACCTGCCACTAAAAATTACGAATATAGCATAAAATTCTATTCTAACACAACTACAACAAGTAAACTTTAATGCAAATTTGTAGGTTGTGACTTAAATTGTGGATTTATTAGTGGTAGATTATATTTTAATCATTCTAGGAATAAAGTTCTTACATTGTGTACATGTATATATAGATTTTTGGATATGTTTGATACGAATCATTAAAATGTATATGTTACTTTTCTGAAATTATAATATAATTATAATATGTATGATTATACCCATAATACCTGCCATGAAAATTAAGAATATAGCATAAAACTCTACTTCAATACACCTTCAAAAAGCAAACTCAAATGCAAATTTATAGCTTGTGACTTAAATTGTGCAATTATTACTGGTAGTTTATATTTTTATAGTTCTAGGAATAAAGTTATTTCGTTCTGTACATGAAAATATAGATTTTTAGATTTGTTAGATACTAATTACTAAAATGGCTATATTACTTTTCTAGAAATATAAAATATCTATAATATAGATGTTTATACCCATAATACCTGGCATGAATATTACGAATATAGCATAAAATTCTATTATAATACATCTACAACAAGCAAACTCTTATGCAAATTTGCAGGTTGTGACGTAAATTGTGCATTTATTCCTGGTAGATTATATTTCTACAGTTCTAAGAATAACGTTATTCCATTCTGTGTATGTAAATATAGATTTTTTTATTTGTTAGATACTAATTATTAAAATGGATATGTTACTTTTCTAAAAATATAAAATAATTATAATATGTATGATTACACCTATAATACCTGGCATGAAATTTACGAATATAGCATAAAATTATATTCCAATACATCTACAACAAGCAAACTTGAAAATGTTTAACTAACATTAGTTTTGTGTATTTCTCATAACATTTTTCTAATAAATTCTATTAATGTTTTTATTACAAAACTAGGTATTTTTTAAAGTATTTTCTCGTGTTACAGAGGTTTTAATGCGGAAAAACGTCAAACAACATTTGCTAAAATATTCTATATAGCATTCTTTGAAATCATAAAAATAAAACTTAAAGCAAGCTAAAATAGATACACAATATTTTATCTGCCAATTTTAAAGTTAAAATGAAAATATAAAAGTAATCGGATTGCATTCTTTCAATAGGGGTATTTGTCTAAGAAATATTCTCAGATAACTAAGTATTTAACAAATAGCCTTGCATTAAAAAATATTTTTCGTATAGATTTTCGTGTCTGGTATTTATCATGTATCAAAATTACAAATTCTTAGCATAAGAATATCACCAAAATTTTAAAATAATTTAAAACTAAGTTTCAACGTTACTTGTAACTTGGATTATAAAACACTTGAAAAATTTTTGTATCTAGCTTATACCCTTTTCGTTATTTTTATGTGATATTAATATTTACACAGTCTATTTTATAAGAGTTAGAGTCTAAAATTTAATTAATTACTTATATAGGTTACATCTGATGCTCACTTTACAACGGTATTTTTCAATCTTTCCTTTAGAGCATATGTATAATTTTAGCTATAATACTTTCCACTAAAATTTCGAACATAGCATAAAATTCTATTTCAATACATCTACAACAAGCAAACTCTAATGGAATTTTGTAGGTTGTGACTTAAATTGTGCATTTACTCGTAGTAGTTTATATTTTTATAGCTCTAAGAATAAAGTTCTTCGCTTCTGTACATGTAAATATAAATTTTTGGATTTGTTAGATACAAATTATTCAAAGTAATCGGATTGCATGATTTCGTTAGGGTATTTGTCTAAGGAATATTCGCAGATTTTGAGTATTTAAATAAAAGTCTTGAATTTTAAACAAAATTATTTTTTCTATAGAATTTAGTGTCTTGCAGTTATCATGTAAAAGCATTATAAATTTTCAGAATAAGAATATCACTAAAAATTTTAAAATAATTATAAACTGAGTTCCAACGTTACTTGTAACCCGGATTATAATACACTCGAAATTTTTTTGTATCTAGCTTATACCGTTTTTGTTATTTTACATGATATTAATATTTACACAATCTATTTTAAAAGAGTAAGAGTCTAAGATTTAATTACTTATATAGATTACATTTAGTGCTCCCTTTACAATGGTATTTTTTCAGTCTTACCTTCAGAACATATGTATAATTATAAATATAATACGTTCCATGAAAATTTCGAATATAGCACAAAATTCTATTCCAATATATCTACAACAAGCAAACACTAATGCAAGCAGGTTGTGACTTAAATTGTGCAATTATTACTGGTAGTTTATATTTTTATAGTTCTAGGAATAAAGTTATTTCGTTCTGTACATGAAAATATAGATATTTAGATTTGTTAGATACGAATTACTAAAATGAATATATTACTTTTCTAGAAATATAAAATAGCTATAATATGGATTATACCCATAATACCTGCCGTTAAAATTACTAATATAGTATAAAATTCTATTCCAATACATCTACAACAAGCAAACTCTTATGCAAATTTGCAGGTTGTGACTTAACTTGTGCATTTATACCTGTAGTTTATATTTTTATCATTCTAGGAACAAAGTTCTTACCTTCTGTACATGTAAATATAGATGTTTGTATTTGTTAGATACGAATTATTAAAATGGATATGTTACTTTTCTAAAAATATGAAATAACTATAATATGGATGATTATATCCATAATACCTGATATGAAAATTACGAATATAGCATAAAATTGTATTCCAATGCATCTACAACAAGCAAACTCTAATGCAAATTTGTAGGTTGTGACCTAAATTGTGCATTTATTCTTAGTAGTAGTTTATATTTTTATAGTTCTACGAATAAGGTTATTCCATCCTGTACATGCAAATAGAGTTTGCAAATTATTAAAATGGATACGAATTATTAAAATGGATATGTTGAAAATACTTGTAAAGAAACTCTATTTCTAAAATAAGGGCTCTGTACATCTACCCGATGCTTAACGATTGTCGATATTAGAACAAGTACTCAATAAATCTGACTGGGATTATTCTAACAACAATTTTAATTAAACTCAAAAGCTTATCAATATTTAGACTACTACCCTTTTATAGAAAATAACACGTCACTTACATTTATTTTCTTAACTTACTTCGTTTCACCACCACGTGGCATAAAATATAAATTCAGGTGAATGAATCATGTGAATTAATGAATCAGTGTGTTAATGATACTAAAACTGGAGTTCCTGGAGAAAAAGGATGATTAACGGTTGACAATATTAGAACAAGTACTCAATAAATCTCACTGGGATTATTAAAACAACAATTATAATTCAACTCAAAAGCGTATCAATATTTAGACTACTTACCTTTTATAAAACATAACACGTCACTTACATTTATTTTCTTAACTTACTTCGTTTCACCACCACGTGGCATAAAATATAAATTCAGGTGAATGAATCATGTGAATTAATGAATCAGTGTGTTAATGATACTAAAACTGGAGTTCCTGGAGAAAAAGGATGATTAACGGTTGACAATATTAGAACAAGTACTCAATAAATGTCACTGGGATTATTAAAACAACAATTTTAAATCCACTCAAAAGCTTATCAATATTTAGACTACTACCTTTTTATAGAACATAACACGCTACTTCCATTTATTTTCTTAACTTACTTCGTTTCACCACCACGTGGCATAAAATATAAATTCAGGTGAATGAATCATGTGAATTAATGAATCAGTCTGTTAATGATTCACAAAACTGGAGTTCATGTAGAAAAAAGGATGGGGAAATTCAGGGACAATATTCACCAGCACAAGTTTTCAAAATTGAATGACGTCACACATCCCACGCGAAAACCACAACAGATATGTTACTTTTCTAAAAATATAAAATAACTATAATATGGTTGACCTATAAATACTTAAAACATGCGTATTTTAGTTTATATTACGCAGTTTCAGCTTAAATACCGTTTAAATTTCCTTTTTAAATAGCAATATCATTAAATGAGTCTGAAATTTTCCAAATCTATATTTTGCTTGTGGTTTAGTTCATTCAAAATTATCAATGTTTAACAGAATATTTTCGCATTTAATTGATAAATTCTTTAATCTTTGAACCGATAAATATTCCGGTTTGTTGTTTCTGCAATCGTAATTTAATTAGATCTGCACAACTTATCAAAATTTGTCTTGACGATTTAATTACGTATTTGAAATTCGTAATTAATTCCAAATAACGGGAATTAAAATTTTATTCAGAAAACTGTTCAGATGTTTAAATATTTGATATTACGAATTATCCAGCCTTAATTTGATTACATAGAACTCAGGTATAAAGTAATTTAATATATAATAAAATTCATAGGTATGATTAAAAAAAATGGGTCAATATTTAGGCTTAACAAATATTAACTGCTGTAACTATCAGATGTAAATAATAAGCTTTTGTTCTGGTAAGAAATATACTGATATGTGTACCATTTTTTTCTTTTTCAAAGACGTTAAACTTAAAATTTGCAATCGAAAAACGTATAACTAGTTTCACAACAAGCATATTAACAATGCCAAAAATGTGGCAGTGTCTGGAAAAAAATTATTCCTGAAATTATAACAAAAACACACTAAAGAATGCACTTGGATTATTTAGTATTCACAGATTTCATTCCAAAATTTTCAGCCATAAAATATTTTTTAAATTTAATATAAGTACGGTGTGAAGAAAAAAAGCAGGTTTTAGGGACGTGAAATAACCATTGATTTGCGAAATTATAATTTAGTGTTGAAGAATATGTACAGCTTGACATTTCTAAGGCTATAATCATTATATAAGTTTATTCAATTCTTTTATCTTAAAAGTCCATTGTATCCTCAATATATATCCTTCCAACAGACAAAATGTGTGATAACATTAAGTATTTGATATTGTAATTAAGGATTCATGTACGTATGTTAATATATGTTAAAAGTATATATTGTAACATTTTAGTAATTGTATCATAACGTCAGATATTGATGAATATAATAGAAAAAACTCTTAAAAATATTTCAAAACTTATGTTTCGTAACTTATTTTAACAATTATCAACATATAGGTATGTTAAAATAATGCTAAAAATAAAAATTTATGAAAAGTATAATTTGTAAATTGCAACAAGAAATTACATATAAATACTGAAATATACACTTTCTTTATTAGTGTAATCGTTTTCAGATTCAGTAGTGAACTTAAACGTCTTTAGATTGCAACATTTTAGCGGTTAAACTATAACGTTAGATAATACTCCCTCTGAAATAGAAGCATGCTATAATAATGAAAAATATTTCAACCAACAAATTTCGACTTTATTCATAAATCAATTAAATTTTAAATTTGAGATGCCAGGAATTCAAACTACAATCGGAAAATAATTAGATGTTTATTATTAGAGTTAAAAACAGCAAAAATAGCAATTTATCAAAAGCATAGTGTTTATATTTCTACAACGTATTACATAAAATTCCTAAATATGCATTTTCCAATTACAATGTATTTATAAATTTGCATTTGTTTAGATTTTATATTGTACTCAAACGTCTAAACCTAGAAGTAGACTTAATTTTTTAATAATATTTTATAACTTTTTAATTTTTTCTGGTGATATAGAGGTTGAATGAATAATAAAATAAATGTCTTAGTAACATAATGATTATTTTAATTTTTAAAGAATTGATGTAAGTTTGTTAAATTAGTTCATCGAAATAAATACATTAAATTTTGTAATGCAAAACTTAATAAACCGACGTAACCACTATTACTCCAGTTCAAATCAATTATTGACCTTTATCCTTTTCGCCAAGTTTTATGAGTGACTTCAAAAGATTTGTACAAACAGCGACAATTTTTCCTTTCTCATAGATTACAAAACAGTATTTAGAGTTGGTTGATTACATTATAATAACGGTTGAGTAACTTCGCGATTCTGAAAGAATAAAATGCAATAGGAAACTTTGAGAAATGAATATTCTGAAGTATTCCTTTTCGAATGTTTTGAATGTATCGCTAACGCCATGTACGTTTCGCTTCAAACAAATTTTTACGTTTGAACAGACATAAGTAACGAACAAGTATTTCGAGAATTAAAAATTGAAATCAGTTCGGCTCAGAAAAGTTCTGAAACTCTTTCTAAATAAAAGTTTAAGCAGAACAGCTCAAAAGTTTTCAGGGAGATTTTCTATGTTGGAAACGAATAAAATTCAAATTGAAGACTGATATATTTTTTTTCAGACAATTTGAAATTTTGCCTTATTTTTATAAAGAGAAAGCGTAAAATATGCTTCAAATATATTTGAAGTAAAAGAAAAGAATGTTACTGAAAAATTGTAAAGAAATTTTGTAGAAAAATATCAGTGGGAGTAAAAGTCATGTTATTTAATATGTGAAATTTATATTTTATTTATATATAAAGTTTATTTATGCGGTACCAAAATCGACCATATTGGCACAATCAGAATAAGTATGGTTGCAATAAATATATAAATATATGTGATTTCAGCAATTTTGTTTGACTTGTACAAACGCATTCTTTAATAGAAATCTCGTCTTAATTATCCATTACAATTATCAAATATTAAGATGCATTTGAATGCAAAATTGAGTAATGGCTATGAATATTTCTCATTTTCTAAATCAAAATTAGGACCATGTTGACTACATGTAAACAATCTGTTTCATGTGTAGCATTTATACTTTAATTATTAAGCTAAATCACAGTTCAGGGGGCCTGCCGAACCTAGTTCGGTGGATACTCCAAGCATGGGCGATGACGCCAAATTCTAGAACCCAGTTTTCTGGCAAACCTTGCTCTATTTTTAATTTTCTATTTTCTTAAAATTTGTATTTCTTAACAAAATTTCAAACCTCTTTTTTGTTCAAATTATGCTATGAAATTGGGTATAAACTTAATACAAAATGTAGCACAAATTGTAAACAGCACTTGGTGACAATTTGGAGGTCACTTGTACAAAAACAGAGCCAAAAATATGGCGGCCAGCCCTCGAAACTGGGTTTCAACCAATTATTATCTTTTAGAAGAAACATTATATAAGGAATGTGATAGTAAATGTTAATAACTACTACATTCTATTACATTACTATTAATTACTATTAATTAATATTACATTCTATTACGTTACGTATATTTTGTGTACCACAGATTATATTCATATGGTAATCGTTTAATCCTTAAAAGTGTGGTATACAACTGATTTAAATTGTCTCTTCTAGAAAAGAATAAACATGTATGCAGTTCTGTTAATTTTTCTTTTGAAAAATGAAATAACAGAATAGTTTACAATAAAATAACAAATTTAGTAATGTATTTAGTAACAAATGTAGACAGTTTTGACCTATCCTGTATTTTGTGCTCTAGCAACACAAGAATGCAAAAAACATTTCTGTAAATTTCATTTAAACATACATTTGTTGTTTTTTATATGTACTGATTTGCATTAGGAAATATGCTCTATCATACATTTCAGAAAATGCATCTAACAGGACACAGTTTTGTATGTAAAGAAGATTAATTATCTTAATGGAATCTTTGACCTATTATTATCAGATGACTTTCGCTCTGAACTTATACGGTAAAAGAAAGAACGCATTACGTAAAATATTTCATAAAGACGGAGCTTTTTCTGCGATATCACGTACTTGCAAGTGTATCACGTTCTCCCGCATTTCATCTAACGAAAGAAATATGTATTAAACATTAGAGACAAAAGTATACGTATAAAATTAAAAGGAAAATAATATAGTATGGATATTCATTACAGTGTAGTACACTGATTATAAATTTAGGTGTTTAAATACAAAAATTATTTTCTTAAATTATTGATTGTCAGAAGTAAATTATTTAATAGGAAAAATGCTTTGAAACGAGAATTTATATTAAAAAACATTTTGGATTTAAAAGAGTAGATTGTAAGTAAATCAACTTTATTTAATATTTATTAATTATGAAATATGTGTTAAATACTAGAAAATAATTTTGTGTGATAGTAAAAGTATAATTATAAAATATGAATATTCTTTAAAGTTCAATATACTGACTATCAATTCATATGTATTTTAAAACTTAATATTTTTTTTAATTATTGATTGTCAGAAATAAATATAATTGCTGTGAGTTACTATACACACAAATATAAATATATATTATTTTCTTACCTAAATGGCTGAATTGTTAAGGCGCTGATGTTCGGTATCGAAATTCGTGAGTTCGAATTCCCTGTTTTATGAGTATATGAATTGTGTGATCTATTGTGTTAGTATTGATGAAACATCATACTATATCATGAAGAACTAATTTTATTTAATCATGATTAAATGATTAAATTCATGATTAAATAAAAGGAATAAACACTGTTTTGGTCACTGCTGTCCAAGTGTGATTATTTCCGTAATTTGTGGATGTTTTTCATGCTGAATTAAATCTACATCATACAAGAATATAATGCATCTTTATTCTGATTTTTTTTCAAATATTCATTGATTTTCTTAGAGTAACTTTCTCTCTCTCAAACTTAGACATATATATGCATGCATTAACATAAATCATTCATTTTCGTTATCTTAAAATAAAATTGCAAAAAATATCCAAATTCCGAACGTTGTAAAAGTAAATTATCTTTTATATTTTTATTTATATATTTTATTTATTGTATCGTAAATGTAGTACATAAAAAGTAAAAAAAATGTTTTTTTTCATTCGTATTTTTTTTACTTTATCCTGCTTCTGAGTTTCCTATAGAATTATTCTGCACTTCTCATCTTAGAAATAATAGAGGAAGGGTTTAATTGTAAATATTCTTTAGTATTCTTTTATAATAAATTATATATTTAAGTTTTCATAAAAGACTAACTATTTAATTTTAATCATTTACTAATTCATAATAGTTGCTTTTTTATTTTGTATAGTTTCCCTCCCTAACGGTTTTTGTAATTCAACAGATGGCATCACTATGTAACCATTTTTTTTAATATTCTGGGCTAAAGTAAAACGGCTGTTAGCTTGTTATTCTGTGTGTGTAATTCTATTCATTCTTGCCTGTATTCTATTTGTATTCAGTGGTAAGCATGTGTTTAAAACCTAATTCACAATTCTAAATTCATTTTTTGTACCTTCAATTCAATGTGTTGTGTTTCATCCTGAAAGACAGTTTTATTCAACAATAGACATACGTTTTCTTCATTTCAGTTTCAACAGATCCAGCATATCAAATTCAAAAGCATAAAAAAGGTAAACAATTATATCATTCAATAATCATTTATTCATTCCTGTTAAACATTTATAATAATTAATTGGCTTAAAAGAAAACAAAAATTCAACATTTATGGTTATTCGAAGTAAGATTCTTCTTTTCCAATACGTATATGAGTTTACCGAAATTTAAATTCAAATAAACATAGTATTCGTATACACTAAGTATTATTTTTTAAAATTTCGAGACACATCTCTATGTAAAAGAACACAAATTTCTGCATATTTCTATGAAACTTTATTAAAAAACATTTTTGCATACATAAACATAAATCATTCAATTTTTGTTATCTTAAAATAACACTGTAAAAAATATCTAAATTTTGAACTCTGTAAATGTAAATTATTATCTTTTATATTTCATTTCTATATTTTCTTTTATATTTTATTTATTTTATCATAAATGCAATACATAAAAAATAAAAAAATTAATATTTTTTCCCAGATAAAATTCTTCAGATGCTAGAAAGTGGAAAATGTATTATTTAATTTTTTTCATTCTATTAACTTTATTGACATTTATCTCTTTGCTCGATTTAAAGGAAAACGAAAAATGTCCGAACAAACATTTATTTTATGGGTTGTTATCGAATAAATGCTGGGCAAAATAGACAAACTAGTCAGCATATCCGGAAATAAAACAGAGATAAGTTGCAACGATGAATTTCTGTGATTGATGAACAAAACGTCATAATGTAGACATGAAATATCTTAGTAGCAGATGCAACGTTTTTGAAAGGAATAAAAAGTAAAGAAATAAGAATTATTTCTTTCTGAGATTTCTGGTAGAATTCGTTTTTACTTTTTTCCTGCTTCATCCTGCTTCTCAGTTTTTTATAGAATTATTTTGTAGTTCTAATCTTGCAAATAATAGAGGAAGAGTTCGATAATAATATTCTTTAACGTTCTCGTATAATATATCATATTCTTCAATCTTCCTAAAATATTTTCTATTTAATTTTAATTATTTACTAATTCCTGATAGTTGTTTTATTTTTATTTTGCATAGTTTCTGATCTAACGGTTTTTCTATTTCAACAAATGGCATCACCATGTAACATTTTTTAAAATTCAGGGCTAATGTAAAATGGCTGTTAGCTTGTTATTCAGTGTATGTGTAATTCTATTAATTCTTTCTTGTATCCCATTCGTATTTAGCTTTAAACATATCTTTAAGACATAATTCTCAATTCTAAATTCATTTCGTTTGCCTTCAGTTCATCGGGATGTGTTTCATCATTAAAGACAGTTTTATACAACAATAGATTTATGTTTACTTTATTTAGGTTTCTACAGATCCTTCATATAAAATTGAAAAGCATAAAAAATGTAAGCAATTACCTCATCCAATTATTAATTATTCATTACTGTCAAATATTTATAATAATTAATTGGCTTAAAAGAAAATCAAAACTCAACATTCATGGTTATTCGAAGTAAAATTCTTTTTATTTAATACATATATGAGGGTACCAATGTTTATATATAAAGGAACATAGTATTCTTATTTACTAAATACTATTTTTTAAAATTTCAGACCACATATGTATGTAAAAGAATACCAATTTTTGCATATTTCTATTAAACTGTATTAGAAATCATTATTTGGATACATAAACATAAATCATTTTTGTTGTTTTAGAATAAAACTGTAAAAAAAATTTCCAAATTCCTAACGTTGTAGATGCCAATTATTATCTTTTATATTTGTATTTATATAGTTTCATTTATATGTTATTTCTATTATAGTAAATGCAGTACATGAAAAGAAAAAAAAATTTTTTTCACAGATAAAATTCTTCAGATGTTAGGAAGTGAAAAAAAGCATTATATAATTTCTTTCATTCCATTAACTTTATCACTATTTATCTCTTTGCTCGATTTAAAGGAAAGCGAAAAATGTCCGAACAAACATTTATTTTATAGGCTGTTTTCGAATAAATGCTGGGCAAAATAGACATACTAGTCAGCATATCCGGAAATAAAACAGAGATAAGTTGCAACGATGAATTTCTGTGATTGATGAACAAAACGTCATAATGTAGACATGAAATATCTTAGTAGCAGATGCTACGTTTTTGAAAGCAAAAAAAAATAAAGAAAGAAGAATTATTTCTTTTTGAGATTTCCTGTAGCATTCGTTTTTATTTTTTTACTAGTTTGTCCTGCTTCTTAGTTTTCTATAGAATTATTATGTAGTTCTAATCTTATAAATAATAGAGGAAGGGTTTAAAAAGTAAATATTCTTTAACATTCTTGTCTAATACATTATATATTTTAGTGTTCATAAAAACTAACTATTTAATTTTAATCTTTTACTAATTCATATTAGTTGTTTTTTATTTTGTATACTTTCTGTTCTAATAGTTTTTCTATTACAACAGATGGTATTATCACGTAACTTTTTTTTTAAATTCTGGGGTAAGGGCAAATGGCTGTTAGCTTGATATTATGTGTGGGTGTAAATCTATTCAATTTTGCCTGTATTACAATCGCATGCAGCGTTAAACATTTTTTGTGTACCTTCAATTTATCGTGATGTGTTTCATCATTAAAGACAGTTTTATTCAACAATAGACTTCTGTTTTCTTCATTTCGATCTGTACAGATCCAGTATATAAAATTCAAAAGCATAAAAAAGGTAAGTAATTACCTCAATTAATTAATAATTATTCAATAATGTTGAAAATTTATAATAACTACTTGGCTTAAAACAAACCCAAAATTCAACATTCATGGTTATTCGAAGTAAATTTTTTCTATTCAATACTTATATGATTGTACCAAAGTTTAAATTTAAAGGAACATAATATTCTTATTCATTAAGTACTATTTATTGAAATTTTAAAACATATCTGCATGTAAAATAATAAAATTTTCTGCATGTGTCGATTCATTCGTATTAAAAATCATTATTTTTGGCATACATAAACATATATCAACCATTATTGTTATATATCTATTTTGTATATTTGTTATATAGTTATATATTCAATTCTGTTATATATTATATATATTTTTGTAAATAAAACTGTAAAACATATCCTAATTTCGAGCGTTGTAAATGGAAATTATTATTTTTTATATTTTTTTTATATATTTTCTTTTACATGTTATTTCTATTATAGTAAATGCAGCACATAAAAAGTAAAAATTATTATTTTTTTCACAGATAAAATTCTTCAGATGCTAGTAAGTGGAAAATGTATTATTTAATTTCTTTCATTCCATTAACTTTATCACCATTTATCTCTTTGCTCGATTTAAAGAAAAACGAAAAACGTCCGAACAAACATTTATTTTATGGGTTGTTATCGAATAAATGCTGGGCAGAATAGACAAACTAGTCAGCATATCCGGAAATAAAACAGAGATAAGTTGCAACGATGAATTTCTGTGATTGATGAACGAAACGTCATAATGTAGACATGAAATATCTTAGTAGCAGATGATACGTTTTTGAAAAGAATAAGAAGTAAAGAAAGCAGAATTATTTCTTTCTGAGATTTCTGGTAGAATTCGTTTTTATTTTTTTCCTGCTTCATCCTGCTTCTCAGTTTTCTATAGAATTATTTTGTATTTCTAATCTTGCAAATAATTGAGGAAGAGTTCGAAAAGTAAATATTCTTTAACGTTCTCGTATAATATATCATATTGTTCAATCTTCCTAAAATATTTTCTATTTAATTTTAATTATTTACTAATTCCTGATAGTTGTTTTATTTTTATTTTGCACAGTTTCTGTTCTAACGGTTTTTCTATTTCAACAAATGGCATCACCATGTAACATTTTTTAAAATTCAGGGCTAAGGTAAAATGGCTGTTAGCTTGTTATTCAGTGTATGTGTAATTCTATTAATTTTTTCTTGTATCCCATTCGTATTTAGCTTTAAACATGTCTTTAAGACATAATTCTCAATTCTAAATTCATTTTGTTTGCCTTCAATTCATCGGGATGTGTTTCATCATTAAAGACAGTTTTATACAACAATAGATTTATGTTTACTTTATTTGGGTTTCTACAGATCCTTCATATAAAATTGAAAAGCATAAAAAATGTAAGCCATTACTTCATCCAAATATTAATTATTCATTACTGTCGAATATTTATAATAATTAATTGGCTTAAAAGAAAATTAAAACTCAACATTCATGGTTATTCGAAGTAAAATTCTTTCTATTTAATACATATATGAGGGTACCAATATTTATATATAAAGGAACATAGTATTCTTATTTACTAAATACTATTTTTTAAAATTTCAGACCACATATGTATGTAAAAGAATAACAATTTTTGCATATTTCTATTAAACTGTATTAGAAATCATTATTTGGATACATAAACATAAATCATTTTTGTTGTTTTAGAATAAAACTGTAAAAAAATTTCCAAATTCCTAACGTTGTAGATGTCAATTATTATCTTTTATATTTGTATTTATATATTTTCATTTATATGTTATTTCTATTATAGTAAATGCAGTACATAAAAAGTAAAAATTAATATTTTTTCGCAGATAAAATTCTTCAGATGCTAGGAAGTGGAAAATGTATTATTTAATTTCTTTCATTCCATTAACTTTATCACCATTTATCTCTTTGCTCGATTTAAAGGAAAACGAAAAATGTCCGAACAAACATTTATTTTATGGGTTGTTATCGAATAAATGCTGGGCAAAATAGACAAACTAGTCAGCATATCCGGAAATAAAACAGAGATAAGTAGCAACGATGAATTTCTGTGATTGATGAACAAAACGTCATAATGTAGACATGAAATATCTTAGTAGCAGATGCTTCGTTTTTGAAAGGAATAAAAAGTAAAGAAAGAAGAATTATTTCTTTTTGAGATTTCCGGTAGCATTCGTTTTTATTTTTTTTCATACTTTATCCTGCTTCTCAGTTTTCTATAGAATTATTCTGTAGTTTACTGTTTGTTATAAATAATAGAGATTCTTTAACATTCTTGTATTATATATTATATAGTTCGATCTTCATAAAAGACTTACCATTTTATCTTAATTATTTACTAATTCCTAATAGTTGTTTTATTTTTATTTTGTATAGTTTCTGTTCTAACGGTTTTTCTATTTCAACAAACGGCATCACCATGTAACTCTTTTTTTAAATTCTGGGGTAGTGTAAGATGACTGTTACGTTGTTAATATGTGTGGGTGCAATTTTATTCATTTATGCCTGTATTTCATTCACGTTCAGTGATAAACGTGTTTAAAACCTAATTCACAATTCTGAATTAATTTTGTGTACTTTCAATTCATCGTGATGTGTTTCATCATCAAAGACAGCTTTATTCGACAACAGTTTCTACAGATTCTGCATACCAAATTCAAAATGACAAAAAAAATGTAAGCAATTACTAATTCAATTATTGATTACCCATTACTGTTGAACATTTATGATAATTAATTGGCTTTAAAGAAAACTAAAATTCAGTATTGTTGCCGTTATATTGAAAATGAAAAAAAAAGTGTCATAACTAAAGCGGTTAGGTCTTACGTATAGTAATGTATACAAATAAGTTATCTCCATTAAGTTAATGCAGTTTTATGTGTGTAAGTTTTGAACTTACACTGCATTAACTTAATGCGTTTTCATTGCTGCCGTATAAAAACTCATCCTAATTTCGAATATGTTTTATTAACAGATATAGTAGTATAAATAAGAACTTTATTAATGGAAGGCATGTATAACTGCGTATTTGACCCTATGATTGAAAGAAAAAAATGCTCTAATTAAATCTAATGTACACTGATATGGGCATACATATACATACCAAAATTTGCATATATATATATATAAATTTCTCTATTACAAAGTAAACTTAGTCCCTGTTATCTATACCTGTCAGGACTTACTGAGCAATGAGATGACTTAGATAGTTTGTAGTTATGCCATTGAAATAACAACGAAGTACGTGGTGGAACTGTATTTTAAACTATGTAAAATATACGTCTGTACAAGCGAAAAGATCAGCATTGAATAATGACAAAGACACTTCAATTACAAATTTCGCCCCACAGCGAGAGATGAAGCTGAGATAATCCGAAAGAGCTGCTTAGTCAGCGTTATTAACAGTGATAAATGAACTTAGATCAATGGAAAAGTGAGCAATTTTTTTCTGGGACAGCTGAAAAATGGGAAGAGTAGACAAAAAGCTAGCATTTATTTCAGACTTATCGTTGGAATATTGTTAAAAAGAATTTTTGCAGTATCCCAACACTGCCGCACACTCGAACACTGCTTTAAATAAGATATTACGAGGTTGGGAATATATATATATATATATATATATATATATATATATATATATATATATATATATATATATATATATATATATATGAAAGAAGGAGAACTTTAACCAGGTATTTTAAGTGTACTATAAATTAACTAGATATTTTGCTGCTTTCTGCAGCAAACTAGATATTATGCTACTTATTATAACTAGATATTTTGCTGCTAGTCTGGTGCTTTCTGCATTACCAGGCACAACAGACTATCTTTCTCTCTGGGTAGACTAGTTTCTGTTTTCCAGGCTGAAGTTGCAGACATTCATACCTCTGAAAATAACTGCCTAGCAAGAGGGTTTGCCAACAGGAGATTAAAGATCTCTTCTGAGATTCAGGATACATTAATGTCCTTGCATAATTATTGCATCTTATCTAAATTAATGTGCGATTGCTTTCAGACCATCAACCAACTGGCTATGGTTAATAAGGTAAACCTAGTCTGGGTTCCTGGACACTGCGGTACATTTGGAAATGAAATTGCTGATAATCTCGGGAAGTAATGTTCTGAGCTGTCCTTCATTGGGCCAGTACCAGTACTTGGTCTTCTTCACAATGTAGTTAGGAAGACTGTTAAGGATCTACTAATGGAAGACACTCATGGAGCTTGGTTTAGTTCTGGTAATCAAAGGCAGGCTAAGGAGTTTAACCAGGGATATCCCTGACTGAATGTTAAGGAGGTAATTAAGCTCAGAAAGAATGAGCTAAGGGTAGCTATTGGTCTAATGACAGACAGGTCACTGTTGCCTCAATGGACACCTTACCATTTTTGGCATCATGGATAGCCCCATATGTAGGGGGTGTTACGTGACGGGGGAGACTTCTTTATACATCTTGTGTGATTGTGATTACTACTCTTCGAAGTGTTTTGAATTTCTTGGTTACCACTTCATCAAACCGTGGCAGTTAGCTAACTTCCCGATTAAGTTGGTGCTTAGATTTATCTCAGCTATTTTCTTTTTGAGACTTAATAGATGGTATTTTTAACTTATTGCTGGGACTCTTTTGTTCCAGTGAATGGGGCGGTTAGTACAATAGACATTGTGTCAAAGTGCTGGTGCTCTTATGAGCCGCCCCACCCTAAATCTAAATCTAACATGATATTTTAGGTGTATATATTTCATACAAGTATTACTTTTATACGTTACTTTTTACTACGGTAAAGTAATATTTTATAATTTGAAGTCACACGCTTAGATCATAAACGAATATTCGTTGATTTATCTTTCATTTTTCGTATTGTTCTTTATTAAATTATGTGTGTTCAAGAAAGATATGCTCTTCTTCATATAATATTTCTTTCCCGACAGTTTCTAATACTTATGAGGATTTTCTCAGAAAACAACTTTAGATTTGAAAGATAAAATCGTAAATCTGGGGAACGTAATGGCAAAATAAACAGAGTATTTCTATTTGCTAAGAGAAATGGAAAATATACAGAGTAATAATTTACTGAATCAAATGGGATATAGAAAAAACTACCAACTTAGAACAGGTAATAACTTTTTTAGCAATTAATCTTAAAATTATGAGATAAAAAAATCTTTACTTTCGGCCAACTCAAATCTATTCCTGGGGTAAATGAGGCAGAAATGAAATGGTTTCAGGAAGTAAAACTAAAGGAATGGTTAGAGATCAAGTTGAGATGTTGAACTCTGGGATAGAAGGGATGGAATAAAAAGTAAACAGTTGAAATGAAAATATTGAGAATTTCTAGAATAAATGGACTACAAAAAAGTATGAATGATTTCAAATAAAAGTGGTTTGAAATAAATAGTTTTTTATATTACTTTGTCCTTTATGCATAGATAAAAGTAATTTGAATTCAATCGATTAAATTTTCATTCCTATTTCTTTTACAATTTTGAATGTATATGATTTGGAATCTAAATGTAAGTCCTAACTGTGCATTTATTTTAATTTTATTTAATTATTTATGCTGTATTTGGCTTTGTGTACATTATTTTGTAACCGTTTACGTTATAATATTTTTGTAGAATAATATATATATATATATATATATATATATATATATATATATATATATATATATATATGTGTGTGTGTGTGTGTGTGTGTGTGTGTGTGTGTGTGTGTGTGTGTGTGTGTGTGTATGTGTTTGTATGTATGCATGTGTGTGTGTGTATGTATGTCAGTATCATTTAATTGAGAAAAAATTAGCCATATATTATACAGAAGTATATAAAGATATTTATAAGTAAATGAAATATTAAGTAAAGCTATATAAAAAAATTCATGAAAATATTGTTAAGCATAAAATTATTATTTTTTAAATTTTAAAATAAAGGTTGTGACAAAAATAGTTTTCAGTGCAGTAAAATCATGTTACTTGAAATATATGTCTATAAGAAAAATTTTTTGATTTAAATAAGAAACTATTTTAGAACAATTGAATAATCGAACAATATTACTCAAAAATTTTTCTTGCACAGCATTCTAACTACATTTTACATTTCAGAATTAAAATATATATAGAAAAAAATGGGTAAACATTTTCAATTACTATAAATTATTTTAATATAATAAAATTGAGCATTGTTTTCACCGTTTTACTCTATTAAATTCTTTGTAATTATTTTCTATTTTCTCAAGCATACACAATTTAATGATAAACACATTAGTGGAGATTTTCAAAAACTTAAATAAGACATATATAAAATTAATACCCATTAAGTATTACGAAATTACTAATCCTATAAAAAATCATTAAACTTAAAAATAATATTTTTTAAAGCTTAAAATAAGGTTTGTGACAAAAAAAAAAGGTTTCCGTTTAGTATAATCAGGTAATTTGAATCATATATCTGTAAAAAAAAGAATTTTTGATTAAAATAAGCAGCTTTTTTTATAACAATTCAATTTTCTAACAATATCGCTATAATATTGATCAAAATTGTTTCTTGTTCAGACCATGCTATCAATTTCCTTTTATATTTTGTCATTAAATTTACACAAAATAAGATGGTTACAGATTTTCGTTTACTATATATTATTTTGATATAAGAAAACTGTTGAGAGTTATACAAATTTTAGGAACTGTTTTTGCCGTTTTCCTCTATCAAATCCTTAGTAATCCATTTTTTCTTTATACACAATTTAATAATAAATACAATAATAGGAAGTTTCCAAAAATTTAAATAAGCCACACATAAAAATAAGGCTTATGAAACCTTTCGAAATTATTAATCGGATAAAAAAAAAGTCATTAAGCTTAAAAATATTATTTTTAAAATTTTAAACTAAGGGTTACGACGAAAACATATTTCAATGCAGTAAAAACATGTTATTTGAAAATTATATAGGTAAAAAAAGAATTTTTAATTTAAATAAGAAACTATTTTTTATAACAATCCAATCCTCCAACAATATGGTATAATATTCCTCAAAAATGTTTCTTGTTCACAACATACTAAACATTGCCCTTTTTTATTTTGTCATTAAAATTTACATAGAAACAAAAGTGAGTAAAGATTTTCATTTACTATAAATGCTTTATATATAAGACAATTATTTACAGTTATACAGTATATTAGAAACAGTTTTCGCTGTTTGACTCTATTAAATACTCTATAATCCTTTACTACTTTTAAAGCACAATTTAATGATAAACACATTAATGGAAAATTTCCAAATATATAAATAACGCGTACATCAAAGTAATGCCCATAAAACATTTCGAAACTTATAATCCGATTAAAAATTGTTATGCTTAAAAATACTATTTTTTAATGTTTAAAATAAGGGTTGTGACAAAAATAGATTTCAGTGCAGTAAAATAAGGCTATTTGAATTATATATCTATAATAAAAGAATTTTCGATTTAAATAAGAAAATATATAACAATTCAATCGTCCCACAATATTTCTCAAAAACACTCCTTCTGCAAAGCACACTAACAATTGCTTTCCTTTCAATCATTGCTTTTCTGACAATTCTTTTTCTCATTTTATCATTAAAATTTACATAGAACCAAAATTGGGTAAATATTTTCATTTACTATAAATTGTTTTGATATAAGATAACTGAGAGTTATGCATTTTTTTAGGGTCTATTTTTGCCAATTTACTCTATAAAATCCTTTGTATTCCTTTTCAATTTTATCAGGCATACAAATTTTAATGATAAAAACCGTAATAGAGAAATTCCAAGTCTTTAAATAAGACATACATAAATGTATTACCCATGACACATTTCAAAATTACTAATCCAATAAAAAAATCTTTAAGCTTAATTATTTATTTTTTAAATTAAAAAAAAAGTTTGCGACGAAAATATATTTCAGTGCAGTAAAATCATGTTATTTGAAACATATCTGTAACAAAAGAATTTTTTATTTAAATATGAAACTATATTTTATAACAATTCAATCGTCCAACAATATAGTATAGTATTGCTAAAAATGTTTCTTGTGCACAGCATACTAACAATTACCCTTTTTTATTTTGTAATTAAAATTTACATAGAAACAAAACTGGGTAAAGATTTTCATTTACTATAAATGCTTTATATATAAGACAATTATTTAGAGTTATAGTGTTTTAGAAACTGTTTTCACCGTTTGACTCTTGTAAATCCTCTTTAATCCTTTTCTATTTTCTAAAGTATACACAATGTATTGATAAACATATTAATGGAAAAATTCCAAAAAATTAAATAAGAAATAGTTAAAATTATTGCCCATAAAACATTTCGCAATTACAAATCTGATAAAAAATTGTTAAGCTTAAATATATTATTTTTTAAAATTTAAAATAAGGATTGTGAAAAAATATATGTCATTGCACATTAATGTAAAATTTCCAAAAATTTAAATGAGACGTACAAAAAATATTGCCATAAAACATTTCAATATTACTAATCCGATAAAAATTGTTAAGTTTAAAAATATATCTTTTATATTTTAAAATAAGGGTTATAACAAAAATAGATTTCAGTGCAGTAAAATCATTTTATTTAAAACATATATCACTTTATATATATCCTTTGAAGTTTTGATTTAAATATGAATTTAATTTTTGTAACAATTCAATCGTCAAACAAATATGGTATAATATTTTTGAAATATGTTTCTTGTGCACAGCATACTAACAATTGATGTTTTTTATTTTGTCATTAAAATTTACATAGTAAATATTTTCATTTACTATAAATGCTTTATATAAATGCTTTATATATAAGACAATTATTTGGAGTTATACAGTATTTTTGAAACGGTTTTCGCTGTTTGACTCTATTAAATATTCTATAATCCTTTTCAATTTTTAAAGCACAATTTAATGATAAACATATTAATGGAAAATTTCCAAATATATAAATAAGACGTACATTAAATTAATGCCCATAAAACATTTCGAAACTACTAATCCGATTAAAAATTGTTATGCTTAAAAATACTATTTTTTAATGTTTAAAATAAGGGTTGTGTCATAAATAGATTTCAGTGCAGTAAAATCATGCTATTTGAAATATATATCTATAAGAAAAGAATTTTTGATTTAAATAAGAAAATATATAACAATTCAATCATTATACAATATTTCTCAAATATATTCCTTCTACACAGCATACTAACAATTGCTTTCCTTTCAATCATTGCTTTCCTAACAATTACTTTGTTTCATTTTACCATTAAAATTTACATAGAACCAAAATTGGGTAAATATTTTCATTTACTATGAATTATTCTGATATAAGATAACTGAGAGTTATTCAGTATTTTAGGGACTATTTTTGCCAATTTACTCTATAAAATCCTTTATATTCCTTTTCAATTTTTTCAAGCATACACATTTTAATAATAAAAAAATAATGGAGAAATTCCAAGTCTTTAAATAAGACATACATAAATGTAATATCCATAAAATATTTCGAAATTACTAATCCGATAAAAAAATTCGTTAGGCTTAAAAATATTTTTTTTTTAATTTTAAAATAAGGTTTGTGATGAAAATATATTTCAATGCAGTAAAAACATGTTATTTAAAACATATATTAGTAAAAAAAGAATTTTTGATTTAAATAAGAAACTATTTTTTATAACAATTCAATCCTCCAACAATGTGGTATAATGTTAGTCAAAAATGTTTCTTGTGCTCAGTATACTAAAAATTGCCTTTTTATTTCGTTATTACAATTTGCATAAAAACAAAAATGTGTAAACATTTTTATTTACTATAAATATATTATATATAAGACAATTATTTAGAGTTATAGTGTTTTAAAAACTATTTTTGCGTTTTTTTCTATTAAATCCTTTGTAATCCTTTTCTATTTTCTAAAGTATACACACCTTATTGATAAACATATTGATGGAAAAATTCTAAACTATTAAATAAGACATACATAAAATCATTGCCCATAAAACATTTCGAAATTACTAATGCGATAAAAAATTGTTAAACTTAAAAATATTATTTTTTTAATGTTGTGATAAAAATAGATTTCAGTGCAGTTAATTCATATTATTTGGTATATATCTTTAGATAAAGAGCTTACAACTAACTTGATATTTTGATAACAAAAAATCCTTTTATAATTCTGGTCAAAATGTGTATAATATTGCTCAAAAATATTTCTTGTTCACAGCATACTAACAATTGCCCTTTTAATTTTGTCAAAACAAAACTGAATAAATATTTTCATTTACTATAAATTATTTATATATAAGACTATTTAGAGCTATACAGTGTTTAAAAAGTGTTTTCGCAGTTTGATTCTAATATATCCTCTGTAATCTTTTTCTATTTTCTAAAGCATACACAATTTAATGATAAATACATTAATAAAAACATTCCAAAACTTTTAATATAACATACATGAAAGTATTGTCCATAAAACATTTCTAAATTACTAATCCGAAAAAAATTGTTAGGTTTAGAAATAATGTATTTTAAAGTTTAAAATAAGGGTTGTAACAAAAATAGATTTTACTGCAGTAAAATCATGTTATTTGAAACATATGTCTGTAAGAAAAGAATTTTTGATTTAAAAAAAACTATTTTTTATAACAATTGAATCGTCTAACAATATGGTATAGTATTGCTCAAAAATGTTTCTTGTGCACAGCATACTAACAATTGCCCTTTTTATTTTGTCATTAAAATTTACATAAAAACAACACTGGTTTAAGATTTTCATTTACTATAAATGCTTTATATATAAGACAATTATTTAGAGCTATACAGTGTTTTAGAAACTGTTTTCGGAGTTTGATTCTAATAAATCCTCTATGATCTTTTTCTATTTTCTAAAGCATACACAATTTAATGAGAAATACATTAATAGAAAATTTCTAAAAATTTAATTATGACGTAATTATTGCCCATAAAACATTTCGATATTACTAATTCGATAAAAAATTGTTAAGTTTAAAAATATTATTTTTTAAAGTTTAAAATAAGGGTTATGACAAAAATATCTTTCAGTGCAGTAAATTCATGTTATTTGAGACATGTATCTGTAAAAAAATAATTTTTGATTTATATAAAAAACTATTTTTTATAATTCAGTTGTAAAATAATATGGTATAGTATTGCTCAAAAATATTTATTGTGCACAGCAAACTAAAAATTGTCCTTTTATATTTTGTCATTAAAATTTACTTAGAAAAAAACTGGATAAAGACTTTCATTTAGTATATATTATTTTGATATAAGAAAACTGTTGAGAGTTATATAAATTTTTCGAAACTGTTTTCTCCGTTTTATTCTATTAAATCATTTGTAATCCTTTTCAATTTAATGATAAATACATTAATATTAAATTTCCAGAAATTTAAATAATACATGCATAGAAGTAATGCTTATGAAACATTTCGAAATTACTAATCGGATATAAACAGTCATTAAGCTTAAAATTATTATTATTAAAAATTTAAAATAAGGGTTGTGAGAAAAATAGGTTTCAGTGAAGTAAAATCATGTTACTTAAAGCATATATTTATAAGAAAAAGAATTTTTGATTTAAAGAAGAAACTATTTCATAACAATTCAACTTTCGACTTTTTTTCATTTTATCATTAAAATTTATATTGAGACAAATCTGAGTAAGTATTTTAATTTACTATAAATTATTTTCTTATAAGACAACTGAGAGTTATGCAGTGTTTTAGGAATTGTTTTCGTATTTTTACTCTATTAAATCCTTTGTATTCCCTTTCTATTTTGTCAAGCATACACAATTTAATGATAGTGGAGAATTTCCAAAAAATTAAATAAGACATACATAAAAGTAATACCCATAAAGCATTTCGAAATCACTAATCCGATAAAAAAATTGTTAAGCTTAGAAATAATATATTTTAAAGTTTAAAATGAGGGTTATGACAAAATTAGGATTCAGTGCAGTAAAATCATGCTATTTGAAATATATATCTATAAAAAGAAGAATTTTTTAATAAAGTAAGGTACTATATTTTATAACAATTCAATCGTCCAACTATATTGTACAAAATTGTTTCTTGTGTACAGCATACTATCAATAGCCTTTTTTATTTTGTCATAAAATGTATACAAAAAAGCTGGGTAACGGTTTTCATTTATCATATATTATTCTGATACAAAATAATTGTTGAGAGTTATACAGTTTTTTAGGAACTGTTTCGCCTTTTTCCTCTATTAAATCCTTTGTAATCCTTTTTTATTTTTTCAGCATACACAATTTAATAATAAATGCAATAATAGGAAATTTCCAAAAAATTAATTAAGACATTCATAGAAGTAATGCTTATGAAACATTTAGAAATTACTAATCGGAGGAAAAAAAGTCATTAAGCTTAAAAATATTATTTTTAAAATTTTAAATTAAGGGTTGTGACGAAAATATATTTCAATGCAGTAAAAACATGTTATTTGAAGCACATATTAGTAAATAAGAAACTATTTTTTATAACAATTAAATCCTCCAACAATATTGTATAATATTGCTCAAAAATGTTTCTTGTGCACAGCATACTAAAAATTCCCTTTTTATTTTGTCATTATAATTTACATAAAGACAAAAATGGGTAAAGATTTTTATTTATTATAAATGCTTTATATATATATATATATATATATATATATATATATATATATATATATATATATATATATATATATATATATATATATATATATATATATATATATATATATATATATATATATATATATATATATATATATATATATATATATATATATATATATATTATAATTTATATAAGACGATTATTTAGAGTTATACAGTGTTTTAGAAACTGTTTTCACAGTTTGATTCTTGTAATTCCTATTTAATCCTTTTCTGTTTTCTATTTTCTACCATACATAATTTAATTATAACTATATTAATAGGAATTTTCCAAAAATTTAAATAAGACGTATATAAAATTATTGTCCATAAAACAATTTGAAATTACTAATCCGATAAAAAATTGTTAAGAGTATTATTTTTTAAGTTTAAAATAAGGGTTGTGACAAAAATAGATTTCAGTGCAGTAAAGTCATATTATTTGATATATATCTTTAGATAAAGAGCTTACAACTAACTTGATGTTTTCAGAACAAAAAAATAATTTTATAATTCTGTTCAAAATCTGTCACTACAAAGGTCTCTTGTTCTCTTAAACAAAAGTTTGGATTTCTTTATATATATTTCACTGTCGACAGCGTCTCTTTCACTAAATAATAGATCGAAAAACAAAACAAAATGACTGAAGTGTTTATTCGTAAACTTATTTCAGTACGAAAATCCTCATAACATATAAATGAAATAAAATGAAAAGTGTTGTAAGGGCGAGAATTTTATATGGCTCTCATCTATCAATGTCAATCCTAAGCCCTGTTTCCAATATTTTGAGCCAGGAACTTATGAATTAATATCCTAAGAAAGGTTTCTCGCCAAAATTTCTGAGAGCCCCGAAGTTCTTCGTCTTAAATCTTCAATCAATAGTGACTTTTCCTTTTTCATACTCCCCCGTTTGATAGAGATATTATCTTTGAAGCCACACCGAGAGGAAATTTTCCGAAGTTTCCATGGAAAAATGATATGTCTTGGACGTGATGCATTGTAATAAACAACGTGGGAATGGAAAATAGTTTCATTTCCTTTATTTCTTAAGACATTGAAATTTTCTATTTATAGCGCGAGATTGAGAAATATAATGTAGTATAAATTTTTTTTAAAGTTATTAAATTCAACAAAAATAAAAATAAGAAATATTGTTTTACATTTAGTTTTGTTATATCTGCTATGAATATTTAAAAAAAATTATTAAATCAGATTAAAATACCACTAAGGTGTAGATTTGAACATAATTTTGAAAGACTTTAAGATACTATATTTGAAAGAGTTTAAAATACGTCCCACTAACACTTTTATAAAAAAAAAATTTGGTAAATTTTGATCCATTTAAGGAAAATAAGGTAATATAATGTTATAAACAAATATACATTTCCAAAACATATACAATTTGTAACAAATCATAAGTAAGAGCTACAGAAGGTCTGGCGTAAATGTAAACAAAGTTTGCATTTATGCCAGACCTTCTGTAGCACATGCCAGTCTTTATACACTCACTTCCAAACATTAAGCACGAAGATGAAAATGCTAATTTCCAGAAGCCAATCAGAATTGATGAATATGAAGTGCTGCAGAAGTAGATGGAAGCATGCAAATATGTTGGTTAACAGCCAATCGCGCTGTTCATGTCAAGACATTTGCAAAAATGTCAGTCTTAGAAAATGCCAGCATTATGAAAGATTACATAAGACAATTGTAAGCGCTGAGAGGAGGTGTTGAATGTTGATAGAAGGTAGGGAAAATAGCCAGCTATCCTGTTATTACTGGCTTCTTTCAACCTTACAATACGTATCATCTATCATGGTCTTCTTTCTGTTCCTGTAGCCTGAAAAGTACTTCTTTTGTTGCCACAGAAAATGTGCATATAATAGTCATAATCAGGTTTCATTACAGGCGACATAGCTTTATGATATTAAACTGCAAAAAAGAAACGACAAGGAATATGGAATGACAAGTGTTACAATGCTAGGGAAGTATCATATTATGAGTTAAAAGTTTGTTTATCTTTAATAATGGGCTTTTTTCCGAAGATACTCCAAATAGCCAGCTATCCTTTTATCAATAGCTTATTTCTACCTTACAATATGGAATTATCTATCAGCGACTTCTTCCTGTTCCTGTAGCCTGAAAAGTTCCTCTTCGGTAGCCACAGAAGATGTGCATACAATAGTCATAGGCAGGATTCATTACAGGAGACATAGATCTATGATACTAAACTGCAAGCACATATTCAACAGAATGAATTTTTTTTTTCAATTTTAGTGATTGTTGTATTGGGAAGTAGCAGATTATGAGCTACCAGTTTGTTCATCTTTGGTAACACGCCTTTTCCGAAGGTAGGCAAAATAGCCAGCTATTCTATTATCAATGGCTGCTTTCTACCTTACAGTATGGATTATTCTATCAGCGACTTCTTCCTGTTACTGTAACCTGAAAAGTTCCTCTTCGGTTACCATAGGAAGTGTGCATACAATAGTCATAGGCAGGATCCATTACAGGCGACATAGATCTATATATTAAGCTGCAAAAACTGAAAGCAACGAGTGCTACGGAATGGCAAATTTTACAATTCTAGTGGTTGTTGTATAGGGAAGTAGCATATGAGTTACAAGTTTGTTTATCTTTGATAATGGCCTTTTCCGAAGGTAAGTCAAAATAGCAATATATCCTGTTATGAATGGCTGTTTTCTACCCTACAATATGTATCACTCTATCAGCTACTTCTGCCTATTCCTGTAGCTTCAAAAGGTCATGTTCGGTTGCCTCAGAAAGAGAATAGTCATATACAGGATCCGTTACAGGCAACAGAGATATATAATACTAAACTGCAGAAACGTATCCTACGGAGTTACCGGTGTTATAAATCTGATGCTTGTATTGAGAAATAGCAGAAAAATTAGTTTTTTTTCCCAATACATCCTTCTGTGTAACAAAATTTTATATCTTTATCATATTCATACATTGAAAAACATTCTGTAGCATACACACATAAGAAAAATATTTATTGTGATTGAAAAATAAATGTTCTTGTAATTACTAAAATACTCCAATTTTTGTGAAAAGACTCAATTTTTCGCTCAAGAACAATCTTGATGATTTTAAAAAGTCCTTATTCACGTAAATTAATACTTTTTATGTTCAAATCGCTTATTGTTAAAAAAGAAGGCATTAAATGTAAGTTGGAAACATAATTTAACTTAAAATGAATCAATTCTTTTCCACCTAAATTGTATTATGATTTTTGATCTCGCATTTCTTTAAGAAGATAAATTCATTTATAATATTATTTATATTAAGTAAACCCAATTTTATCTTGTTTTGAAAGTTAAGTATTCTTACGACCATTCACTGGATTGTGTTAACAATTTAATTGCGGCGTATATTTCCGAAAAATGTTTCAAGAACGAAAAAAGTGTTACATTTTAATTTTTATGTTATATCAATATAAACGATATAAAAATGTATCAAATAATATAATAGTATAAAATTTAATAATTTAATTATCATTTTTTACTCACATTCCCCCTATAATACTAAGATGTAATCAGAAAAACTGTCTCGAAATTAGTGACATCATTGTATAATTATAATTGAGTATACGTTTAGTAATTAAACGTAATAAATTTAGGGATAACATTATTTATTACTTTTAGTAATAACAGTATAAAATTTAATAGTCTAATTACCGTATTTTTCACACATCCCTCCCTATAGTACTAAATTGTAATCAGAAAAATTGTCTCGAAATTAGGGACATCATTATATAATTACATTGAGTATACATTTAGTATTTAAACATAATTCATTTAGTAATAATAGTATAAAATTTAATAATTTAATTACCATATGTTTTCACACATACCTTTCTATAATACTAAAATGTAGTCAGACAAACTGTCTCGGTATTAGTGACATCATTATATAATTACACTGAATATGCGTTTAGTAATTAATCGTAATACCTTTATAAATAACAGTATTTAATACTTTTAGTAATAACAGTATAAAATTCATTATATAATTACATTGAGTATAGGTTTAGTAATTAAACGTAAAACATTTAGTAATAACAGTATAAACTTCAATAAGTAAATTACCATATCTTTTCACACATCCCTCCCTATAACACAAAAAATGTAATCAGACAAATTGCCTCGAAATTAGTGACATCATTATATAGTTACACTGAGTATACGTTTAGTAATTAAACTTAATAAATTTAGTAATTAACATTATTTAATACTTTTAGTAATAACAGTATAAAATTTAATAAGCTAATTACAGTATCTTTTCACACATCTCTCCCTATAACACTAAAATGTAATCAGAAAAACTGTCCCGAAGTTAGTGACGTCATTATATAATTAAATTGAGTATATGTTTGTTATATAAACGTAATGCCTTTAGTAATAACAGTATTTAATATGTTTAGTAATAACAATGTAAAATTTAATAAGCTAATTACCATATTTTTTAAACATACCTCTCTATAATACCAAAATATAGTCAGACAAATTGCCTCGAAATTAGTGACATCATTATATAGTTACACTGAGTATACGTTTAGTAATTAAACTTAATACATTTAATAAACAGTATGTAATACAATTAATAATAATAGTATAAAATTTAATAAGCTAATTACCATATTTTTTCACACATCCATCCCTATAATATTAAAATGTAATCAGAAAATTTGTGTCTAAATTAGTGACATCATTATATAATTAAATTGAGTATATGCTTGTTAATTAAAAGTACTACATTTAGTAATGACAGCATATAATACGTTTAGTAATAAAAATAGTAAAATTTAATAAGCTAATTACCATATCTTTTCACACATATCTCCCTATAATACTAAGATGTAATCAGAAAAACTGTCTCGAAATTAGTGACATCATTGTATAATTATAATTGAGTATACGTTTAGTAATTAATCTCTCACTCAATGGCATCATGACACAGAGGAAAATCTCATTTTACCTTATGAGATAGACATAGATAGATATTTATAGCCATTTTCAAAAACAGATAGTCGGTTTTGTTTTAAGTAAATGGGAAAAATAAATTTTAAAAAGGAAAAATACTACATTTGTACAGTAATGATATGGTACAGCAATACTGTCATGTAAATTCATTTTTATAAAAGTGTTTTCCACTTAAATTTAAAAAGAAATATGTAGGTGTAGAATGCCTAAGATATTGTCTGTAGAAATAATATTGATGGTCTTCGTTGGATTGTATTTTAAAGTCCCTGCCCACTTAAACGCATGTTATCGAAATTGAATAACTTTTATTCTTTAAAGTATATTTTAGCGTAGCAGTAACTAACCTTAATTGCCTCACAATAAATGACTCAAAAACTGTAACATGCTGTTTTTGACATGAGTAATATTTCTCATTTTCTACTTCAATAATCAGCATATTCTTGTGTTACACATTAACTATTTAATAATTAAGGAAATCTTAATGTTAGACATAAGAAATCTTCTTTTAGAAAAAATACTAGATCGTATGAACGTGATTGCACTTTATGTCATAAAGAAAATGATAAAGGAAGTCATACGACGATGAGCTCTCCTTTAAGGATAGATAAATAGCTTAAAGCGATTTCGTACGTTTTAAACTTCTTGAAGAATTACTTTATAAAAGTCAAAGAAAAATTCATTTTCTAAACAGGTATAGAAAAAAAAATTGTGGTATTTTCGTTTTGCTTTTAGGTTTTATTGTATTTTTCATCTTCTTATTAAAGAAAAGTATAACCTCATGCGTAATTTTAATACTATTGGTTATTGTTAAGATCATGTCATTTCCTTTAATAATAACTTAATGCATTATATGTATTATATACATTTATTAATAACTGAATTTTAAAATATTTATTTTAATATTTCTCAGACACTCTTCAGAACAAATGAGGAATGTCATGATGTTATTTGTGTCTAATTGATCTTTTAGTAAGCTTAAAATCACTGCAAGGCTTGTTGCATCTATTCTAAAAATAAATTCGGATAAAAATTGTGAATTAGATACAAGAAACAAATATTTTGTTATATAAATAAAATTTGTGTTACGTGTAACAGTTTTCTTCCAAAAGCACTCCGATGAATGTTGTATATCGAATGGAAACTTTAAGGGAGAAATATTACATATCAAAATACACTCTTACTATTACTTATCAAAATATTATCTTACTATTACTTATTAAATATTCTCTTACTTATCAAAATTCAAATATGCATTTATTAATAATTGAATTTTAAAATATTTATTTTAATATTCCTCAGACATTATTTAGAACAAATGGGGAATTCCATAATGTTATTTGTGTTTTTAGGAAGTTTAATTCACTGCAAGAATTATTCCCTCTATTCTAAAAATAAATTAGTGTAAAACTTGTGATTTAGATACAATAAACAAGTTTTTGCGGTATAAATAAAAATTATAAAAATGAACAGTTTTATTCCCGAGGAGTACTCGAAATACTGTATATATAATAAACGAAAACTTTAAGAAAGAAATATTACTTATCAAAATGTTCTCTTGAACTTATTACTGATTTATCATATGATATAAACATTAGTAAAACTATGACGAACATCATATGACATAAACATTAGTAAAACTATGACGAACATCATATGACATAAACATTAGTCAAACTATGACGAACATCATATGACATAAACATTAGTAAAACTATGACGAACATCATATGACATAAACATTAGTAAAACTATGACGAACATCATATGACATAAACATTAGTAAAACTATGACGAACATCATATGACATAAACATTAGTAAAACTATGACGAACATCATATGACATAAACATTAGTAAAACTATGACGAACATCATATGACATAAACATTAGTCAAACTATGACGACCAGTTCAAGGTATAAATCATTGGTGGCTATAATATGACAAATTTCACTGAAAATTCAGATACTTTATTAGGCACCATTTTTTTGGTGCAGTATGAGCTATAATTACAGAAGTACAGCTGATAAAACGTTAATGATTATATTTACACATTACAATCTTTTTTTTCTGTGTCCTCACACAATTTACCTTTCCAAATATAAATAAAAATTAAGTTTTGAAAAAATATTCAACGCGTCGCATTAAAAATAACGTAGGACCAAGAAACATCAGCTGTTATGTACACGTTTCTTTAGATAAAACAGTAATCCCGGACAAAGGAATGACTGAAATATTTTATAAAATATAGTGAATTTTATACTTATATCATGCTATAGAATATTTTATCATTACTTAAACCAGGATCCTTATATGATTTTCCGATGATTCAAATAGCTAATTGCTACAGAATTAAATTTATAATTTTACCTGTTAATTTTTACTGTTTTTAATAGTCTAAAAAAACAAATATTTGGAAATGTATTTTCAAAAAGAACTTTTGAATGTTTTTATTTAGATTATGCAAAGGAAAATATTTTTTCGATTAATTTTAAGATTAATACCTATTTTTTCAGGGGAGGGAGTAATTTATTGTGCTACTTTAGTGGTAAAATTTATACGTATAACTATTTTTATGTTTTAAAGATATGTTTAAAAATAATAACTTCTTTTTGTATAAACATATTCATAAGTATTTATATCTTCATTTCAATAGTTCCTACTTTTTCATGTATCTGATTATGGAATTAACTACTTAGACTTAACTGCTTAGACTTATTTCAAACAAATATTCAGCTGAAATTTAAGTTTTTACTTTTAATATGATAATATATTCTGCTAGTATTGTGGTGAAATTTATACGCATAGCTATGATTGGGAGTTAAATATTTTATGGTAAAAATTAATAACGCATTTTTGTATGACTATATTTTAGTAGTATACAATACTAAGCACAAAATATACTAGTATAATTAAAGATATTGTTACGAACTTCACAGTTGGGTTGGGGGATTGAATGGACCTTAAGTAAGACAGCATGAAAACAATTATTTAAGGTACTGCACACTTGTACCAAACTTACAAAATCATCGTTAGACCACTCGAGCTAAATGCCGTGGGCTCACGTAACTCTTTCCGCATAAAACGAAACGGAAGCACTGATAAAACACAACACGCCGTGCAGACTCTGGACACCGAGGAATCTACTTAACGATTCTCCTTGTTTGGGAACTCAGTCTGCTTTATATAGGCCAGAAGAAAGTGCTGGAATATACCAGAAATTGGAACCGGAAGTTGTCATGTATCGCCTCACTTGGCAACATTTAGAGACACTTGGCGATATTTGGCGACAAAAATAAGTTGCCAAAACTATCGCCAGCGAGCTGGTATCTCGTAAATTTGGCGAGATACCCATAGAGTCCCATGTTAAATTTAAGGTTCACTAATAAATTCGTAACAGTATTTTGTATAATCACAAATTTGTATAATAAGTCACAATTAAATAAAGGATGAACCAATTATATATATTTTAATATAGTTTTTTATATAAATAGAGAGATATGAGAGAATATTTCATAAGTTCAAAACTATTTATATAGATTTTTCATTTGTAAAAATAACACACATGCAAAATAAATTTATATTTTGCTACTTTTAAAATAAACAACTCTGCTTAAATAAAGATTACCTGTTTGAACGAATCATAGGTTAATTATATTATACATTTATATTATAAAATGTATTTTTAATGCATGAAAATATAAACAAAACAAATATTGAATCATCTGTTAAAAACATCGTGTTATGTTTTTCACATTTTAAGAACAGAGGTGTACGTTTTTTAAATATTTACGAAGAGTATGTAAATGGAAATTCATTTATTGTAATAATTCAAGCAGAAATATAACAGTGCAAAATAATTTTTTACCAAAATAATTCTTTCACTTTCTCCACAGCCATGTATTTCAGTTCTAACCCGTAAACCAAAGAAATGAAATCGAGTAAAATTTTTCTTTCCAAGAGGAAATAGTGGTACGTGATTCAGTAAGGAAGCGATATGAGTCCTTACAAAATATTTTACGTGCTCTCTGCTTTCTCGAATAGCTTTATGGTTGTAGTTAAAGTTACAGTTGCATGATTACTTCAGAACACAGGCTTCCATTAAGATGCGCATTATTTTCCAAGAAATGGAGACTGTTTTGGAGATATTTCTTTTCAGTGGAATAAAATAGTTTTCGTACAGAGAAATAATTTTCTTTTCTCTATTTAATAAAAAATGAACAGCTATAAAAAGATGCGAAATTGCGTAAGTTATCATCATGTTTAAGCATAATAAAAACCCTGTTTTCACATAGGAGAATTCTAGATTCAGATGTTGAAATTCACAAAAATGTTACCTAATGCAAATTCTCTATTAAATTTTCGCTGATATAACAATTCTGCATTGCAGTAATGCCTCGTGTTTTATAATATTGATTTCCAAACAGTCGAAATGTTTAAAAATTCACAATATTTTGCATTACTTTAAAATATTTCAGTAATCTTTACTTTTCCTATAATTTGCTTTCTAATAAAAAATATATATATTTGTCAAACTAATAATTTAATTAGTTTATGAATATTTAATTAGGTGGATAATATTTATGGAATTGTGTTTCAGTGAATTAAAAACTTTTTCTTTTAAAAATACTAAATTACTAATGATTAATTATTTAGTTTTATAGTATTATTATTTATTTTTAAGAAATATAAAAATAGTTTATTTTTTAAAGTAATGCAGATATAAATTACTTAAATATATATATATATATATATATATATATATATATATATATATATATATATATATATATATATATATATATATATAAAATAGTACTAACTAAAAA
>CM063511.1:32365718-32388218 GCA_032207245.1 Pardosa pseudoannulata | reverse complement strand
GTATTTTCAAAAACACACAAAGTATAGTAACAAACACAGTAAAAGAAAATTTTCAAATTTTTAAATAAGACGTACATAAAAAATATCACTTCAAAAGTTCCTCATCTCAATAATATATTTATGTTATCTACTTCACTTAAAATATTTCTATAGTTAGCTTCTATAGTTAGCTTCAAAATGAAACATGTTCAAAAATATATGTGTTTAGAATGTTAAATTATGCACAAATAAGAACAATTGATTGTGCTTATAAATGCTTTTTTATGAATACTTTTGTTTTTGAAATTTCTACTAATACATTGCTTATAACATAAAATTCGATTATGACATCAAGGGTTATTAAATGCAATATATAACTGTGTATCTTCTGTACACTTTAAGGAAACAAGGTAATTTTAATTTCAAATTTTAATGTTGTTGTTTTAAAGAGAATGTATAGTGTTGCAAGAGGATTTATATAAAATCCACCCTAATTAGGTAAGATATTTTGATTAAAGTACAAAACAATTCAGAAGAATTTGAGTTGTCTGTCTAAATTCGTTAAATTATTTTACTGTACTGCATATTAAAAAATTGTTTTATTTCTCAATTTTGGTTTTAAAATTTATAAAAATTCAAATCTAAATACCGATTTTTACTTACATTAAATACTATTCATTATAAGACAATTATTTAGAAAAGAAGAAGAATATTTTTTAGCAAACTTTTTTCATCTTTTTATAGTACTTAATTATCTGTAACTTGAGAAAATATTTTACGATTTTAAAAAACATACAAAGTATAGTAACAAACAAATTAATAGATAATTTTCAAATTTTTAAATAAGAAATTATAAAATCTATCATTTCAAAACTTTCATGTCTCAATAGCATATCAAATTATCTGCTTCATATAAAATATTTCTATAGTTAGCTTCCATAGTTAGCTTCAAAATAAAATATGTTTAAAAATATATGTGTTTATAACGTTAAATTATGCACAATTAAGAACAATAGACTGTGCTCATAAATACTAAATTTTTGTGAATATTTTTGCTTTTAAAAGTTGCACTGATGCATTACTTATGACATAAAATCCGATTTATGACATAAAGAGTTATGAAATACGTTTTATAACTGTGTACCTTCAGTAGAGTTTAAGGAAAAATGGGAATTTGGATTTCGAATTTTAAAGGTGTTGTTATAAAGAGAATGTATAGTGTTGCAACATGATTTATATAAAAGATATTCTATCAGAAAAGACATTTTGATTAAAATACAAAACAATTTAGAAGAAATTAAGTTTTCTATCTAAATTCCTTAAAAATATTTTACTGTACTGCATACTAACCAGTTGTTTTATTTTTCAATTTGGCTTTAGAATTTATAAAAAATTAAATCTGAGTACCGATTTTTACTTACATTAAATCATATTCATTATAATACAGTTATTTAGAAAAGAATCAGAAAATTGTTAAGCAATTTTGTTCATTTTTTATGGTACTGAATTCTGTTAACTAGAGAAAATATTTTACTGTACTGCATATTAATTGCTTTATTTTTTCAATTTGGCTTTATAATTTATAAAGAATAAAATTTAAGTACCGATTTTTACTTACATTAAATCCTATTCATTATAACACAATTATTTAGAAAATAATAAGAAGATTGTTTAGCAAATGTTTTTCATATTGTGATGGTACTGAATTCTCTGTAACTCGAGAAAATATTTTACGATTTTTAAAACATACAAAGTATAGTAACAAACACATTAATAGAGATTTTTCAAATTTTAAATAAGAAATACATAAAAACTATATCATTTCAAATGTTCTTTGCCTCAATAAAATATTTAAGTTAACTGCTTCATATAAAATATTTTTGTATACATAGCTTCTATAGTTAGCTTCAAAATAAAATATGTTGAAAAATATAAATATATGTGTTTAGAACGTTAAATAACGCACAATTATGAACAACTGACTTTGCTTATAAATGCTTTCTTATATGAATACTTTTGTTTTGGAAATTTGCACTAATGCATTGCTTATGACATAAAAAACGATTAAGGCATAAAGATTTATGAAATGCAATTTATAACTATGTATCTTCAGTAGACTTTAAGGAATAAAGGGACGTTGGATTTCAAATTTTAAAGGTGTTGTTATAAAAAAATGTATAGAATTGTAACATGATTTATGTTAAACATATTGTATCAAAACAAATATTTTGATTAAAATACAAAACAATTTAGAAGAAATTGTGTTGTCCATCTAAATTCATTGAAAAACATTTTACTGTACCGCATATTAAACAATTGTTTTATTTTTCTATTTTGGATCTAGATTTAATAAAAATTAAAATCGAAATGCCAATTTTTACTTACATTAAATCCTATTGATCATACGATAATTATTTAGAAAAGATTAAGAAGATTATTTTGCAAACTTTATAAATCTTTTAATGGTACTGAATTCTGTTAACTATAGAAAATATTTTACTGTATTGCATATCATTAATTGTTTTATTTTTTTATTTTTTTTATTAGAATTAAAAAAAAAATAAAATCTGAGTACCGATTTTTACTTACATTGAATCATATTCATTATAAGACAATTAATTAAAAAAGAATAAGAAGATTGTTTAGCAAGATTTTTTCATCTTTTTAAGGTACTAAATTCTCTGTAACTGGAGAAAATATTTTACGATTTTCAAAAACACACAAAGTGTATTAACAAACACGTTAATAGAGAATTTTCAAATTTTTAAATAAGAAATACATAAAATCTATCAATTGAAAAGATCCATGTCTCCATAACATATTTAAGATATCTACTTCACATAAAATATTTCTATAGTTAGCTTCAAAATAGCATGTGTTGAAAAATATATGTGTTTCCAACGATAAATTATGCACAATTAAGAAAAAATTACTGTGCTTATAAATGATTTCTTTCATAAATACTTTTGTTTTTTATATTTCCATTAAAATACATTGCTCATGACATAGAGGGTTATGAAATACAATTTATAACTCTGTAATTTCAGTACACTTTAAGGGAAAAAAGGAACGTTGAACTTCGAATTTTAAAGGTGCAGTTATCAAGAGAATGCATAGTGTTGCAACATGTTTGATATAAACCACATTCTACCAGAAAAGATATTTCAATTAAAATACAAAACAGTTTAGAAGTAATTGAGTTGTCCATCTAAATTCCTTAAAAATATTTTACTGTACTCCATATTAATCAATTGTTTTATTTTTCCATTTTGGCTTTCGAATTTTTAAAAATAAAATCTGAGTACCGATTTTTACTTATATTAAATCATATTCATTATAAGACAAATATTTCGAAGAGAATAAGAATATTATTTAGCAAACTTTATTCATCTTTTTATGTTACTGAATTCTGTTAACTAGAGAAAATATTTTACTATGCTGCATATTAACCAGTTGTTTTACTTTTCCATTTTGGCTTTAGAATTTATGAAAAATAAAATCTAAGTACGGATTTTTACTTACATTAAACCCTATTCATCATCAGACAATTATTTAGAAACTGATAAGAAAAATGTTTAGCAGACTTTTTTCATCTTTTTATGGTACTTAAATCTCCGTAACTCGAGAAAATATTTTACAATTTTCAAAAACACACGAAGTATAGTAACAAATACATTAATAGAGATTTTTCAAACTTTTAAATAAGACATACATAAAAACTATCATTTCAAAAGTCCTTTATCTCCATATTTAAGTTATCTGCTTCACATAAAATTGTGATATATTTGAACAATATAAAAAGTCTTTCTTCATGGAGAAAAGGCTTAAATACATAAAACTTAAAATAATACATTTGTTATTGTCTGATAATAATGTTTCAGAGCGCAATATACTTGACCCAGAGCCAAGTTTTGATTCCGTCGATGAAAACCGGAACAGACAAATCAACTTACTACAGGGCAGAAATATTTATTTCAATGGCCTACCAAATAAAGAACACTAGTAATTCTATTCCCCTCTCCTGCAAATAGAATTTTTTTTGTTTCTCTTCTAGCGTATGATTGTTTCATATTATGAACATCGTAGCTGATTGTCTTTAACTTATGTTACGAAAATTAGTTTTAGATGAGGAAATGGCAGTCTTTTCTGTTTCTACTAGTTTAACCCTTAATCAAAGAGAATTTAGGTTCAATCAATCATTTCCTGATGAGTTACGAGATCCAGTTTTTATGTTCTGTATCAGTCCAACTCACACGCGATTTCTGAAGCTTTCTAATAATATAGTTGTTTAAAGATGTTTTATTCTGCTTGTAGCAAGTTTTTAAAAGAAAAACCAATTGACATCGAAGGTTGTAAGAAGAAATATGTAATATGAGTTTTTGTTTGTCCCTGAGTAGAGTAAAATATGCGTAACTATAAAAATATTTCGAGGTGATATTGCAGTTAGTAAGCTAACTAGCTAGGAAAAGTGAATTATTCTTATAATATTGTTGTCATGTAATAAAAAATACAAATTTACTATATTACTATGTTTTACATGCAAATTTACTATATTACTATATTACTATATTATATATTTAGGTTCACTCAATAATTTCCTGTTGAGTTACGAGTGTTACGAGTTTAAAGTGAATTATTCCTATAATATTGCTTTCATGTAATAAATAATACAAATTTACTATATTATTATATTATATATTTAGGTTCAATCAATCATTTACTGATGAGTTACGATATCAAGTATTTATATTCCATATTATTTTAACTCACACGCGATTTCTGAAGCTTTCTAATAATATAGTTGTTTAAAGATGTTTTATTCTGCTTGTAGTAAGTTTTTAAAAGAAAAACCAATTGAGATCGAAGGTTGCCAGAACAAATATGTAATATTAGTTCTTATTTGTCCTTGCGTAGAGTAAAACATGCGTAAATATAAAAATATTTCAGTGAGGTAATGCAGTTAGTAAGCTAAGGTCCTAAAAAATTAAATTCTTCTTATAATATTGCATTCATGTTATAAATAATACAAATTTACTATATTATCATATTACTATATTATATATTTAGGTTTAATCAATCATTTCCTGATGAGTTACAAGTATTGCGAGTTAAAAGTGAATTATTTTTATAATATTGCTTTCATGTAATAAATAATACAAATTTACTATATTACTATATTTTACATACAAATTTACTATACTATTATTACTATACTATTATTATATATTTAGGTTCAATCAATCATTTCCTGATGAGTTACGAGATACAGTTTTTATATTCTGTATCATTGCAACTCACACGCGATTTCTGAAGCTTACTAATAATATAGTTGCTTTAAAGATGTTTTATTCTCCTTGTAGCAAGCATTTAAAGGAAAAAGCAACTGAGATCGAAGACTGCTATGACAAATCTATAATGAGTTTTTGTTTGTCCTTGAGTTGAGTAAAATATGCGTAACTACAACAATATTTCAGTGAGATATTGTAGTTAGTAAACTAAAATCCTAAGAAAACTGAATTATTCTTATAAAATTGCTTTCCTATAATAAAGAATACAAATTTATTATATTACAGTCTTGTATTAATAAACATTTGTATTCTAATTTATGATATTGTAATCAACTTAATTCCATCTTTGTTTTAAATTTACACACTAGGATTGGTAAGTGAAATATATTGCCGGCATGTTGTTGTATGCAACACACCAACATAGACCATATTGCAGCCCCTAAGCTACCATACTACGACAAATGGTTGTCGTAGTATGGTAGTTGGTCATATTCATATTGTACTACTACAACACCTATTAAGAACATACTTATTCGAGTTTACAACCTTATCCCAATTTTTTTAAATTTAGTTCTGTCCTAAAACAATTGTCCAAGATCTGTTGTCAAGAATAACCAGTTACATGTTCACTCAAAAGAAAGCTTATAATTTTTTTTTAAGATTACAGATGAAATTTCTCAAAGAAATTACAACTTACAAAAAATCTTATTTGCAGGTGTCATCATTTATTACGTTTTCAGTTACTGCGTCAAATGAAGAACAAAATATTTTCTGCAGATTAAATAAATTGATACAAAATTTATGAAAATAATTAAAAAATAAATGTCATTATTGTAAGCATATACTCATCTACAGAATGTATTTTTTTATCACAAATTTAATAAGTACTAATCAATCTGGGTTTGGTTTTCATTTTTGTACCCCTAACTGTCTCTGTAAACGGTTACAATAGCTGAAACAAAATAGTGCAAATTATGAGTAAACAAATTTTCATTTTCAATTCAGTTCTGTTCCAAAAATATTCAGAACTGTTGTCAAGAGTAAATGGTTTCACGTTTACTCAGAAGAAATCTATAATTATTTTTAACGATTTAATATATTGCAGATAAAATTCCTCAATAAAATGCAACTTACAAAAAATCTTATTTATCCATTCTAGACAGCTGTCATCATTTATTGCGTTTTAAGCTACTGCGTCAAATGAACTAAATATTTTCTGCCTCTTAAATAAATTGAGAAAAAACGAATCTAAAAGTAAATATCAGTATTCCAAGCACATACTCATATATAAAATGTATTTTTTAATATCTAACTATACAAATATTTAAGTTACTCCGTATTTGGTTTTCATTTTTGCACCACTGACTGTCTCTGTAAACGGTTTCACTAGCTGGAATAAAAAACAAGTGGAAAAAAAGACTAAATTTTCATTTTCAATTTAGTTCTGTCCTAAAAATATTGTCCATAAAATGTTGTGAAGAATAAACGGTTACATATTTGCTCAAATGAAATCTATATTTTTTTACTCTTTTAGATATTGCAGATAAAATTTCTCATATGAAATGAAACATACACAAAATCTTATTTATCCATTATAGACAGTTGTCATCATTTTATACATTTAAAGCTAGTATCAAATGATGAACTAAATATTTTCTGCAGATTCTGGAAATTAAATAAATTGATACAAAACTCAGAAGAAATACGAATCTGAAAGTAAATGCCACTACTGGAAGGGTATAATCAAGTATACAATATATATTTTTTAATATCTAACTATACAAGTATTTAAGTTACTCCGGATTTGGTTTTCATTGAAGTACCACTAACTGTCGCAGTAAACGGTTAGGTTAGTTGAAATAAAAACAAGTGGAAAACATGACCGAACAAATTTTCATTTTCAATTTAGTTCTGTCCTAAAAATTATCCACGAACTGTTTTCAAAGATAAACGGTTACATGTTTACTCAAAAGAAAGCTATATTTTTTTTTAAATCGCAGATGAAATTCCTCAAAGAAATTACAGCTTTTAAAAAAATCTTATTTATCCATACAGTTGTCATCATTTATTACAATTTCAGTTACTGTGTCAATTGGTGAACAAAATATTTTCTGCAGATTAAATAAATTGATACAAAACTCATTAAAACAATTATAAAAATAAATGTCATTATCGTAAACATATGCTCATCTATAAAATGTAATTTTTAATCATAAACTATCCAAGTATTTAAATTAATCTGGATTTGGTTTTCATTTTTGTACCACTGAATGTCTCAGAAACGGTTACGTTAGTTGAAACAAAAAACAAGTGCAGAACATGATCAAACAAATTTTCGATTTCAATTTAGTTCTCTCCTAAAAAATTGTCCATGAAATGTTGTCAAGAGTAAATGGTAACATTTTTACTCAGACGAAAGCTATAATTATTTTTAACGATTTAACATATTGCAGATAATATTCCTCAAAGAAATGCAACTTACACAAAATTTTATTTATACATTTTAGACAGTGGTCATAATTTATTACGTTTAAAGCTACTGTGTCAAATGATAAACTAAATATTTTCGGAAGTTTATATAAATTGATATAAAATTGAGAAATAAACGAATATAAAAATAAATGCCAGTATTTCAAGCTTATACTCAACTATAAAATGTATTTTTTAATAGATAACTATACAAATATTTAAATTACTCTGGATTTGGTTTCCATTTTTGTAGCCTTAACTGATTTGTGAGGGTTTCCAATAGCTGAAACAAGAAGCAAGAGTAAAATATGACCAAACAAATTTTCATTTTCAATTTATTCATGTTCTTAAAAAATTGTAGAAGAACAATTGTCAAGAATGAAAGGTTACATGTTTACTCAAAAGAAGGCTATAATATTTTAACGACTTAACATATTGCAGATAAAATTCCCCAAAGAAGTGCAACTTCAACACAAAATCTTATTTATTCATTCTAAAAAGTTATAATCATTTACTACGTTTTTAGCTATTATGTCAAATGATGAACTAAATATTTTCTGCAGATTAAATAAATTAATTCAAAACTCAGAAAAAACGAATCTAAAAATGAATACCAGTATTTCAAGCGTATACTCAACTATAAAATCTATTTTTTAGCTAACTATACAAGTATTTAAGTTCCGGATTTGTTTTACATTTTTCCATGACTGACTGTCTCTGGAAACGTTTCACTAGCTGGAACAAAAATCAAGTGCAAAAAAAGACCAAACATATTTTCAATTTAGCTCTGTCTTAAAAAATTGTCCATGAAATCTTGTGAAGAATAAACTGTCACATGTTTCCTCAAATGAAAGTTATAATTTTATTTTACGATTTAAGATATTGCAGATAAAATTCCCCAAAGAAATACAACTTACACAAAATAGTACTTATGCATTTTAGACAGTTATCATCATGTATTCCGTTTTTAGCTACTGTGTCAAATGATGAGCTAAGTATTTTCTGCAGATTGAATATATTGATACAAAACGAATCTAAAAATAAATACCGATATGCAAGCGTATACTCAACTGCAAAATGTATTTTTTAATAGCTAACTATACAAGTATTTAAGTTACTCCGGATTTGGTTTTCCTTTTAGTACCACTAACTGTCTCTTTAAACGGTTACGATACCTGAAGTAAAAAACAAGTGAAAAACATGGCGAAACGTAACAGCTTAAATGGGAATTAAATTCTCGATATTGGCAATAAATGTATTTTATTATTCGCTTGGTTTAAGCGGAAACTTAGTGTAACGTCGCTGTAAGCTATTTATTTATATTATCTGTCAAGTATCTTAACTTTTTCCATCAACGGCAAGATCAATAAGAGAACTCATAAAACCATCTACGCTCCAACATGATCATAAAACCTTCTATTGCTCACCATAATACATCTTTTTCCAGATATTCCGTTTTATGATCTAGTCCGACCGTTATCAAAATCATTGCTTAGGGAATGATTGCTTTTTTTGGATAATCATACATTCGTTATTGCTTTTCTATTTAATTTTTCTCTCCAGGAGTGGTAGTATGTGCAACTACAAAACATATTATCGGAAACGTGTGTATTATATGTTTACAACCTGTACTACTTAACGTTCGGGCAGAAAAGCGAAAAGCATAACTTAAAATTGTTTACTGTAAACATAGTCCTTGAATATTTTTCTCTTTTCAAGACTTGAATATTGTTTAAGTAAAATAATTATCTATTTAAATACCTCAACTTTGAAGACTTACATAATGTTTTACAAATAGTATCTAATTATTTAGGTAGTATAAGAAATAAAAAAAAATATTCGCATACATTTATTTAAAAGAAGATAAAATTGGGTTAAAATACCTCATTGAGACAATTATTATTAATGTTTTAAAAAACTTCTTTTTAAATAGCTGCAATCATTCATTATAAAAGTTTTACTTTGAAAATACAAGTCCCTACTGCAAATCCCAGTATCTTAACTTTTGAGTTGTTAGTCATGTTAAGGAAAGTTTATTTTTTCTTTGTTGTTTGGCGTTTTTTGCATTGAATTCTTCTGGGATAATTTGAAGAAAAATAGACTTAATATAAAATATCTATACTAAACATACAAGTCCCTGTTGCAAATACCAGTATCTTAACTTTTGAATTGTTAGTGAAAAGTTTTTTTTTTTTTTGCTTGTCGTTTTATGTCATTGAAACAATCTGGGATAATTTCTATGCAATATAAAACTAACTATTTACTAAATCATTAAAATTGTGATCAATGTTGTTAAAAACCTAAAATAAAGATAGAATAAAACATCCGAGAACGTCCGGTGCACCTCTTCTCATCCAAATACCAACAAAATTGCCTTTCATGATGAACAGAAAATTTGTATCACCAAAAATGCTTTTTTAAAAGTATTTTGGACTGTAGATCTTTTTATTAATATATCCATAACATACAAGTTAAAAATTTAAATATCATCTTTATATTTCATCATTTTAATCAAATAACAATGAATGTTTGACCGCATCTCTCCCAAAAATAAAACTGCTAAATAAAAATGCTTAAGTGTATTCACGTGCTCTGGATCCTATATAAATTAAAACTATTTCTTTTTGAGATAAATATTCAGAGATAATTAAGGGGATACATGTTATTGGGATCAACATGACCTATAAGACAGCTACTAAAATTGGGGTAAAGTTTATTTCTATTCGATGATATTCTTTCGAATACTTTTATAACGTCCCGGTATCACAGGCTCGGCGAATGTTCTCGCGCGGTAATAAGAGTACAATCAATTGTCATCATTTATTTATATGTAATAATATATGTAATAATAATTTATATGTAATAATATATGTAATAATAATTTATATGTAATAATATATGTAATAATAATTTATATGTAATAATATATGTAATAATAATTTACATGTAATAATAATTTATATGTAATAATATATGTAATAATAATTTATATGTAATAATATATGTAATAATAATTTATATGTAATAACAATCAATGCACTAATAAATGATTTAATATATAAGATCAATACGATGTCAATTTATTAATAATTAAAATATTATAGAATATTTAACTTAATTTTCATAAATTCTAGTAATGGAATTTTAACGATTAAGAATAATTAAAATTACAGTCTCGCCATTAGCAAACATAATGCTTTTGTTTTTATTTTATGCTATCACGTGAGCTATAAAGTGAGATAAAATTTTCATTTAAAATTTATTTTTATATATTGCTATGTAAATTCATTTTATTTAAGCAATATTTTATTTCTTCATTAAAATGAATTCTTACTAAAGATAGATCATCAAAAAGCTAATATTAAAATATTGCTATGTTTTTAACCTTATGCCAAAAGAAATGAAATATATCAAAGTGATACATGTAAAAACTATAACATATCCTAAATCTTGCTACATTTACTGCTTTTAAAGCATGTTATAGACTATTTTCACCATTAAACGTCCTCTTTCATAAAACAAAATTTGAATACTTATAATTTCACAAAATTTCTGCGGAACCTCAAACTACTCGCATAAAAATTCACAATCGAGGTCATCAACTATTGGAAAATAAAAATTTTAATGATGCGCGAGAAAATGATCTTTCGCAACATTAACAGCGTTCCTTAGATCCGGTTTCTCTTTCGGTCGAGCTCATCAGGCAAGAAAACTCCTGAAAGACTCGGAAGTCGAGCAAATTTTGATGTCATTTTTCACAGATATTTTTCATACGGATGAAAAGGATAATTTCGTCTCTTCTCTATTTCTCGCTCTTTAAACTTTTGTCAGGATAACAGCCCGAGGCTGAGGTAAAGAAAATCGGCAGTTTGTCTGATCTCCAAAAAATATTTATTTTTAATAATGATTCTTTGGAATTGCTTTGAAAATTTTCTAAATGAATGCATTTGTTTAAAAAAATAGGTAAGAGGAAATTGCAATAAGACTTCCTTTTTTAGCTTTTCAGTATCGAACTTGAGTTTTTAAGATATAAGTTAAATTTCAAAGAATGCTGGTAGTACCTGAAAGTTTTCTGTTTGCTTCCAGTTACTATAAAACATATTCTTCGAATATCTCACTTTGTTTAGACTGTATTTGAAGAATATAGCAACAAAATTTTAATTTCATACTAATATAATCATATGTATATAATGCTTATATAACATCATAGAGTAAAAATATTTTTAATACAAAAACAAGAAATGTTGGATGAAACTTTATTCAAGTACTTGTTAAATAAAATCATTTAAAATAAAGTTTGAATTCCTAATTATACTAATTTATAACTAACAGTCTAGACAGGAAAATAGCGTTTGTACGAAATATGCAATATAAATTAAAAATGAACTATTTTAATATATGTAAAAGAAAGTGACGCAGACAAAAAATTATAAAATGATGAAAATTTGAAACCAAGTAAATTAACTGCCGGTTATTATAACTATAAATTATAATTTTGTACTTATATCATACTACATTTATAATATTCAAATATCAGATTGTAAAATAAAAATCATTAATACATAAAATATATTTCTCTCTTACCAAAAAAGGTAATGTAATCCTTTTAAAAATATGCATAAAAGTCATAAATACAACTCTAATTATTCCTGCAAATAATCAGATTTTTAATGCTAAAAAAATATTAATGATTTTGATATTTTAACAGTTTTCCCTTAAATATTATGTATGCTTTAATATAAATTTTGTTTCAATAAATTTTAAGAATTTTACATCTTTATTTTAATTAAATTTTAGAGTATATTTAAAGACAAACTAAACAATGTAATTTTATATTCAAATATATTAACTTCATTTATATAACTTATTATACTGTATATTTCCTAATCCTGTAAAAGCAAATGTTCCAACTTATGTCAAACACAGGAAGTGTTATATCAATAATAGTAATATGCTATACTATAAAGCAGTTATTATGTTCAATAAAACAATTAAATTTTAAATAAATGTTTTAATGCATTCTGAGAAACTCTTTCAAAGGTGATACAATTTTTCATTTAAAATTTATTTTTATCCATTGCTATGTAAATTCATTTTATTCAAACAATATTAGATTGCTTCTTTAAAATGAATTATTATTAATCGTGGATCTTTGAGACGCTAATATTAAAATATTGCAATGTTTTTAATCTTGTAAAAAAAGCAATAATGTATGTCAAAGGGATATAAAAAAAACTACAACATTTACGAAATCTTGCTACATATCCACTTTTACTGCTTTTTATAGATTATTTTCGCCTCTAAATGTCCTCTTTGATAAAACAAAAGTTTAACACTTACAATTTTACAATATTTCTGCAGAACCTCAAACTCCTTGCATAAAGATTCACAATCGAGGTCATCAACTATTGGAAAATAAAAATTTTAATGATGCACGAGAAAATGATCTTTCGCAACATTAACAGCGTTCCATAGATCCGGTTTCTCTTTCGGTCGAGCTCATCAGGCAAGAAAACTCCTGAAAGACTCGGAAGTCGAGCAAATTTTGATGTCATTTTTCACAGATATTTTTCATACGGTTGAAAAGGATAATTTCGTCTCTTCTCTATTTCTCGCTCTTTAAACTTTTGTCAGGATAACAGCCCGAGGCTGAGGTAAAGAAAATCGGCAGTTTGGCAGATCCAAAAAATATTTATTTTTAATAATGATTCTTTGGAATTGCTTTGAAATTTCTCCAAAATGAATGCATTTGTTTAAAAAATAGTTAAGAGGAAATTGCAATGTGACTTCCTCTTTTTGCTTTGCAATATCCAACTTGAGTTATTAAATATATAAGTTAAATTTCAAAGAATGCTGGTAGTATTTGAAAGTGTTCTGTTTGCTTCCAGTTTCTATAGAATATTTTCTTCGAATTGCACACTTTGTATAGACTCTTCTTGGAGAACATAGCAACAAAAAATTTAATTTCATACTATTATAATCATATGCATATAAAGCTTATATAATATCATAGAATAAAAATATCTTTTTAATAATAAAAGTTATTTTGGATTAAATCTTTATTCAAATACTTGTTACATTAAATCTTTTAAAATACAATTTGAAGTCCTAATTATACAAATTTATCTAACAGTCTAGACAGGGAATTATCTTTTGTACAAAATATGCAATATAACATATTAGCGAAATATTTTCATATCCATAAAAGAAAGTGACACAAGTAAAAAATTATAAAAAGTGGAAAACTGTATTTATTTAAAAATTAGAATAATTTTCTTCTATTAATAACTTAAAATGTTGATTTAGTTTAATTGTGGTAGTTTATGGATTGGCATTATTAATATATATGTAATGCATGATATTCATACACTAAATTTTATTTTAATATTTTAGATAAATAATATGCAAAAAAGTAATTTATATTAAAAAATATAAAAATGTTTTATTATAGTATTTCTACCAACTGATTTTTTTTGTTATTAAAAGTAAATTATAAAATTATAGTGTCCTTTTTATACATTATACTATCGAATTATTTAGGAATATATTAAACATTTCATTTGCTTTTATTTTAAAAGATTGTATTTATTACTTGCTAAAGTATTATTTTATGCAGTATTCCGTTTACGAATTATGCATTGTTTTTCAACCCCCTAGCCTGTGACTCCAGAAATTACTCGATCAAAGCTAATTCACCTATTTTGAAATACCTAACCATAGTTCGGGTAAGAGTAAAAACGGTATTTTAATTTTGTCAAGCCCGAAATCGGTTCGTGTATATTAAATTTGTTTGTTTCCCAATAAATAGACATATTTTTCAATGTAAAGTTAGACAGTTTCGTGACATTTGACGGTATATGTCGGATACTGTATAGGATTTCTGAAATGCAAAAGAATCTATGGCACATGGAACTCCAGTTGATATAGATACATATTGAATTGATAATATTGAATTGATATAGATCTTGGCTATTCATATAGAAAATAACATTGCTGTATTAGTTTGAAATATATATAATCAGATAATTTGGTATATTTTTCTGTAATTTGAGAAAAAATTACTATAATTGTTTACCATTTCCAGTGTATGTAAAATATTTCGTTTATTTTTTTTAAATAATCTAAAATTTTGATGACAATAACAAACAAAATAAAACAGAAAAAAAATTCCACTTTTGGCACGTTATTATAAAATATATTTCACAAGAAAGTGGTTAATTTACATTCTATTGCTATATTTGTTCATTTTAACAGAAAATTAAGATAATGCTGTTTTAAAAGGATTTATTATTGACTGTACCTCATTATATTGCTATTTTATTAACCTTATATCAATAATGTCGAAATATTTTAATTTGATATATGGAAAAAATATTACATTTATTAAATCTAGCTATATATACACTTTTAGACCCTTCTATAGTTTATTTTTCCATTTAAATTCATCTTTTATAAAATGCAATTTCAATACTTTCGATGTTCCTGAATTTATAAGGAACCTCTATTAAATTCACAATCGAGATCATCACTTAGTGGATTATAAAATTCACGTTCAAATTTATATTTACATTTATATTTACAATTGTATTTATAATTTATATTTACGAGTTATATTACGCCCACTTTTATAGACCTTACTCGAATGATTTTATAGCAAAATAATACAATTTTATTCTATTATATTCACTTTAACATATCATATTTATAAAATATAATCTGATTTTCAATAACATGTAATTTTTATTGAAACTATAATTATGTATAATATATATTTTACATATTTATAAAATTATTTTAAACAAAATCAAGTTATAGTCATAGGAAAAATATTGTATAGAATTCAAGCTTATAATTGATAATATTTATGCAAATTAATTATTTTCTCTTAATCGTAAAAATTGAATTTCCAGAAATTTTTGAGAAAATATTCTATTTTAGAATATTAATAATCTGTATTTCTTCCTATGAAATACTAAGACATATATTTGTTCATAAAAAGTTGTAGGTTTTATGCATTAGTCATTCATAAATGTATAGTGCAAATATGCCAATACAGCCAGTATTAATTAATATTAATTTTAAATTAGTTTTCAATTAGTGTTCATTTATACAGTTTTCTATGATTTTTATTCATGGCACTTTAGTATGCTAGTTAAAATAGTAAGATAACATTACTTAAAATAAAAATAAGAATTGATAATATAGATATAACACTCAATTATGAAAACTTTTTAACATCAAACATCATATACTGTATAAAAGACATTTCCCACATATAAAAGAACTGTTAATGATATTTGTAAATAAAAATGTACTAAGATTCACGAAATAACTCTATATTTTACTTTCAAAATAACATATTTCTTGAGAGAGTATCAAAATAAAGTCTTTTTTAAATGATTTATCGGATATTTTATCATTTATTTTTATTCATAATAGTATATTTTAACTATTATGTATGACTCAAACTAAATTTTATTATAATAATATTTTAAAATTTTTTTCTTTATAATTATAACCTTATTTTGGAATTAGTCAATCTCTAGACATAATTTATTAAAAGTTAAATTAACTGTTGAATGCTATAACAATCTTTTTTATAAATTAGCTGTCATTAAAAAAACAATTCAATCAATTTTTATCAAAGTCTATAAGTATAAAATTATTTAACCAAAGATTAATAAAATAGCAAGATTTTCACGCGATTATACATAAAAACTATCACATTTACTTCACTTTGCTACATGTTTACAATTACAACATATCGTAGATTAATTTCGTCATTACACTTCATCTTTGATAAAATAAAACTTCAATACTTATAATTTCCCTCAAATTTCTGCGGAACCTCAAACTACTTGCATAAAAATTCACAATCGAGGTCATCAACTGTTGGGAAATAAAAATTTTAACGACGCGTGCGAAAATGATCTCTTGCAACATTAACAGCGTCCCATAGATCCGGTTTCCCTTTCGGTCGAGCTCATCAGGCAAGAAAACTCCTTAAAGAGTCGGAAGTTGAGCAAATTTCGACGTTATTTTTCACAGATATCTTTCATACGGATGAAACGAATTATTTCGTCCCCTCTTTCTTTCACTCTTTAGACTTTTGTCAAGTTAACAGCCTGAGGTTAAGGTAAAGAAAATTGCCAGTTTGGCTTATACAAAAAAATTATTTTTTAATAATGGGCCTTTGAATTTATTTTAATTTTTTTTTTAAATTGAATAAATAGGTTTAAAAAATTGTATTTAAGAGAAAACTGAAAAGGGACTTTCTCTTTCTACTTTGTAATATTGTGCTTATTATTGCCGATATAAGTTAAAATTTAATGAATGCTACCAGTATTGCAATTTTCATGTGTAATTTAAGTTTTATAGAAAATTATCTAAGAATGACACACATATTTGTATTACATGTTTGATACTTAAGACAAATAATAAAGTTTTATACTCTTATAATCCGTTGTATATTATACTTTACAGAAAATTTCTCTTTTTCCTTTGCAATATCGTACTTATGTTATTGTTATTACACCTTAAAATTTGATGAATACTACCTTTGTTGAAAATTTCATAGGTTCTTATTTAAGTTTTATAGAAAATTTATTATGAATGACACACGTGTATTTTACATTACTTCTTTTCAAATTTAAGACCAATAATAAACTTTTAATGTATTATAATCCATCGTATATTATACTCAAAAAGAACTTTATATTTTTGATCTGCAATATTTTACTTATGTCATTGCCATTATAAGTTTGGCAGTAACTTTTCTAGTAATAGCCGAATATATCACTAATAACACGAAAAGTATTTCTATCATAAACCTTTGAAACTATTGTTGTTAGAAACGTTAGATTACAAGCCCTTAGAGTAAGGAAACACATGCATTTGAAAGTGAATTTACTTTTCGTTTTAAATCCAAAAATTAAAGCACAAAACTATTTCCCGAGGTGTCTCACTACCACTAAGAAACATTTACAAGAATGTCTGCAAGAAAGAAAGTAAAATGTGGAGTTTAAATATTTCGGATTTTAAATATTTTGGAATTTTTATATTTCATAGGTTCTTATTTATGTTTTATAGAAAATGTACTTTGAATTACACACGTGTATTTTACATTACTTTTTTTCAAATTTAAGACCAATAATAAACTTTTAATCTATAATCCGTCGTATATTATACTCAAAAGGAACTTTATATTTTTGCTCTGCAATATTTTGCTTATGCCATTGCCGTTATAAGTTAAAATTTAATGGATGCATTGTTGAAAATTTCATTGGTTCTGTTTTATGTTTTATAGAAAATATTCTATGAATTGCATACATACATTTAATATTACTTTTTTGATATTTAGACAATTAATAAACTCTTATACTCTTATAATTCGTTGTACATCATACTGAAGAGCAACTTTCTTATTTTGCTTTAAAATATCGTGCATATTATTTGCTGATATAAGTTAAAATTTAATGAATGATACCAGTGTTAAAAATTTTATGTCTTGTATAGGTTTTATAGAAATTTTATATGAATGACACAAATATATTTGACATTACATATTTGATATAAAAGACAATAAAATTTATGCTCTTATAATCTGTTGTATATTATAATCAAAAGCAATTTTCTCTTTTTGCTTAGCAATATCGTGCTTATGTTATTGCCGTTATAAGTTAAAATTTGATGAATGCTATTATTGTTGAAAATTTCATACGTTCTCATTTAGGTTGTATAGAAAATTTATTATGAATGACCAACGTATATTTAACATTACTTTTTTGATATTTAGGAGAAATAAACGTTTATGCTCTTATAATCCGTTGTATATTATACTGAAGAGTAACTTTCTCTTTTTGCTTTAAAATATCATGTATATTATTTGCTGATATAAATTAAAATTTAATGAATGATACCAGTGTTGAAAATTTCATGTCTTATTTAGGTTTTATAGATATTATCTATGAATGGCACACATATATTTGACATTACATGTTTGATATAACAGATCAATAATAAACTTTTATGCTCTTATAATCCGTTGTATATTATACTCAAAATCAACATTCTCTTTTTGTTTTGCAATATCGTTCTTATGTTATTACCGTTCTAAGTTAAAGTTTGATTAATGCTAACATTGTTGAAAATTTCATTGATTCTGTTTTAGGTTTTATAGAAAATGTTCTATGAATGATGCACATATATTTAATATTATTCGTTTTATATTTAAGACTATATAATAAACTTTTATGCTCTTGTAATCTGTTCTATATTATACTCAAAAGCAACTTTCTCTTTTTGTTTTCTAATATCGGCCTTATGTTATTGCGTTATACGTTAAGATTTGATGAATGCTATCTTTATTAAAAATATCATGTGTTACTTAGATTTTATAGAAAATATTCTAAAAATGACACACATATATATGATATAATATCTTTGATATAAAAGATAAATAATCAACTTTTATGCTCTTATAATTCGTTGTATATTATACTCAAAAGCAATTTTCTCTTTCTGCTTTGCAATATCGTGCTTATGTCATTGTTGTTATAAGTTTAAATTTGATGAATGTTATCTTAGTTGAAAATTTCATTGGTTCTATTTTAGGTTTTATAAAAAAAAAATATTCTATGAATAACACACATATATTTATCATTGTTGTTTAACATTTAAAACAAATAATAAACATTTATGCTGTTATAATCAGTTGTATGTCATACTGAAAAGCAATTTTCTCTTTTTGCTTTGAAATATCCTGCTTATGTTATTGCCATTATTTCATGTCTTATTTAGGTTTTATAGATAATTATCTATGAATGACACACATATATTTGACATTACACGTTTGATATAAAACATAAATAATAAACTTTTATTCTCTTATAATCCGTTGTATATTATACTGAAAAGGAAATTTATCTTTTTGCTTTTCAATATCGTGCTTATGTTATAGCCGTTATAAGTTAAAATTTGATAAATGCTATCATTGTTGAAAAATTCATAGGTTTTGTTTTAGGTTTTATAGAAAATGTTCTATAAATGACACATATATATATTTAACATTGTTGTTTAAGATTTAAAACAAACAAGAAACATTTATACTGTTATAATCAGTTGTATATCATACTGAAAATATTTCCTCTTTTTGCTTTGAAATATCGTGCTTATGTAATTACCGTTATAAGTTCAAATATGATGAATGCTATCACTGTTGAAAACTTCATGTCTTATTTAGGTTTTACAGAAAATTATCTATGAATGCCATTTGACATATATTTGACTATATATTTGACATTACATGTTTGACATAAAAGATAAATAATAAACTTTTATGCTTATATAATCCGTTGTATATTATACTCAAAAGAAATTTTCTCTGTTGCTTTAAAATATCGTGCTTATGTTATTGTTGTTATCAGTTAAAATTTGATGAATGCTTCCATCGTTGAAAATTTCGTAGATTTGTATTTAGGTTTTATAGAAAATTTATTATGAATAACACACGTATATTTAACATTACTGTTTTGATATTTAAGACAAATAATAAACTTTTATGCTCTTGTAATCCGTTGTATATTATATTTATATAAATATAATAATGTAAATATAAATTTCTTTTCCAAAACGAAATGAATGATGTTAGATTTTATTAAATATGTATTAAATACAATCCTGTAAAAAAATAAATTAAATATAATGAAAATAATATTCTTAAACACTCTAGCTTAAAGCTGATGATTATTTAGATTGTAAGTTTACTATTTAATCTTAAATTTTAAGAAATGAATTTCTGGCAATGTTTCTGAAAATATTGTTAAATGTTCTATTTACTTAAGGATGATAAAATTGCACCTTATTCATATGAAATATTAAAATATTTATTGCTATATGGTCTTATGTATTATATCTACAAGATTGGTGTTAATATTAGACACATCTATTATTAAAATGAATCTTTCTATTTTAAACTATTACTAATATCACAAAAATATGTAAATTTATAAGTAACTTTATACCCTTTTCCATTATTTTTTAGAGTCATTTTCTGTTACACCAAGAAAAATTTTAGTTATTATAGTACATTGAATATTTCGTTGAATATTTTGTGTGTTTAGTTTGTAATTAGCTATTTAATATATAAAATAATATTCTCATATTAAATTTTTAATTATGATTTTAAAATTTCAATTATAGTGAGAAATCGTAATTTATGCACTATTTAGTAATTATTAGCTTCAATGTTTCTAACTAGATATATAATTAAAATAAAATATAACATATACTATGTTTAATAATAATAGCAGTGTAATTTTAATATATTTAGACGATATTACATGCGCTACTCTTTAAAATTTAGGTATATCAGGGGTTATAAAATCTGTTATGTTAAAACTGACTACCTAATACATTTCTATAAAATACCTAATACATTTCTATAAAAAGTGATATTAATTTTGGTGTACTCAGCATGAAAATATAAAAATTTTCTGTATTTTCAATATTTGGAATATTTATGATAAAGGTTACTATAAATGAACTAAATATTGTAAAGACAGATAAAATATAATTATTTAATTTCTACTCTATTAAACTAAACACTATTTGACTTTATCAAATGAATAAAAAGTAAAATTTACCTATGAGTATATTTTGTCGAAATGAAATAAAAAAAAACATCCCGGTATTAGTGGAATCAAAATACTAATGTATACAACTGGGAAATATGCAAAAATGCATGATATTTTCATAGTTATTCCTTACAAAATATTGTATGGAAAAATCATTCTTTTCTTGAAACGTTTGGCAGTAACTTTTGTAGTAATAGCCGAATATATCACTAATAACACGCAAAGTATTTCTATCATAAACCTTTGAAACTATTGTTGTTGGAAACGTTAGACTGCAAGCCCTTAGAGTAAGAAAACACATGCATTTGAAAGTGAATATACTTTTCGTTTTAAATCCAAAAAGTAAAGCATAAAACTATTCCCCGAGGTGCTTCACTACCACTAAGAAACGTTTCGAAGAATGTCTGTAAGAAAGACAGTAAAATGTGGAGTTTAAATATTTCCGATTTTAAACACGGTGTGGTAATACAATTGTATAAACGTGTAATTATTTATAGAAAATTATCTTATTAACATTATATTTATTTGTAGAAATAATTCTCATATAATTGCTTTCATTGCATGTTTTACAAGTTGTAAGTTTTAAAAAATAATGCTGCATTGAAATGATGTATTCGAGTTTCCATAGCCGAATGGTCATTACACTGGTATCGTAATCAAGAAATCGTGAGTTCGAATCCCGGTAGTGACGCTAGGATGTACAAATACTTATTTAATACTTATAGTTACTAATACTTATTTAATTCCTTGATTTATGTTCTACTTTATTTCGTGTTCTGGGAGATTTTGGAAAATTCTGTATTTTACCATATTAGTGCAGTGAGCTTTTCTTTACTATCTCTAAAAAGTATTCTGGAATATTCGCCATATCTCTACGTTGATCAGTAAAACTTTCATTGCAATGCCCATGCGGAATTTTGGAATTTTCTCTACTGGTATAAAACCAAAGATCTCTTAGTCACGGGAAGTTCTGATTGAAGTACGAAAAACATTTAAAATTGAATGTTCCCTCTAATGTATAAATGTGTGTCTATATACATATACATGTATGTATACACATACATATATAAGTATGTATGTATATATATATATATCCGTCTAAGCGGTTCGCACGTAATAATCCGACAAAC
>CM063511.1:32330718-32360718 GCA_032207245.1 Pardosa pseudoannulata | reverse complement strand
TTAAAATTCCCCAATTACGTATTTGACACTATAACTTAATTCATTTACACTAAACTATAATTTTGTGAATAACCATTTTATTAAAAAATATATTATACATTTTGAAGTAAATGGTCATCAATTTTATTTAGTGATCTTCGGAGTATTGCAAAAAAAAAGGAAGTTTACTGAATATAAGCGGATTTTTCCAGCTTTACCTTTCGGATAAAATAAACGCTAAGAGATTACACATACATCTGAAGGATTATATAAATATTTTCCTTTCACTGTTTTTCGCCCATTTATGGCTTTTAGTGAGACCACATACTCATTATTGGAGAATTCAACGAAGTATTCTGTATAATTACTCACATTTATTCTGGATTGATTTTAGTATGTAATTACAGTGCGAGAGTAAATACCGAAATTCTCATTTACTACAACGTATTTCCTTAATCGGAAACAAATCAATTTTTACCCTGAAGTGCATCATATTTGATGCAGCTCCGTATTCTTTATAATATCCAACATTTGAAAGAATAAAAAATCATATTACTTTGGAAGTTAATTTCTCAACTACCCACTTTATAAATATGTGATATAATATGCTCATATTATATATATAAATATATATATATATATATATGAATATATGCATATATATTATATATATATATATATATATATGCACATATATATATATATATATATATATATATATATATATAATATATATATATATTATATATATATATGCACAATATATATTATATATATATATATATATATATATATATATATATATATATATATATATATATATTATATATGCACATATATATATATATATATATATATATATATATATATATATATATATATATATATATATATATATATGCACATATATATATAAATATATATATATATATATATATATATATATATATATATATATATATATATATATATATATATATATATATAAATATATATATATATATATATATAGATATATATATTATATATATATATATATATATATATATATATATATTTAGGATCATCTGCATTAGACAGTTGTTAATTATAAAACTATATAGCGGAAGTATGCCTTTATTCAGTAAGATAGATATTTAATGAAAGAAATTATATTAAATAAGTTTATTAAAAACTAATGCAAATGAAAAATTCAATAATATATATTTCTTTTTGAAATTAAAATTTTACATTTTGAACTCCATAAAGAACGTGTTGTTGAGGACAAATATTACCACCAGAAGTTTTAATGAAAAGATAACAGCTGAATTTCCAAAATCTGAATGTAAAAGGTACGCAAATATTTTTTTTTAATGAAGAAACCTTTTCTTGCTAAAGGCAGTAGAATTTTTAACCAAGAAACCTTAATACAAATACAACAGATATTGAACAACTATTAAATCATAAAGAAAACATTTCTTAGTTTTCTTTATTAAAGCAATTACACTAAAATACCTGAGTGTTAAAAGCACTTTATATTTAATTGCTTGCTTGCTACAAGTACTGTATATATTTAAAGTTTGGATCATAGCATTTGAAAAACTCCTGTATTGCCCTATGACTTTAGATTTATGGAAGCCATAAAGAAATACTGTGATTAATAAAGTAATAATTTCTATCTAAAGTATTCTACATTCTTCTTCACTTTGGGATCTTGTTTGCTTAATATGTACGAGCCTTATTTGAAATATGCCTTTTATAGTGCAAATAGTACTATAATAGTATGTAATACTTTGCATGCATTACTGAAAGAAGTTTTGGAATATATTGGTGAGTTTTATTTCTTTTAAGGTGTCATACAGTTTATGAAGATCATGTGAACATGTTTTTTGAGGAGCTACGAAAACCTTTGTTTGTGGAAAGTAGGTAGGAGTTTTATCGCCCACCGCATAATTAGAGGGTGCTGGCAGCAATTGTAAGACTGTTAGAGAGGGGATGAGTAATGACCAGAAACAACACTAGAAGGGAATTTCCCTTCACCGATTAATGTTTTATTTCCCTTAAACCCATTAAAGACACATCTGTCATTCTTTAAAGACACATATGTCTAGTATAAACATTAGAATATGACGTTTTTCAAATGAAATATATATATTAACTGGACAACGGACTTTCGAAACCGCAGAATTCAAACCCAGAAATATAAAATGATATTGTGTTCTTAAAAAAACAAGTATAAAAAGAGGTTATAAAATTAGCCACTTAATCAAAATCACCTTTTTCAATAAAATGATTATCTTGCTGAACTTCACTTTTCTGTATATTGCAATTTTGTAATCATTTATGCCTCCCTGACTAGCTAGAGATCTGAAATTTTTCACATATATTTATTTTCAGTGACAATACAATATTCAATCTCTAAAATATTAGGCGGGAGAAAAAATCAGTTTGATAAATGCAAAAATCTGCTAAGAGTACTTGAAATTCCTTTTAAACATATTTTATACTTGTATTACCATATACTTGCCAGCGGCAAATCTGAAAACACAAAGATCACAAGTAATTTGCACAATATTAAAATAATGATTTATTGTTCAGAAAAGAATAAGTGCATATATTTTTATGGCCTTGTAAAATTTTTGTTTTTCTTATATTTTTAAGATATATTCTTTGGCATATTTGTGATTTTAAATTTTTATTGAAGACAAATACATATAAAATATATGATAAGAGTTTTATCAAAATAGGTGAACGAATGCGATTCTTAAAATATTGAGAGCGACAATAATTAGTGGCACTGAGAATTAATAGATGCTATCCAAAATTAACTGAGAAAAAGTAAGAAAAAAATAATAATGCGAGAGGAATGAATTTTGATTTGAATTAAATTTAACATTGATGGTAAATTTTTGATAATTGTTTTACGATAAAAAAAACTACGGATGAAAATTACACAATTTTAGATTAAAGTTATAAAAACAAATGAATCTAAAAAGTTTTTCTGGCATTTTAAGATTTATTTTTTGGTAATTTTGTGATTTTCAGGTTTTTATTGAAGACAATTACAAACTTAAATAGATTCAAAGAGATTTTTCCAAACAAGTAAATGCATTTGATTTTCAAATTAATGAAAGTTCCATTAATTAGTGGCACTGTGAACTAATAGATCCTATGAAAAATTAACTGAGAAAAAGTGAGAGTAAAATAATAATGCTAGTGGCCTGAACTTTGATTTGAATTAAACTTGACATTGATGATGAATGTTTGATAATTGTTTTAAGATGGAAAAACTATTGAAGAAAATTTCAGAAATCAGACTAAAATTGTACAAAACAAAATAAATCTAATAAGTTTTTTAATCGCCTAACCCTCTAAGTGGTTGGCATGTACAATTCCGCCAAACCGATGATGTCTTCAAAGCAGTTTCACGTACAATTTTCGACCTCCAAAAACGTTCCGAAAATGGGTGTAATGTTATATCTGCCAGTGTTCTCCTCCATCGAATTTTGAGATAGGAGGGTCATGTCGATCGTTTAGGAACTGTACCCCTCCTTGACTGACATTTATTGAGGGATGCACCCCTACTCCCCGATAGCTTTTCATGGATTTGTAAATCTCTAATTAGAAGTATTTCATTTGCGGCAACAGGTGTATCTCTAATTGCACCACTTAAATATATTGGATGACTTTCGTAAAAAAAAAATATAAATAATTCTCTTGAAGAATATTTTTATTTGTACCTTTAGACTCCATTATTTCTTATGGGATGATCGTCGAAAATTGACGAGCTTTATGTGTATTAAAAATTACCAATCTATAATATCTATTTATATATCTATTTATAACCGGAAGTAAAGGGAGAATAACGAGGGTGGGTTTCCCGTATGACATTGTAGTTGACAAAGGGTGAAGTAAAAAATCATAGAACGCTTTGGCCACTGACACAATAAATCTTTAGCGTATTTTTGGAGACTTTTTTTCCCTCGGTGTGTTCCACTTGGAGGGCTAAACACAAAAAAATAAAAATGCACTAATTTTTTTTTTAATCTTTAAAACAGAGTGGGAAAGATATTGAATGAAAAACTTCTAAATGTTCTAAAGTAGAAGAATTTTTTGAGAAGCTTCTCCCCTATGTTGTAACAGCCTAAGTTATCTATCCATCCGTCCTCGAATTTATGAAACGTTCGGACTTGGAGATACAAGCATCCATTTTAGATACTTATGAGTTAGGGTTAGCAAAATTCAAAGCGAGTTTGAAAACGGTCGAAATCCACCCCTTCCCCTCTTTTCGTGCTTTTAATGTCGCTATATCAAGACCCATTTTAAGTGCAGACGAATAAATTTATCAATATATTTCATAATAAATAGGTAAAAATAACATTTTTTTCTAGCATTATGACGTTATTTCTTTAACCACCTCCTTTAATCATTTCTTATTAAGTTATTTACATTGCGTCTGCATTACGTTTTTCACTCTATCACTGAACTCAAATATTACGTAGTTTTCTTTTATATTTGGCTTAAATAATAGATTAGGTTCATATGTAATAATTTTAAATTTAATCATGTATTATATTTTTGTTGCAATGAAAATTGTATCACCGGTATTAACAACAAATTCTTTTCATGAAAGACTAGGAGTCTATTCCATGGACTAATAAATATCTATTGTTAAAGTTATATATCTTTGAAAATTAACAAGTTTATTCGTTTGTGCGTTTGTTTTTTGTACATAACCACATGGTTTGCTACATTTTGGACATCATTCTATATACGCCAAATAATCGCTTCCAATATGAAAACCTCAGCTATTCATCCTATCACGTAATATGACAAGATAAATTAAAGTTGGAAACTAAGATACATCAGTAAATATACACAAATTATTGAGCGTGTTTCATTAAAAATTTTACTGACCCATCATATGACGGGCTATATGCTAGTATAGGGTAAGGGTTACTTGTTATGATGTCTTACACGACTAACAGTATAAGCGTGGGGCTCAATTCAATTAGTGTCAGTGTAACATATTTTCAATACAGATATAATTATATAAGGACATTTTACTGCGTCATATGATGGGCTATATGCTAGTATATGATAAGGGTCACTTGTTATATTGTATTACACAACTAAAAGTAAAAGAGTGGGACACAATTCAATCAGCGCCAACGTAACATATTTTCAATACAGATACCCTTCTATAAGGGAATACTTAAATTAAAATACTAATTTGATATTTAGTTATTGTATGCTACGCTATTTGCAAACATATGTCATTACACACTAGTAGACAATCAGCCAAATAATGGTGGTTTGTAACATAAACTTGAATGCATATGTGCCGTCTCACAATGGGTGTTATGTTACCAATTAATATATTCCTCACGCGACATAGTAGTATTATGATGTGGAATTCCGCAGAAATGAAGAGCTACTTATTTTACACTGAAACGCTTATTCCTTAATAGTATAGATAATGACTTTTTGGATATCGGCAATTAAAGCTAGATAACACACAGCGATACCTTTTTTTTATATAGAAATGCTATTTTCTTTCTAGTATAGGTAAAATAATTATGCTTTTATCCCTTACTAAATAAATACTCCCTCCCCATAGCACCTTTAGAAGTCAACTTATATCCTCTATCCAATGAGTAATATGATTGTTTTGGTCAATAAAAAAACGCATGTTTCATTTAAAATGAAGTTTACAGCGTTATTTACAGAATTATAATAAATTAATAGTCATACCTTCGAAAAAAATTATAAGCTTTACAGTTAGTGTGTCGATAATAAGTTTAAGTGCTTTCAGAATTCAATCCACACACGCTTTGAGAATACCGGATAAAATTCTTTGACTGTAGCCTGAGGTAGTCCACTCTAGATTCGATTCGGTTATAAACAAGATGTTACCATCGATTGTGAATTTTTGAATAGTTCCTATAAAGTATATACTAAAACTTTTACATCTACTCCCTGATTTATCATACAATTTAATTTTCTGGGAACAAATAAAGAAGAATTCTTTTTCATTATAACATTGTTATTGACAAACAGAATAAAACTTTCTGGTAGTAGAATGGGGATATATGATAGGCTTTCCAAACTCTCATAAATCCGTACATCATTAACATATCAGGCAATGAGAATCAAATATTAGGCTCTTATTAATTATAAATCATTGGTAGAACAATCAGTTATAATTGGATTAAGAAAGGCAATTGCTATATTACACATTACATTAACTCTTAAATATGAAATGTACAATGTACAAACTTTTTGGATATCGGCAAGTAAAACAAGATTTCACATAGCGATACCTTTTTTATATTGAAACTTTATTTTCTTTCTAGTATAGATAACATAATCATGTTTTTATCCTGTTCAAAATAAAAATTCCCTCCTCAAAGCACCTTTACAAGTGAATTTATTTCCCCTATCCAATGCGTAATATGATTGTTTTGGTAAATGTAAAAATACATGTCTAATTAAAAATATAGTTTACAGAATTATTTAAAAATTTACAATGAATAAATATATATACCTTAAAAAAATCTATAAGCTTTACTGTTAGTGTGTCAATAACAACTTTAAGTATATTCAGAATTCAAATCGCACACGCTTTCCCGAATACCGGATAAAATTCTTTGACTATAGCCTGAGGTCGGTCAATCTAGATTCGATACTATTTTAAAAAAGCTGTTACCAACGTTTGTGAATTTCTGAAGAGTTCCTTTAAATTATATCCGAAAACTCTTTGTTTCAGGATAATCTATTCCCTGATTTATCATGCTATATAATTTTCTTTGTTGCTGGGGAACAAATAAAGAATAACTTTTCATTATAACATTGTTATTGACAAATATAATATAACTTTCTAAAAGTAAAATGGTGATATATGATATGTTTACTTGTTTATACAAACTCTCATAAATCCGTAGATCATTAATATATAAGGTAATGAGAAACAAATATTAGGCTCTGATTAATTATAAATCATTGGTCAAACAATCAGTTCTAATTTGATTAAGAAAGGCAATTGCTATTTTACACATTACATTAACTCTTAAATATCAAATGTAGAATGTACAAACTTTTTGGATATCGGCAATTAAAACAAGATATCACATAGCGATATCTTTTTTTATATTGAAACTTTATTTTCTTTCTAGTAAAAATAACATAGTCATGTTTTTATCCTACACTAAATAAAAATTCTCTCCCCATAGCACCTTTAGAAATGAATTTATATCCCCTCTCCAATGCGTAATATGATTGTTTTGGCAAATATAAAAATGCATGTCTCATAAAAAATGTAGTTTACAGCGTTATTTACAAAATTATAATAAATGAATAGTCATACCTTCGAAAAAATCTATAATCTTTGAAGTTAGTGTGTCGATAATAAGTTTAAGTGCATTCAGAATTCAAACCACACACGCTTTCCCGAATCCCGGATAAAATTTTTCGATTGTAGCCTGAGGTAGGCTACTCTAGATTCGATTCGGTTTTAAAAAAGCTTTTACCAATGAATGTGAATTTGTGAATAGTTAATATAAATTATATCCTTAAACTCTTACATCTACTCCATTATTTATCATATTATTTCATTTGCTGGGAACAAATAAAGAAGAATTCTTTTTCATTATAGCATTGTTATTGACAAATAGAATAAAAGTTTCTTGTAGTAGAATGGGGATATATGATAGGTTTACTTGTTTATCTAAACTCTCATAAATCCGCACATCATTATTATATCAGATAATGAGAATCAAATATTACGCTCTGATTAATTATAAATCATTGGTAAATCAATCAGTTATAATTAAATTAAGAAAGGAAATTGCTATATTACAGATTATATTAACTCTTAAATATCAAATGTACAATGTACAAACTCTTTGGATATCGGCAAGTAAAACAATATATCACACAGCGATCCCTTTTTTTATTGAAACTTTATTTTCTTTCTAGTATACATATCATAATCATGTTTTTATCTTGTACTAATGGCGAACGATGGCCGAATGGTAGAGCGCTGCTCTTCGGAACCGGAGTTCGAGGGTTAGAATCCCGCTACGGGCATGGATGTTTGTAGCCGTTCGGAATTGGCTTTAACCTGTAACTCACTGTCTCATTAGCCCTCATGTGCAAAACAGTATACCGTAGCGCTCCAAACCAAACTAAAAAACTTATCATGTACTAAATAAAAATTCTATACCCATATCACCTTTAGAAGTGAACTTATCTTCTCTATCCAATGTGTAATATAATTGTTTTGGCTAATGTAAAAATGCATGTCTCATTTAAAATGAAGTTTACATCGTTATTTACAGAACTATAAAAAATAATATTCATACCTTCGGAAAAATCAATAAGTTTTACAGTTAGTGTTTAGATAATAAGTTTAAGTGCATTTAGAATTCAAATCAGAGACGCTTTGCCGAGTACCTGAAAATATTCTTTGACTATAGCCTGAGGTATGTCACTCTAGATTCGATTCGGTTTTAAAAAAGCTGTTACCAACGTTTATGAATTTGTGAATAGTTCATATAAATTACATCCTAAAACTCTTACATCTACTTCCTGATTTGTCATACTATTTAATTTGCTGTTACTAAAAAAAGAAGAATTCTTTTTCACTATAACATTGTTATTGAAAAATAGAATAAAACTTTCAGGCTGTAGAATGATGATATATGATAGGTTACCCAACTCTCATAAATCCGTACATCATTAATATATCAGATAATGAAAAACAAATATTAGGCTCTGATTAATTATAAATCATCTGTCAATCAATCAGTTATAATTTGATTAAGAAAGGTAATTGCTATATTACAGATTAAAGTAACTCTTAAATATTAAATGGACAATATACAACCTTTTTCGATATCGGCAAGTAAAACAAGATTTCTCATAGCGATATCTTTCTTATATTGAAACTTTCTTTTCTTTCTAATATAGATAACATAATCATGTTTTTTATCCCGTACTAAGTAAAAAATCCCTCCACATATCATTTTTAGAAGTGAACTTATATCCTTAATCTAAGCGTAAGATGATTGTTTTGACCAACGTAAAAATGCATTTCTCATTTAAAATGAAGTTTACAGCGTTATTTACAGAATTATAATAAATTCCTAGTCATACCTTCATATAAAATCTAAAAGCTTTACAGTTAGTGTGTCGATAATAAGTTTAAGTGGATTCAGTATTCAAACCACACACGATTTGCCTAATACCGGATAAAATTCTTTGACTGTAGCCTGAGGTAGGTCACTCTAGATTCCATTCGGTTTTAAAAAAGCTGTTATCAACGTTTGTGAATTTCTGAATAGTTCCTATAAATTATATAATAAAACTCTTATATCTACTCCCTGATTTATCATACTATGTAATTTTCTTTGTTGCTGGGGAACAAATAAAGAAGAATTATATTTCAATATAACATTGTTATTGACAAATAATATAAAACTTTCTGGCAATAGAATAGTGATATATGATAGGCTTTCCAAACTCTCAAAAATCCGTACATCATTAATATATCAGATAATGAGAATCAAATATTAGACTCTGATTAATTATGATTCATTGGTCAATCAATCAGTTATAATTTGATTAAGAAAAGCAATTACTATATTACAGAATACATTAACTCTTAAATATCAAATGTACAATGTACGAACTCTTTGGATATTGGCAAGTAAAACAATATATTACATAGCGATACCTTTTTTATATTGAAACCTTATTTTCTTTCTAGTATAGATAACATAATCATGTTTTTATCCTGTACTAAATAAAATTTCTATACCCATAGCACCTTTAGAAGTGAACTTATATCCTCTATCCAATGCGTAATATAATTGTTTTGGCTAATGTAAAAATGCATGTCTCATTTAAAATGAAGTTTACAGAGAACTATAAAAAATAATAATCATACCTTCGGAAAAATCAGTTTTACAGATAGTGTTTAGATAATAAGTTTAAGTGAATTTAGAATTCAAACCAGAGACGCTTTGCCGAGTACCTGAAAATATTCTTTGACTGTAGCCTGAGGTATGTCACTCTAGATTCGATTCGGTTTTAAAAAAGCTGTTACCAACGTTTATGAATTTGTGAATAGTTCATATAAATTATATCCTAAAACTCTTACATCTACTCCCTGATTTATCATTTTATTTAATTTGCTGTTACTAAAAAAAGAATTCTTTTTCATTATAACATTGTTATTGAAAAATAGAATAAAACTTTCAAGCTGTAGAATGATGATATATGATACGTTTTCCAACTCTCATAAATCCGTACATCATTAATATGTCAGATAATGAGAAACAAATATTAGGCTCTGATTATTTATAAATCATCTGTCAATCAATCAGTTATAATTTGATTAAGAAAGGCAATTGCTATATTACAGATTAAAATAACTCTTAAATATCAAATGGAAAATATACAACCTTTTTCGATATCGGCAAGTAAATCAAGATTTCTCATAGCGATATCTTTCTTATATTGAAACTTTCTTTTCTTTCTAATATAGATAACATAATTATGTTTTGTATCCCGTAATAAGTAAAAAATCCCTCCACATATCATTTATAGAAGTGTCTTTATATCCTCTATCCAATGCGTAATATGATAGTTTTGGCCAATGTAAAAATTCATGTCTCATTTTAAAAGGAATTTTACACCGTTATTTAAAGAATTATAACAAATTAATAGTCATACCTTCAAAAAATTCTATAAGCTTTGAAGTTAGTGTGTTTATAGTAAGTTTAAGTGCATTCATAATTCAAACCACACACGTTTTCCCGAATACCGGATAAAAATCTTTGACTGTAGCCTGAGGTAGGCTACTCTAGATTCGATTCGGTTTTAAAAAAGCTGTTACCAATGAATGTGAATTTGTGAATAGTTCCTATAAATTATATCCTAAAACTCTTACATCTATTCTCTGATTTATCATGCTATTGCATTTTCATTGTTGCTCGGGAACAAATAAAGAAGAATTCTTTTTCATTATAACACTGTTATTGACATATAGAATACAACTTTCTTGTAGTAGAATGGTGATATATGACAGGTTTACTTGTTTATCCAAATTCTCATAAATCCGTACATCATTAATATATCAGATAATGAGAATCAAATATTAGGCTCTGATTAATTATAAATCATTGGTCAATCAATCAGTTATAATTTGATTAAGAAAGTCAATTGCTATAATAGAGATTACATTAACTCTTAAATATCAAATGTACAATGTACAAACTTTATGGATATCAGCAATAAAAACAATATATCAGATTGAGATACTTTTTTATATTGAAACGTTATTATCTTTTTAGTATAGATAACATAACCATGATTTTAACCACTACTAAATAAGTAATCCCTCCCCATTGCAACTTTAGAAGCAAACTTATATATACTATCCAATGAATAATATGATTATTTTGGCCAATGTATAAAAGCTTGTCTCATTTAAAATGAAGTTTAGAGCGTTATTTACAGAACTATAAAAAATAATAGTCATACCTTTGAAAAAATCTATACGCTTTACAGTTAGTGAGTCGATAATAAGTTTAAGTGCATTCAGAATTGAAACCACACACGCTTTCCCGAATACCGAATAAAATTCTTCGACTGTAGTCTGAGGTAGGCCACTCTAGATTCGATTCGGTCTTAAAAATGCTGTTACCAATGGTTGTGAATTTGAGAATAGTTCCTATAAATTATATTCTAAAACAATTACATCTACTGATTTATCACACTATTTAATTATATTTGTTTGCTGGTTAACAAATAAAGATGAATTCCTTTTTCATTATAACATTGTTATTGACAAATAGATTAAAACTTTCTTGCAGTAGAATGGTGATATATGATAGGCTAACCAAACTCTGAAAATACACGAGTGGATCGGGACAGCCAATTTTCGGTGCTTACACTTCCGGTAGAAAATTGCTTGGCTCATTGGCGCTATCTATTAACTAAAAACCTATTTAAGTAATCATGTTCTAAAATATGCAATTCCATTGCATTATTCAGACAATGTTTGTTCTCAGTTTACTGTAATGGACAGTAAATAGCCCTATTTAAGCATGAGTAAATTATTCATTGAAATATACTTCAATATAGTACTTTAGAAGCTTATATTTAACTATCAAAGAATATTCAAGAAACATTTTCTTTTACTCTTTATTAAGTGAATTATTATTATATTATTATAACATTTTTTAAGAACAATGTTTTATCTTAAAAAGCAGGCTGTTTACTGCTCATTATAGACAGCTTGAGGTATAAAGTTTATAATAACAAAAATTGATTTTAGAATAATAAAAAAAGATAAAAAAAAGTTGACAGTTAAAAATGTAGATCAATTTTAAAAATTGTCAAAAATGTAAAAAAAAAAAAAAAAAAATTAGAAATAAAATGAAATGTTAAATTATAAAAATAATAATAAATATTAAAATTAATAAATTTCTTACAATAAAATATTAGAAATACTAACCCTTCTCAAGCTCATTTCTTATCAGAAACTAATTTTATAAACTTAAAACGACAAAAACTAATAAAAATAAAAGTAAAAAATTAAATAAATTCAAATAAAAAGGAGGAAATTGGATAAAAATATTGTCAAAAATGTAAATAAATTAATAAAATAACTGTCCAATTAATTGAGTAATTTTAGTTAATATTTAGTGAATAGATGGCGCCAGTGAGCCAAGCAATTTTCTACCGGAATTGTAAGCACCCAAAATTGGCTGTCCCGATCCATTCGTGAAAATACGGACATCATTAATATATCAGATAATGAGAATCAAATATTAGACTCTGATTAATTATAAATCATTGGTCAATCAATCAGCTATAATTTGATTAAGAAAAGCAATTGCTGTATTACAGATTACATTAACTCTTCAATATCAAATGTACAATGTACAAACTTTGTGGATATCGGCAAGTAAAACAAGATATCACATAGCGATACCTTTTTTATATTGATACTTTATTTTCTTTCTAGTATAAATAACATAATCATGTTTTTATCCTGTACTAAATAAAAATTCTCTCCCCATAGCACCTTTCGAAGTGAACTTATATCATCTATCCAATGCTTAATATGATTGTTTTGTTCAAACTAAAAATGCATGTCTCATTTAATATGAAGTTTACAGCGTTATTTACAGAACTATAAAAAATAATAGTTATACCTTCGAAAAAATCAATATGCTTTACAGTTAGTTTGTCTATAGAAAGTTTAAGTGCATTCAGAATTCAAACCACACACACTTTCCCGAATACTGGATAAAATTGGATAACTGTAAAAATGACAGTAGCCTGAGGTAGGTCACTCGATTCGGTCACTATAATCGATTCGGTTTTAAAAAAGCTGTTACCAACGTTTGTGAATTTGTGAATAGTTCCTATAAATTATATCTTAAAACTCTTACATCTAGTCATTGCTTTATTATACTATGTCATTTTCTTTGTTGCTGGGGAACGAATAAAGAAGAATTCGTTTTCATTATAACACTGTTATAATGAAACAAACTTATATATACTATCCAATGAATAATATGATTATTTTGGCCAATGTATAAAAGCTTGTCTCATTTAAAATTAAGTTTACAGCGTTATTTACAGAATTATAATAAATTAATAGTCATAAGTTAGAAAAAAAATCTATAAGTTTTACAGTCAGTGTGTCGATAATAAGTTTAAATTAATTTAGAATTCTAAACACACACGCTTTTTCGTATACCGGATAAATTTCTTTGACTGTTGCCTCAGGTAGGTCACTCTAGATTCCATTCGGTTTTAAAAAAGCTGTTACCAATTATTGTGAATTTGTGAATAGTTCCTATAAATTATATCCTAAATCTCTTACATCTACTCCTTGCTTTATTATACTATTTCATTTTCTTTGTTGCTGGGGAACAAATAAAGAAGAGTTCTTTTTCATTATAGCATTGTTATTGACAAATAGAATAAAACTTTCGAGTAGTAGAATGGTGATATATGATATATTTACTTGTTTATATAAACTCTCATAAATCCGTATATCATTAATATATCAGATAATGAGAATCAAATATTAGGCTCTGATTAATTATAAATCATTGGTCGAACAATCAGTTATAATTTGATTAAGAAAGGCAATTGCTATATTACAGATTACATCAACTCTTAATTATCAGATATGCAATGTACAAACTTTTTGAATTTCTTCAAGTAAAAGAAGATATCACTAGGCGATACATTTTTTATAATGCGACTTTATTTTATTTCTAATATACATAACATAATCATGTTTTTATCCTGTACTAAATAAAAATTCTCTCCCCATAGCACCTTTAGAAGTGAACTTATATCATCTATCCAATGCGTAATATAATTGTTTTGGCTAATGTAAAAATGCATGTCTCATTTAAAATGAAGTTTACAGCGTTATTTACAGAACTATAAAAAATAATAGTCATACCTTCGGAAAAATCAATAAGCTTTACAGTTAGTGTGTCGATATTAAGTTTAAGTGCATTCATAATTCAAACCACACACGCTTTCCCGAATACCGGATAAAATTCTTTGACTGTAGATTCGATTCTGTTTTAAAAAAGCTATTACCAATGTTTGTGAATCTGGGAATAGTTCCTATAAATTATATCCTGAAACTCTTACATCTACTCCCTGATTTATCATACTATTTAATTTTCTTTTAACAAATAAAGAAGAATTCTTTTTCATTATAACACTGTTATTGACAAATAGAATAAAACTTTCTAGTAGTAGAATAGTGATATATGATAGGTTTACTTGTTTATCCAAACTCTAATAAATCCGTTTATCATTAATATATAAGATAATGAGAATCAAATATTAGGCTTTGATTAATTATAAATCATTTGTCGAACAATCAGTTATAATTTGATTAAGAAAAGCAATTGCTATATTACACATTACATTAACTCTTAAATATCCTCTCAGCATAAAAACAATTTTCTGCCTCTATTTCATGATTTTATTTTTGTAGTTCTATTGAATTCCAAGAGATTGGTTACATGAAAAATTTGTAAATTGAATCAATATAATCAAAATTTCTGTCATAGCGGCAATGTTAATTATGATAAAAATCTCATTACTGTTCTTTAAAAATTTAAAAGTTTGGCTTTAAAGTTATATATACGTGAATATTTTATAAATGTGTATCATTTTATTTATTATTACAATTTGAGGTAAATAAAATTAATATATTATATTCTTTAACTTTATCCACGTTGTTGTGCGCTACCCAAAGTTACACGAGAGCATTTGCCGAGCCTCGGAGGCTCGATGCAACTTTTCTCAGAAAATTACCAACAAAATTGCTTTTCATGATGAAAGAAACATGTGTATTACCAAAATACATCACAAAATCATTAAAATATATTTCAGAAGTATAATTTATTTCAAATATTATTCTTTAAATGTTTTTTGGACTCTATATCGTGTTTCATTAGCATTCCGAAAGCAGACATATAACACCACAGACAAAATTAAAAACGTAAATGATATCTTTATATTTCATTGTTTCATTGTTCATCCTTTTAATCAAATAATGATATTTTTTTACTTCCCCAAACCACAGCTATCTCTTCTCAAACTATAAACACTAAATGAAGATGCAAAAGTGTATGCTAGCGCACTATGTGAATGGATTCCAAGTAAATTAAAAGCATCTCTTTCTGAGAAAAAATATTCAGAAAAATATTGCGAAAGTGTAAGCGTTTGTGGTCTATATGACACTATTTGTGACACTTATATGACATATACTGAAAAAACTGTTATGTAAGACCTATATAACATCAACTGAAAATTTGGTTAGGTTATTTCTATTTTGTGATTTTGTTTGAATTGTTTGTATATCACTTAGGCCTCAGAGATCCGTCAAGAGTCCTTATGACAGTATTTGTGACAGCTATATGACAGCTACTTAATAAAACAGTTATGTAAATCCTATACGACAGCCACTGAAAAAACAGTTATGTAAGTCCTGTATGACAGGTACTGAAAATTTGGTTAGTTTATTTCTATTGGACGATTTTGTTTGGATTGTTAGTATAACGGTTAAGCCTAATAGGCACGTCGCGCGTCCTTGCAGGTTAAGGAATAAAAAACCTGTACATTTTTAGAAAACAACAACAAAGAAACAACCGTATAATCTCATTGAAACTACAATAAATATTTATAATAACAGTTCTTCCAGTTTTGCATAACTTATAAATATAATTTAATAACAATTTACTATCCTATCTTTTACGCCTTGAATATTTACCGGTAATGATCAAAGCTTGAAGAGACATACACTGAAATACAAACATAATGCAAGCTTTTTATGCAACCCGTTCTTCGTCATTATGAATTAAAATGAACTCCGTACAGTTTGCAAGTGAAGTGTTGTTTATATCTTACGCAAACTCCTTTGTTTAGGGAAAATTGAGTTAAAAACGAGCATGTGCTTCCGATTCCGGTTGTTTCCCCATTTACAGGGTTTCTTATTTTATATTAAAATGAAGTTTTATGCTAATACTGCGAACAGGGCCGATTTATGCTGAGGGAAAGAAGATTTCCTGAATATATATGGAGAGTGTTTTTATTATTTCATCGTTCACATTTTGCATTTCCTATTCGTTCCGGAAACGGGAACGAGATTGCAGCAATTTTCGTGGATTTTGCCCCTTCCATAGATCGCATTTTATGCTAATTTTTATGCATGATTTGGTTCTCTATGAATAAGATAAAAGAAGTTTAGTAGAATGTTTCAGGATTTTTACCTCTTTTATCGAACTTTATTAAATAATGTGTCAAATCTTAAATATACACTAGACTCAGTAGAGTGGGCATGTACATATACATTTCTATGTAATGTTATTTTTATCCTAATTAGTTAACCAACGTAATTGTCTCTATCTTAAAAGACTTTTTGGTGATTCTTCCCTTTCCTGGAACTTTTTTGCAACCTGATTAAACTGTGTTAATTTTTAATCCTAAATTTTCTTTGTTCCACGATATGTTACCTGTGACCTTCCGACTTCATGCTTATTCAAGACGGAATCTCTTCCCTTTGTTATGGAAAAAAACACACACACACACACACACATGTATATATATGTATATATGTATATATATATATATAAATATATATATATATATATATATATATATATATATATATATATATATATATATATATATATATATATATATATATATATATATATATATATATATATATATATATATATATATATATATGTATATATATATATATATATATATATATATATATATATATGTATATATATATATGTATATGTATATATATATATATGTATATATATATATATATATATGTATATGTATATATATGTATATATATATATATATATATATATATATATATATATATATATATATATATATATATATATATATATATATATATATATATATATATATGTATATATATATATATATATATATATATATATATATGTATATATATATATATATATATATATATATATATATATATATATGTATATATATATATATATATATATATATATATTTATATATATATATTATATATATATATTTTGTATATTTATATATTATATAATATATATATATATATAAATATATATATATATATATATGTATATATATGTATATATATATATATATATATATTTTGTATATATATATATATATATATATATATATATATATAGATATATATATATGTTATATATATATATATATATATATATATATATATATATATATTATATATATATATATATATATATATATATATATTATTTTATATATATGTATATTATATATATGTATATATATATATATATATATATATATATATATATATATATATTTTATATATATGTATATGTATATATCTATTTTATATATATATATTTTATATGTATATATATATATATATATATGTATATATAAATATATATATATATATATATATATATATATATATATATATTATGATATATATATATATATATATATGTATATATATATATATATATTTATATATATATATATATATATATATATATATATATATATATATATATATATATATATATTTATATACATATATATATATATATAATATTTATATATATATATATTTATATATATATATAATATATATATATTATATATATATATTATAATATATGTATATGTATATGTAATAATATGATATATATTTGTATATATGTATATATATATATATATATTATATATATATATATATATATATATATATATATATATATATATATATTTTATACACTCATACATGAACTTAGACGAATATGTGTACATGTTTATATAGTTATATAAATATATAGTTTAAAGAATGGTGCAAATTTTTACAGAATTTTGTTAGTATATCAAAGAATGAAAAAAAATATATTTTATATATTTTGAAATATATAAAATAAAACATATATTTTGAAAAGATTTAAGTCTCTACTAAAAACTATTAAAAACAGAATCCTACCGAGATATGATGTTAACAGTGATTTTCTTATTTCACTGTACGTTTATATGTTTTGTATTACTTGCATTGAACGTTTTCTGCATTAAAACTTCATGTTTGCTAGTACTCAAATTTTGATGCAGATAATGTCAAATGATATAATAAAAAAAAAAACTACTTATATAGATATTACCAATTTCTTCCATTTTTACGAATAGAAAACTTTTCCTTTGATCAATTATTTAATAGAATATTATAAATGTGTATCTGACTGATATAAAGCATTCAATATTTTAAAAATAATGTATAGCTTAAATAAAATATTTATTATTTTATATATATACTTTCATTTCAAAACATCTTAGTACCAGTATGTAATCCTTTGAAATGAAATTCAAGATTTAGTTCAATCTACTATATCTATTACTTTTTATATCTTCATTTTTTATGTGTTTATGTGATATCGTATTTAAATTAACAATCTAAATGCCGGTCTCACTAAGTCGTTTAACTGCTAACCGCGATTAACCTATGGCTCCAACCAATTTTGAGACGTAAATCTCGGTTTAAACAGAGATTAAAGTCGGTTAGCCTTTAAATGACTTTGGTGAGAACCGGTCATATACCAATACATTTATTTAAACCCTACTGGTAGCTTTTAAAATCAGAATTCCTACAATTTATTATTCAATAAAATGCAGGCAATAATAGATCTTGATGTTTCAGAAAATATTTATTTCTAATAAATATATTACACATCAATAATATCTTAATAATATCACATACATATAATAGATATGAAATTAAAAAAAAAAAAACAATCAAAAATGATCTGACAAAGTCGCTTAACGGTTAACCGCGATTAACTCATGGCGCCAACCAATGGTGGAAAGTAAATCTCAGTTTAATCAGAGATTAATCTCGGTCAGCCGTTAAACGACTTTGGAGAGACAGGCCCTATACTTAATCATTTATTTAAAACCCCATTAGTAGCTTTTGAAATCGTGCAATTTATTATTCAAGAAATTACAGGCAAAAAAATATCTGGATGTTTCAGGAAATATTTATTTCAAAATATATTACACTTCAATAGTATCTTAACAATAATTACACATACATATTATGGATGTGAAATAAAAGAAAACAGCATCAACAATGGTCTGACAAAGTCGTTAACGGAAAACCGCGATTAACCCACGGTTCCAACCAATGGTGGGACGTAAATCTCATTTTAAACAGAGATAAATCTGGGTTATCCGTTAAACGACTTTGTTGAGACTTGCTCTATACCTATACATTTATTTAAACCCCACTAGTAGCTTTAGAAATTACAATTTATTATTCAAGAATTTACAGGCAAAAAAATATCTGGATGTTACACAAAATATTTATTTCTAATAAATGTATTACTCATCAATAATATGTTAATAATAATATGACATACATATAATGGATATGAAATAAAAAAACAGCATCAAAAATGGTCTGACGAAGTCGTTTAACACCTAACCGCGATTAACCTATGTCTCCAACCAATGGTGAGGCTTAAATCTCTGTTTAAACAGAGATTACTCTATGTTAGCCGTTAAACGACTTTGGTGAGACTGGATCTATACTTATATATTTATTTAAAACCCCACTAGTAGCTTTTGAAATCACAATTCCTACAATTTATTATTCAATAAAATACAGGCAATAAAAGATCTCGAATTTTCAGAAAAAAAATTACTTCTAATAAATATATTACACATCAATAGTATCTTAATAATAATATCACATGCATATAATGGATATGAAATAAAAGAAAACATAATCAAAAATGGTCTTACAAAGTCATTTTAGGCTAACCGCGATTAACCCATGGTTCCAACCAATGGTGGGACATAAATCTCAGTTTAAACAGAGATTAATCTTGGTCAGCTGTTAATCGTCTTTGCTGAGATCGGCCTTATACCTATAAATGTATTTAAAACCCCACTAGTAGTTTTTGAAATCATAATACCTACAATTTATTATTCAATAAAATGTAAGCAATAAAAGATCTTTATGTTTCAGAAAATATTTATTTTTAATAAATATATCACACATCAATAATATATTAATAATAATATCACATACATATAATGGATATGAAATAAAAAAACAGCATCAAAAATGATCTCACAAAGTCGTTTAACGGCTAACCGTGATTAACACACGGTGCCGACCAATGGTGGAAAGTAAATCTCAGTTTAAACAGAGATTAACCTCGGTCAGCCGTTAAAGTACTTTGTTGAAACTTGCTCTATATTTATAAATTTATTTAAAACCCCACTAGTAGATTTTGAAATCATAATTCCTACAATTTATTATTCAATAAAATATAGGCAATAAAAGATCTTGATGTTACAGAAAATATTTATTTGTAATAAATATATTACACATCAATAATATATTAATAATATCACATAAATGGATATGAAATAAAAAAACAGCATTTAAAATGGCCTGACAAAGTCATTTAACGGCTAACCGCGATTAACCCAAGGTGATAACCAACGTGGTGGGACTTAAATCTGAATTTAAACAGAGATTAAAAGTTGGTTAGCAGTTAAAGGACTTTGGTGAGACCAGATCTATAGCTATACAATTATTTAAAACCCCACTAGTAGATTTTGAAATCATAATTCCTACAATTTATTATTCAATAAAATATAGGCAATAAAAGATCTTGATGTTTCAGAAAATATTTATTTGTAATAAATATATTACACACCAATATATCTTAACAATAATTTCACGTACATATAATCGAAATGAAATAAAAGAAAACATCATCAAAAATGGTCTGACAAAGTCCTTAACGTCTAACCGCGATTAACCCATGTGCCAAAAAATGGTGGGACATAAATCTCAGTTTAAACAGAGATTAATCTCGGTCAGCTGTTAAAACGACTTTGTGAGACTGCCTCTATACCTACACATTTATTTAAAACCCCACTGGTAGCTTTTGAATCATAATACCTACAATTTATTCAATAAAAGGTAAGCAATAAAAGATCTTGATGTTTCAGAAAATATTTATTTCTAAATAAATATATTACACATCAATACTATCTTAACAATAATATCATATACATTTATAATGGAAATGAAATAAAAGAAAACAGCATCAAAAATGGGTCTGACAAAGTGTCGTTAACGGCTAACCGCGATTAACCCACGGTGCCAACCAATGGTGGGACATAAATCTCAGTTTAAAACAGAGATTAATCTCGGTTAGCCGTTTAAACGACTTTGTGAGACCGCCTTATACCTATAAATGTATTTAAAACCCCACTAGTAGTTTTTGAAATCATAATACCTACAATTTATTATTCAATAAAATGTAAGCAATAAAAGATCTTTATGTTTCAGAAAATATTTATTTTTAATAAATATATCACACATCAATAATATATTAATAATAATATCACATACATATAATGGATATGAAATAAAAAAACAGCATCAAAAATGATCTGACAAACTCGTTTAACGGCTAACCGCGATTAACACACGGTGCCAACCAATGGTGGAAAGTAAATCTCAGTTTAAACAGAGATTAATCTCTGTTAGCCGTTAAAGTACTTTGTTGAGACCTGCTCTATACCTATAAATTTATTTAAAACCCCACTAGTAGATTTTGAAATCATAATTCCTACAATTTATTATTCAATAAAATATAGGCAATAAAAGATCTTGATGTTACAGAAAATATTTATTTGTAATAAATATATTACACATCAATAATATATTAATAATAATATCACATACATATAATGAATATGAAATAAAAGAAACCAGCATCAAAAATGGTATGACAAAGTTGTTTAACGGCTAACCGCGAGTGACCCACGGTTCCAAACATTGGTGGGACGTAAATCTCAGTTTAATAACAGATTAATCTCGGTTAGCCGTTAAGCGTATTTGGTGAGACCGGCTCTATACCTATACATTTATTTAAAACTCCACTAGTATCGTTTGAAATCATAATTCCTACAATTTATTATTCAATAAAATACAGGCAATAAAAGATCTCGAATTTTCAGAAAACAATTATTTCTAATAAATATATTACACATCAATAGTATCTTAATAATAATATCGCATACATATAATGGATATGAAATAAAAGAAAACAGAATCAAAAATGGTCTGACAAAGTCGTTTAAGGCTAACCGCGATTAACCCATGGTTCCAACCAATGGTGGGACATAAATCTCAGTTTAAACAGAGATTAATCAAGATTAGCAGTTAAAGGACTTTGTTGAAACCGGCTCTATACCTATAAATTTATTTAAAACCCGACTAGTTGAATCATTTCAAATCATAATTCAAATCATAATTCATACAATTTATTATTCAAGAAAATACAGGCAATAAAATAGCTTGATGATTCAGAAGATATTTATTTCTAATAAATATATTACACATCAATAATGTATTAATAATAATATCACATACATATCCTATACTATAATACGAGGAATGGTTGTCAAGTCGAAAATCGCCCCAGAATTAATAAACTGTAGTAAACTTGGGGATCTGGGGTTTTTGGTCACGAGGAATCGATTGGCATCGGTTTTGACGCGCTAAGGTCACGTAGTTCGGCGCTACAGATAGGGCCGGGTTCGAACCCCGGTGCGGGCAAACTTTTTTCTCATGCGTCCAAACCAAGTGAAAATTGGTACCCGGGGGTTTTCGACCACGAGGAATCGATTGGCTGTAGTTCTGACGAATTAATAATAATAATAATAAAAGTCTTTATTGATTTGTCTTTATTCCTTGATATCGGTTTCCATTTTTATTTTCTATCAACTCATATATAAAGTATATATAACACATAAACGATATAGTAAAAAAAATAATGCAAACAAAAATTTTGAAAACCAACCACAAAAAATTAAAAAATAATGCTTCACTAACGTGCCGAAACAACCTCACCGTTCAATTTCCAAAGCCACACTAAACACAGAGCATATAACTTATCAAAGTCCGTCGCCGCGTTAGTGCGTCGTCGGCATATCAGGAGGTGCCGCTCTGACGCGCCAGTGCGTCGGTGGCAGCGAACGTGTTAAGGAACTGATTTCGATTTCAAATCACCGTCAACAAAGTTCGACATTTCAACATTCATCAGATTTCAAGCTACATTTTCAACATGCAGAACGCACCTGTATATGAAATGCTTCAAGGAGCCGGAATTTTGGAACAACAAGCGATCAACTCAATTATACCCGCAAATGGACAACTAGAAGATACCGTCATTGTCAGAATGCTTCTCCATTCAACACACTTCAATCTTTATACTGCTCACTTTGTACCATTTCTTTAATTGTATAATTTTTTGTTATCAATTACATTTTATTTTCTATGGCTTTTCAAACTTTACCTTTATATAGAATAGTTCCCTTTCCAAACAACTTTGTTTAGAATAGTTTTAAATGGTGCACTTTAACCGGTTATCTTTTCACTAATGGTTTCACAAAGTTTCTTATGGCATGTATTGTTTTGATAAATCATAATTGAAAATTTAAATCTTCGAGTTAGCTTCGATACCTGTTTTCTCCGAGCGGAGCTCGGTCACCCGGTACTAATGAATATGAAATGAAAGCAATCAGCATCAAAAATGGTCTGACAAAGTCGTTAACGGCTATCCTCGATTAACCCATGGCGCCAACCAATTGTGTGACGTAAATCTCAGTTTAATCAGAGATAAATCTCGGTCAGCCATTAAGCGACTTTGGTGAGACCTGCTGTATACCTATAAATTTATTTGAAGCACTACTCGTAGCTTTTGAAATCTTAATTCCTACAATTTATTATTCAATAAAATACAGGCAATAAAATATCTGGATATTTCAGAAAATATTTATTTCTGATAAGTATATTACACATCAATATTATCTTAATAATAATATCACATACATATAATGAATATGAAATAAAAGAAAACAGCATCAAAAATGGTCTGACAAAGTCGTTAACGGCTATCCTCGATTAACCCATGGCGCCAACCAATTGTGGGACTTAAAATCTCACTTTAAACACAGATTAATCTCGGTCAGCCGTTAAACGACTTGGGTGAGACCGGCCTCTATACCTATACATTTATTCAAAACTCCACTGGTAGCTTTTGAAATCATAATTTCTACAATTTATTATTCAATAAAAATATAGCAATTAAAGATTTTGATGTTTTCAGAAAATATTTATTTCTAAAAAATGTATTACACTTCAATAATATCTTAACAATAATATCATATACATTTAATCTAAATGAAATAAAAGAAAACATTAAATATGGTGTGACAGTGTCGTTAACGGCTAACCACGATTAACCCACGGTGCCAACCAATGTTTGGACATAAATCTCAGTTTAAACAGATATTAAATCTCGGTTAGCCATTGAACGACTTTGGTTGAGACCTGCTCTATACCTATAAATTTATTTAAAATCCCATTAGAAGATTTTGAAATCATAATTCCTACAATTTATTATTCAATAAAATACAGGCAATAAAATATCTGGATATTTCAGAAAATATTTAATTCTAATAAGTATATTACACATCAATATTATCTTAATAATAATATCACATACATATAATGGATATGAAATAAAAGAAAACAGCATCAAAAATGGTCTGATAAAACCGTTAACCGCTAACCGCGATTAAGTCTAAGCGCCAACCAATGTTTGGAAATAAATCTCAGTTTAAACAGATATTAATCTCGGTCTCTTTGTTGAGACTGGTCCTATACCTATACATTTATTTAAAACCCCACTAGTAGATTAATAAATCATAATTTATACAATTTATTATTCACTAAAATACAGGCAATAATCTTGATGTTTCAGAAAATATTTATTTCTAATAAATATATTACACATACGAAAATAATAATCTCGCATACATATAATGGATACAAAATAACAACATCAAAAATTTTCTGATTAAGTTTTCAAGTTTAATCTTAAATATATTGTAAAAGTAATATTCAATAGATGTAACACGAAAGAAATATACCCTATCACTAGATTATTTTATTTCTGTTTAATAAAAATGAAATAAATGTTTATATACACAAATAAATACTGCTTTCTCAAAACTCTCGAATGAAGAATTTTGTACTGTTTATGAGGATATGTTTATGTTTAATTTCTATAAAGCAAGAAGCTGTAAAGTAGCGCTATATATCTTCACTCTAAATTCATATATTTTAATAATATATATCCTTAAGGCATTTTGAGGATGTGAAAAGTTTTCCATTACTCTTATCTCAGTAAATAAAGTTGGAGCATCTTTGAGATACGGTCCATAATCTTTAGGGAAGTGGATAGTTTACGTGTCGCTGAATGTATTGCAATAAACAGTCTTAACAATTCATAAATGTTTTAGAAGAGTATGAAATAGACTATATAAAAGTCATAAAGTGGATTTTTTTATTGTAAACATACGGATTCATATATATGTTATCTATTTAAACAATAAATAATGTTTTAACTTTATTTCGTTTATATAAAGTCAATATATTTTACAGCTATGTAAGGTTGTTCTTTCAGTATATTATCACATTAAAAGAAAATACATGAATTTAAACGGGTTTATTATATTGTTATGTTACTATTTTTTTCTAGTTTTAATATTTGTTCTTGTACTTGCTTATTACTAGACATTTGATTCTAATTTATTTTAGTTAGTAGGTCTAAATAAATTTGTTTAATAATAATAATTTTTACCTTTTATGCATAAAAGGACGAGAATGAATTAATATTTACCTTGGAAAACCTAATTGTTATTTTAATTTAGGTTTATCAGTCTGTTTTAATTGCGCATCACTATTAACACTTAAAAATATATTATTATTTATATTTAACCCATTATTTATAAACGATTATATATATGTGGATGTTGTAACTAGCATTACAGTTGTTTAAACTGATGTGATGATAGAAGCCATATAAATTAAAACTGCTTAACAAGAATTTGTTTTTTAAATAACTCTGTTCTCGAAAGGCTTCAAACATTACTGGTATTCTCAATTTACAAAGCGTCCAAATACTTCATATCCTAGAATATATAAATATTTTGCCAGAATTTTACAAAGCATTTACATACTTCTTATCCTAGAATGCATGTTATATGCTTCCAGAATTTTACAAAGCTTCTACTTACTTTTTATCCAAGAATGCATGAATATGCTGCCAGAATTTTACAAAACGTTTACATACTTCTTATCCTAGAATGTTTAAATATTCTGCCAGAATTCACTAATAAATGTAAAGAGAATTACAGTATAGCACAAATATAAAGAATCTTGAAGAATACAGTTGATATTAAGTTTTCTCAGTCTGCTATTACAGTTACAGGGTTTTTCAAATTGTTAAAATATTTTCTTCCCCGTTATTTAGTATTTTTGTAGCTCTGTGTTAGTGAAGGCGAAAGATTGTCTTAATCCTTCCTTTAGAAATTTCTTTACACAAGTTTGAATATAAGACAGAAATAGCTTCACTGTAAAAGAGAGACGCTTTGTAAAATTAAATCCGTAAAAATGTCATTATTTGTCTTTGAGAGCTCCTGTAATTATACTAAAAACAGTGTAAATTAAATGTATTTTCCTTGCATATTATCCCCCCAATAACATTATTCGTAATCCTTTTTTACATTAAAATATTTACATAAAAATTATATTACGTATAGAGAGATCCTCACTTGTCATAAAGATAATTAACATTTATAACATTTATATAAAGTTTTACATAATGATCAGCATAAAATTAACATTTATACAAAATTAAAATATTAAGAAACTTTACACACACACACACATACACACACATATATATATATATATAAATATATATATATATATATATATATATATATATATATATATATATTATATATATATATATATATATATATATATATATATATATATATATATATATATATATATAATATATATATATATATACATACATACATACATACATACATACATACATACATACATACATACATACATACATACATACATACATATACAGAGAGAGAGAGAGAGAGAGAGAGATGGAGATGTTTAGTACTGTTTTCAGAAAAAGCATCGTAAAATGTATTATAACATTTGTCATTATTACACAAACTTTGTTTTTCTCACCTCGAGATGGCATTCATTTATAACAGGGAAATAAGAAAAAACGAACAAATTTGAGAACATGAGAAATAAATCTTCAGAGTATTAAATCGAATTCCATGTCAGAGCGAATATTTTACGGTCACAGAACAAAGATATCATAAGTAATACGGCATAAAGTAGCGTTTATCAAGAGACAAGTTGATTCCTTTATTCATATGCTAAAATGAAGTTGACAGACCGGGCAGTTACGCATACATTATGACAGAGGTTTTTTTTTCTGTCCTGTTTAACAGCAGAAAGAATGTCACGCATTTTATGTCAAACATAACGAAAATAATTCATGGTCTGCATATAATTTCGTTTTTTTTACAAATTTTACTTTTGATGATTGTTTGCTGACTTTCGAGACATATTTCAAGAAAAATGGTCACAAAATCTCCAGCTAGTTTGTTATCAAGTATTATAAATAGTTTCGTAAACATTCCCTTTAAATCACTAAAAATATTTCCAAAACACCGTAAACACTGAATCGTAAATTGCAACATTAAAAGTTTTAAATAAGATTGGTTTTTTTCCTTATTTAATAAAAAAAATTAAAAATGACTTAGTGTATATTAGTAGCTTGGTGGCGTTGAGGTAGCGAATCAAGCTCCCACGACACAGGTCGGAGGTTCGATCTCCCTGGCTGGGCATGGTTGACACAGCCTTTCATCCCTTCAGTGGGTAGATGAACTGAGGACCAAGCGTGCTTGGGAACTAAACACTGGGGGTTCTGCGTAAGATATATCACCTAATCAGAACATAGGCTTCTCAACCCAAGGCCCTTGGTCACGTAAACGGAGATTGGTACCTTAGGCTTTGGTTCCTGGCTTGTGCCAAGGAGTTTAATTTTAGTTTTAAGGATATATTTAAAATGATCAGATTTAAAATAATTTAGAGATAAATTATTTTTGAAAAACATTAATTTTAAAAATCTTATCTTAAAATTGTGAAATTTTGTTCAGATATTTTACTAAAGTTCTTACGACATACTTGTTTCACCTTTTTAAATATGTGAACATAAAATGTTGATAATCAGAAAATATTCTTTTCTTAAAATAATTTGTTTCTTTTGGACGATATTTAGTCAATTTTATGAAAAAAATCATTTTTATGGGGGGGAGACGTATATCTTGTTAGGAATATTATATTGCACAGACAATTGTGTATTGCATATTAACTTCAGTTTATTTAGACAAGACATTTTCATTCAGAATTAAGCTGGATGGAGTAGATCTAAACTGCAATGTAAAACATTTTGTACTTGTGTCTAGATCCAATATGAATTATTTGTCATTATTTTAACCCATCCACCGACCACCCTCCCTACCTTTTTCCCTTTCAAAACAGTCACCCCTTTCGTAAATTCCAGACGGAACTTACCGTACCATACTAGAGTTGCCTGTTTAAAAGTTGTCAGGCTACTTTTAAGTTATTTTCCCTGTAAGGTAAAGGAGTTCCGTTACGCAAAATTAGTTTCTTTCATTTATTATCGCTTTGCAATATTTTTTTTCCAAAAAAGTGTGTTATACGAGTGCGAACGAGAAGGGGTCGACAGGTCCGTTTTCGAACAGGAATTCGCTGTCGAACCCCCGTCGACGCGTCCGTTCAGTGTGTTAAAGTAATTTTTAGTTATTTTTTATGTGTATTTATTAAAAATAATTAAATTGCTAAAAATTACAAATAATAGGACCTATAAAATGTTACTACATGTAACAGCATTTTTAACAGCGTAGGATCGATGTTAAATTCAAAACAGTCCAGAATCCAAGGTCTCATTGTAACTAGGATGTGTATTTACTTTCTTTGGTGCCCTTAACCCCTTAACGAACACAAAATTTTGAGGAAAACGGTCATGAAAGTGCTTATTTCTTTTATTCAAAAAATTATGTAAAACTAAGTGTATGTATATTATATGTATTCATTTTTTAATTTCGGGTTCATTTTGAGGTTAAAATAAATAAAATTATTTTTTGGGAAGGGGTAACACACATGTTTATTTATTATGACTAAATGTTAGTTTTCCATTAATTGTATAAAAAAAGTTTTAAACACTGAAAGATGCTTTATTAAATTTACTTATAGTATAAATAAATATTAGTAATTTTTTTCTTGTGTGATAAATTTCAAAGCATGAGAGCACAATATTACAATATGCACAGTAGAGTTTTCTTCCTGCATTCCTTATTGTTTCATCATAGAATAGCAAACTTTCCATTCTCTTAATGGTTGACTTTTCTTATGAGTGGGAGGTATTTTTCTAA
>CM063511.1:32315718-32318218 GCA_032207245.1 Pardosa pseudoannulata | reverse complement strand
TTGTTGTTTTTACTCATAAAACTCAAATTACATTTACCAAAAAGTAAAACAATTTTTTGTTTCTCAGTTTGAGACATTCAAAAAGTAAAAATGTCTCCCTTTTGACTGACTTTCTATTTAATGATTTTTCACAGATCTATGTGATATAAGTACATTAAACACAAATCTTATACCATCAAAAACAATTTTTGTGGGTTTAGAAGAATACAAAACTGAAATTACAAGATAAGTTAGGCAAAAACAATTAGATTAAAGAAGCAATTAGAGAGGCAACTTATAACTTGAAATATAAAGTTGTATTTAATACAGAAGTTAAAATATTTGATATCTTAATATCAAGTAAGTAGAGTAAAAAAAATACATATTATAAATTAACATGCTCAAGAATCATATTTTTTCAATTATATATGTACATGTGTACTACATTGATGGAAGAATAATAAAATCATTAAATTCAACTCATATAAAATTTAATATTTATTAACTCAAACTAAGCTAACTAAAAATAGAAGTATGTATACACAAAATGATTATTATTAATTTCTTTACTTTCCACTAATTTTGCACATAAATATCGCAGTATTTATTGGATTTATTTCTACTACTGAAATATTTTTATACATTTGTATATTATAGTCCAATAAAAAAAATTTTAAATTTTTATACTAATGTAAACATACACATATAATTATATGCAGTTGCATCTATTTTTGCCTTTTCTCTACTCTCATGCATATATATATATATATATATATATATATATATATATATATATATATATATATATATATATATATATATATATATATATATATATATGTATATCTATATATATATCTATATCTATATATATATATATATATATCTATATATATATCTATATCTATATCTATATCTATATATATCTATATATATATATATATATATATATATATATATATATATATATATATATATATATATATATATATATATATATATATATATATATATATATATATATATAGAGAGAGAGAGAGAGAGAGAGAGAGAGAGAGAGAGAGAGAGAGAGAGAGACAGACTGATACATATGTGCGTGTGAAAATGAGTATGTTCGTATATCTAAGATATTCTCTATAATATAGGTTGTCTATATATTGCCTGGAACTATATATTGTTTTTGCATTAAATATAAAAATGCTAGATGTCAGATAAAAATTTCAACCAATGCAAAATACATACTTATCCCATGTAATGAAAAATTTTAGTTCCTCATGTATCCCTGATATATCACTCTTCTCTAAAGAAGAAAAAATACTTTCCCTTCGCTGTTCATTTCTGACAAGTCTGCACTTTCGCGCTACACGTGAGACTAATATGTATTATTCAGGAACTTCCATTTTCTCTGACCGATTGTAATTTCAGCTATCGGCGCATCTACCTGTAGCAGTACGTTTGAAAAATGAAAGTACTGAAAGAGATATATTGTTCTCTGCTTCATTTTATATCATGAAATGTTACTTTTCGGTATGTCTTTCTGGGGTTCTTTTCAACTAAAAAGGTCCCTTATATATATATATATATATATATATATATATATATATATATATATATATATATATATATATATATATATATATATATATATATATATATATATATATATATATATATATATATATATATATATATATATAAGAATATAAATATAAACATACTTATATGCTTATATTTTTATGTACTCAGTATGTATGTATCTAAATGTACCGAGGTACTTTCTCACGGTGAGTTGCACGTGCATGCATAGCCGTGGGAGGATTTTCCCTGACGAATTTAAGACCCCAATTATTTAAGTCAAGTTTAGGGACCCCTGCAGAGAGGATACTTCACGGAATGGCAGCATAACGGTCAAGCTCGCACAGAACTGTAAGCGTGAATTATGGGAGCAGGGGCTAAAATGTAATGTCAGCTTGAACAAAAAGGGGCTACTTTAATGAGCCCACCTGCACTCCCGAAGGGCATTTGATGTGGGAAAATTTCCCCGAAGGAAGGGATTGGACAAGAAAAGGAGGGGCGTTGGGACCTAGGTGAAGTTTTTGGAAACGGAGTGAGAGCTTTAGGCTGAAAGCTGAGAGTTAGAAGTGGGCAGTCGAGAGAAGTGAAACAAGGATCCACTAGCACCAGCTCGTCCTGTGCGCCCGGACCGAGACCACCTCGCTCACCATCACCAACTCGTCCCGTATGCCCGTGAGGAAAGCCTGCCTGCTCCCCTGTGACTTTAATGGAGGTAATTTATAAATAATATTTACAGTCCTTTGACTTAGGCCTCTGTTAATAATAATAATTCCTTATAAAGTGTTGTGGGATAATTATTCTGTAAATAGAAAATATAAATGATTGATGATTATGTTAACCAAGTGTTTTTGTAAATAAATGTCTTATTTATATATATATAAATATTTATATATAAATAAAATATTATATATATAATATATAAATATATATATTTATATATATATAA
>CM063511.1:32305718-32310718 GCA_032207245.1 Pardosa pseudoannulata | reverse complement strand
ACTGAATTTTTTTTTATTTACCCTCTTCATTTTCTTGTTTTCTCTTTACATATTGTTTATTTAATTAAAACAATATATTTTAAAATTCATCGTATAGAAGATTTTTTAATTGACTATAAATTGTTAATTTTAATGTAGCAACCTTTAGAAAGTTAGTTTGGTCATTTTTAAAATAGCAGAAAATTGAAACAAACTATCACTATATGAATCGATAATTTTGTTCAACAACATATGTACCGTCAGCAGAGAAGTAATGACATATGTGCAGCTCCGAACAAAATAGAGTAGCGGGCATGCAAGAGAATACTAAAGTACAAATCTACAAGTTAGACTACTAGCAACAATGTAATCGCCAATGGAAGTAATAGTTGCTAACCAGTATGTATTGTTCTCTTTGATAAGAAATGTAAGGAACAGACTGCAAGGCCCGCGAAAGATCTGATATGTCTTCATCAATGAGAGAGTTTAGATCATCCACCGAATAGCCCTGATCTCTCTCCACTGGATTTTCACCTATTTAAAATCTACACTGTCGGGAGGTGTGACATACAAAGAAATAATCAAGTAAAACAAACTTTTCAATAGTTTTATACATCTCGATCTTACCAGGCAAACGAATTTTACGAATTTATAACAGGCTTATTTACAAATTTAATACAGGCTATGACAAATGTTTAAAAACATTTCTGATGCCTACGTAGAAATATAGCGCAATATCTGTCATTTATGAAAACAGTAAGTATTATTTAGAAAAACAGACTTGTAAAAAAAAAATTGCTAATTTTACTTTTTAAACGTACCCCTTATATTGCTAATTCATGGAAAAAATTCAAACCGATGTTAAATCTGTTTAAATATTAGTTGTTTTAGGATGATTATTCATTTATTTCTTATGAAAAATACAATTAAAATATATAATTAAGAAATAAAACATGTTCTGTACCTTATATTGCGACAAATATTGATACTGATACTGATAATACTGATAAAATAAACTAATACTGATTGAAAGAATAATTTCAGCAGAATAATTTTGCCTATTTTAGAAAAACAATCTTCAGAAACAGTATTAAGATGTTATAAATAATTTTCATTTATTTCTACAGAATCACTTTCCTAAATCAATCTAATGAAAAAAATGCTTATTAGATCTAAACTGTATTTACTGCCTAATATTATAAAGCAAGTTAAAAAAATGAAATGTCAATAAACATATTCTACTCGAAAAAAAAAGTTTAACTTAAACATTTTTACTGCTTCTACCGAAAAAGATAAATAGAATTTTTCATTTTTTTACAGCATAAAGTAACTTATTTGTTTTAAATCATTGTTTTAAATGCAAATCTTCCGAGTTCTGTGAATGAAGTTTGCATTTCAAAGAGTAAACGTCATTATAAATGCGTATTTCGCAAACAACCTGAGTTTTATGAATTATGCATTAATTTGCACACCGAAGCTAAGTTCTTTCATATGCTTATTTATCTAAAGAAACTTGCAAAGTTAGCCGGAAACTGGTATGAAGGTAAACAATTCCATTCACATACAGCTCTTGAACCTAATGATAATAATCACTTTAAGTTATTACATATTTAAAATTTTCATACTTTAAACTTTTCACAAAAGCTATAGTAACTTATAGGTAAATTTATAGAATAAAATATTTATTACTAAATACTAACCATTATGATTTGTAAAATTGTGGAAAAAAATCTCTATTGTGAGTTCTTAATATATGTTTATTGATTTATGCTCCAGATCCATAAATTCACATACAACTTACATTGTGGCATCTATAAAGGAAAATGCTTATACTTTCTTATAAAATTTTAATTTGTAAAGAATTTTTTTGGGGTTTATCTAAAATATTCTTAAATTGTTTATTTTTTTATAAGTATTTTTCAAACTGTGTTGATAAATATAGTTTTCTTTGTGAAAATTTCTACTTATATAACCCTTACTGCCCACCTACATGATCTTAACACTTGGCATGCAGGTATACTTCACGCCAACTCACGCGTTCAGCAGGCGTTTTTTCGTGAATCGAGCGAAAGTTTAGTTATTCACAAAAATCGCAGTAAATCAAAAACTACTTTGTTTTTATGAACGATTTTTTTTATTTTACACTTTAATATATATTGTATGATTATTTAACAAAAAAAAAACAATATTTTTGCGAAATCCCAAAAATAAGCGATTTTTAAAATTAAAGTCCGATAATCTGTCAGCGCATATTTCTTCAACACTATCTTTTTCACAACGACTCATTTTATCATTTTTGTATTTAACAATGAAAAACCAAGCTTCATATTTACAAAACACGACTTGTATGTTATGGAGCTAGGAATTCGATTGAAGACGAAATAACACAACAAAAGAGCGAGTAACTCGACAATCTTAACTTGTGGAAAGAATAAATTCAAAGTGTTGCATAGCAAAGCAAACATATAATGTCACACATACATATAATGATACATATTTAGTAGATTTGTGGTAGTTAGCTGGTATCCACCAAAAATCTACTAAATACGTATTTTTACGTGACCCACCCTCCAGTAACAGACTGCAAAAAAAACGTAAAAATACTTTGCCTGCACGAGAAGTGTTAAGAAATACTTTTGCTGAAAGCCCAAAACACACTAAAGACCAGCTAATGTCCCGTGTTACAATTATTCTGTAATCTAATTGACGTATATTCCTCAAAAAATAGAAAAGGTTTTCTTGGTCTTTATTGGTATTTCTTAAAGTCTATCAAGAAGTGTAGTTTTCATAGTGAAAGTATTTGCTGATGTACTTTTTTCATGAACCTTTGGAAGATTACTTCCCACCTACATGATGTTACGAAATACTTATGCAGGAAGTCCATAGACCTTTAAATACTAGCTAACATCCCGTATTACAATAATTTTATCAGCTAATCGACGGATATTCCTCAAGAATAGGAAGGGTTTTCTTGGTGTTTCTTAGGATTATTAAGAAATCTAATTTTCATAGTGAAAACGTTTACTGGTGTAACTCTTACATGAGCCTTGGGAAGATTAATAAGGTCATGTTGTAAGGAAGAATATATATATATATATATATATATATATATATATATATATATATATATATATATGTATATATATATATATATATATATATATATATATATATATATATATATATATATTAATTTCCTAACAGTTTTAAGGAGCACCTTTTAGGTGATAGAACGACTTCGCTGAAGTAGGTAATCGTAATTTCGGAGAAGGGATCAAGAAAAAGACTCGCAGACTTGCCTGCCACCTCCAGAGGTATTTATTGAGAATTTGGAGGACATTGTGTACATCAATACATTTTTGGTATCCCAGTCACCTTCAACGAACACGTCGGATCTTAGGCCGCCTCGGGTTCCGAATCCTCAAACGTTCAGCTACAAGATGGTTGCCTTTGCCGACTGAGCCACTGCGGTTTAACCTTTTAACTAATTTTTGTGAATGACCGTAAACGAGTACTACCTCTAAAATTCAAATATAAGCATAAAATTAGACAAACTAAAATATATTTCTTTAAATGATCTGGTTTAACTGATACACAGATACAAAAAACTGGTGAAATTCAAAAAAGTTAAAAAAAAAAAGCACTGGAATAGGTTAAGGCATTTTCGGATGTTTTAAATCTGGATCAAGTGGTGCAATGCTGTTAAATGTTTTATTAATGTGTTTGTTGCCTATAAAAATCAATATTTATATTTTCTATAGATCTTGAAATTTTTGGAGTTTTTAAAAATTTACATTTTTTTTTGTTCTTTTTTACAACTAATTTTTCATACTAGTAACGTGCACTTGAAAATAATAAATAGCATTAATAACCAGTTATATTTTTAACAAATCGGATTTTAACAAATATATAAAATTTAATCTGCAATTTATTTCAATCACTTTGTTTTAAATGTCTCCGGTGTGTATATAGGAATTCGAAGAGAGGCTTAAATTCTTTCACACTTTCTTTTGTATTGATTTTATGACCCCGTAAAAACTAGTCAGACCAATTCTCTCTCCACGGATTTACGGGGTGTTCAAATAAAGTGCTCAAACGCTTGTGTTTCAAAGACGTGCCATTCTCCCTGGACTGAATAAAATCCCTTACATGACGAGATTTCACTTTTAGCTGATGGGCTGTGCTTTTTTATTCATTGTCCTAAACTGCTGCCTCGTAAAATGGTTTAGATTTCCTGTAGGTTATTGTATTATTTTTGCTATGTGACAGCATCCTTTAAAATAAAATGTGTATTATGGGTAATATAACTTTCAATGTATGACGTAAATGCAGTGCATATGTAAAAATTTCATTCGGTGTTAACCCTTTAAAGGGCAATAAAATAAATTCATGTAATTTGTTTATAAATGTTATCGATGAAATGTAAAATATATTATAAGTTAGGAGGGTTTGCCTTAGATGATACCTAAGGAGGGTTTGAGGAGTAGTTTAACTGACTAAGCCCTCCCTTTGTACAGTTTGAACATTATGCTTTTTTAACCCTCTAAGCAGTTCGCAAGTACAATTCCGTCAAACCTTTGATATCTTCAAAGCGGTTGTCACATACAATTTTAGACCTCCAAAAACGTTCCAACAATGGATGTAATGTACATTTCTGCCTGTGTTTGAGGTAGGAGGGTCAAGTCGATTGTTTAGAAACTGCATCCCTCTTTGACTGACATTTATTGAGGGATGCACCCCTACTCCCTGAGGCACAAAGACGCTGATAGCTTTTCATGGCTTTGTAAATCTCTATTTCGAAGTATTTCGTTTGCGGTAACAGATGTATCTCTAATTGCACTACTTAAATACCTTGGATACCTTACGTAAAAAAATAAATAATTCTCTTAAAGAATATTTTTATTTGTACTTTTAGAATCCATTATTTCTTATGGGATGATATTCGAGACTTGACGAGCTTTATGCGTATTAAAAATTAACAATCTATAATATCTCTTTATATATCGATTTATAACCGGAAG
>CM063511.1:32265718-32278218 GCA_032207245.1 Pardosa pseudoannulata | reverse complement strand
CAATTGACAGTATGATGTGCCATCCCTTGATGCGTAAGTATCAAATATGAATCCCTTATGTTTTTAGAACGTTGTCTTGCCAAGAAAATTACAAAAATACAAAATAACCAAAATTTTAGTATATTGGATATTTATACAATTGGTATGATTTCTAAATTGTAAAATATTATTATTATTGTCGAAACAGTATATTGTTCAACTGGTAGGGTAATCTACCAATTGACAGTATGATGTGCCATCCCTTGATGCGTAAGTATCAAATATGAATCCCTTATGTTTTTAGAACGCTGTCTTGCCAAAAAAATTACAAAAATACAAAATAACCAAAATTTTAGTATATTGGATATTTATACAATTGGTATGATTTCTAAATTGTAAAATATTATTATTATTGTCGAAACAGTATATTGTTCAACTGGTAGGGTAATCTACCAATTGACAGTATAATGTGCCATCCCTTGATGCGTGAGTATCAAATATGAATCCCTTATGTTTTTAGAACGTTGTCTTGCCAAGAAAATTACAAAAATACAAAATAACCAAAATTTTAGTATATTGGATATTTATACAATTGGTATGATTTCTAAATTGTAAAATATTATTATTATTGTCGAAACAGTATATTGTTCAACTGGTAGGGTAATCTACCAATTGAAAGTATGATGTGCCATCCCTTGATGCGTAAGTATCAAATATGAATCCCTTATGTTTTTAGAACGTTGTCTTGCCAAGAAAATTACAAAAATACAAAATAACCAAAATTTTAGTATATTGGATATTTATACAATTGGTATGATTTCTAAATTGTAAAATATTATTATTATTGTCGAAACAGTATATTGTTCAACTGGTAGGGTAATCTACCAATTGACAGTATGATGTGCCATCCCTTGATGCGTAAGTATCAAATATGAATCCCTTATGTTTTTAGAACGTTGTCTTGCCAAAAACATTACAAAAATACAAAATAACCAAAATTTTAGTATATTGGATATTTATACAATTGGTATGATTTCTAAATTGTAAAATATTATTATTATTGTCGAAACAGTATATTGTTCAACTGGTAGGGTAATCTACCAATTGACAGTATGATGTGCCATCCCTTGATGCGTAAGTATCAAATATGAATCCCTTATGTTTTTAGAACGCTTGTCTTGCCAAGAAAATTACAAAAATACAAAATAACCAAAATTTTAGTATATTGGATATTTATACAATTGGTATGATTTCTAAATTGTAAAATATTATTATTATTGTCGAAACAGTATATTGTTCAACTGGTAGGGTAATCTACCAATTGACAGTATGATGTGCCATCCCTTGATGCGTAAGTATCAAATATGAATCCCTTATGTTTTTAGAACGCTGTCTTGCCAAGAAAATTACAAAAATACAAAATAACCAAAATTTTTAGTATATTGGATATTTATACAATTGGTATGATTTCTAAATTGTAAAATATTATTATTATTGTCGAAACAGTATATTGTTCAACTGGTAGGGTAATCTACCAATTGACAGTATGATGTGCCATCCCTTGATGCGTAAGAATCAAATATGAATCCCTTATGTTTTTAGAACGCTGTCTTGCCAAGAAAATTACGAAAATGCAAAAATAATGAAAATTTCAGTATATTGGATATTTATACAATTGGTATGATTTCTAAATTCTAAAATATTATTATTATTGTCGAAACAGTATATTGTTCAACTGGTAGGGTAATCTACCAATTGAAAGTATGATGTGCCATCCCTTGATGCGTAAGTATCAAATATGAATCCCTTATGTTTTTAGAACGTTGTCTTGCCAAAAACATTACAAAAATACAAAATAACCAAAATTTTAGTATATTGGATATTTATACAATTGGTATGATTTCTAAATTGTAAAATATTATTATTATTGTCGAAACAGTATATTGTTCAACTGGTAGGGTAATCTACCAATTGACAGTATAATGTGCCATCCCTTGATGCGTGAGTATCAAATATGAATCCCTTATGTTTTTAGAACGTTGTCTTGCCAAGAAAATTACAAAAATTATCAAAATTTAAGTATATTGGATATTTATACAATTGGTATGATTTCTAAATTCTAAAATATTATTATTATTGTCGAAACAGTATATTGTTCAACTGGTAGGGTAATCTACCAATTGACAGTATGATGTGCCATCCCTTGATGCGTAAGTATCAAATATGAATCCCTTATGTTTTTAGAACGCTGTCTTGCCAAAAAAATTACAAAAATACAAAATAACCAAAATTTTAGTATATTGGATATTTATACAATTGGTATGATTTCTAAATTGTAAAATATTATTATTATTGTCGAAACAGTATATTGTTCAACTGGTAGGGTAATCTACCAATTGACAGTATAATGTGCCATCCCTTGATGCGTGAGTATCAAATATGAATCCCTTATGTTTTTAGAACGTTGTCTTGCCAAGAAAATTACAAAAATACAAAATAACCAAAATTTTAGTATATTGGATATTTATACAATTGGTATGATTTCTAAATTGTAAAATATTATTATTATTGTCAAAACAGTATATTGTTCAACTGGTAGGGTAATCTACCAATTGACAGTGTGATGTGCCATCCCTTGATGTGTAAGTATCAAATATGAATCCCTTATGTTTTTAGAACGCTGTCTTGCCAAAAAAATTACAAAAATACAAAATAACCAAAATTTTAGTATATTGGATATTTATACAATTGGTATGATTTCTAAATTGTAAAATATTATTATTATTGTCAAAACAGTATATTGTTCAACTGGTAGGGTAATCTACCAATTGACAGTGTGATGTGCCATCCCTTGATGCGTAAGTATCAAATATGAATCCCTTATGTTTTATATCTCAAGAATAAATTATATTAAGTGACGCCTTGAGTCAAGGATGTATTTACAGCCAGAGCTTAGTAATAAAATAGTTAACAATTATATTTTATTTTACCTTATATTCTAGTAAAATATATATTGAAAAATAGGCTAATCGTGATCTGAATATGAACACACTGTCGGAAAGCGGCTCACAAGGAAGAGATAAGTCGTAAGTGATAAGTAGAAAAATATTGTTTTATACTTGAATAAGTAGATGTTATAGCTTGCAATCCCATGTAAATAATGAATATCAATAAAACGTTTTTTTTTACATTGTTATTTTCAATTCTCAGTTGCATTCGAGTATGAAAAATTATAGCAACATAGAATACAACTCTGCTCGAATTATTTTGAGTGTACACAGTTTGGCAAGTTTAGTAACTCGAGTGTGCACTTTAAGCGGTTAAGGCAAACGGGTGCGCCTTACATTTTAACGAGCACCTTAACCCTTTTAAGGACAGTGGTTTCGCAGCGAAATCACCTGTTAATACGTTTTCTCTGTTTTAAACACATTTTTTTTTATAGTTTTCGACACTTTAGACTATAAATAGATGGTATCATTACAGTTAATTTATTTCTATTTGAAATATATATTTTTGAATTTTCTTTACATGGAAGAATCAAGTGTTCGATTTATCATGATCCCATATGAAAATACTTACCCAGAACAATATTTATGCATATTTTACCTATTTATTAATTACCTTATTTTAAGGGTAATTATTCATTGCTCTCCAAATTTATTTAAAGTTTTAATAAAGAAATATTTTCCTGCTGCACAAGGGGAGCATTTCACAGTGAAATCCACCTCTCTAAATATCACCAACACTCCCCCCCAAAAATAATATAATTTTTTTTCCTGTATTTAAAATCTGTATGGCTCATAGATAAAATTTATGACCTAATTCCAATAAATACCAAAAATTTGTAATCATGATCTTCAAACGGTTAAGGGTGAAGATTTTTCTGGGATAAAAGTGTTTATTATAAATTCTACTTCTTCAGTAATATTTACAATGATTTTAAACATACCTTATTTTAAGGGTAATTATTCATTGCTCTCCAAATTTATTTAAAGTTTTAATAAAGAAATATTTTCCTGCTGCACAAGGGGAGCGTTTCACAGTTAAATCCACCTCTCTAAATATCACCCACACTCCCCCCCCCCAAAAAAAAAATAATATAATTTTTTTCCTATATTTCAAATCTATATGGCTCATAGATAAAATTTATGACCTAATTCCAATAAATACCAAAAATTTGTAATCATGATCTTTAAACGGTTAAGGGTGAAGATTTTTCTGGGATAAAAGTGTTTATTATAAATTCTACTTCTTCAGTAATATTTACAATGATTTTAAACATATAAATTAGAATACATTATTGATAAAAATACAATTTTAAAGTATGTTAAAATTATAAAATAATATACTTTTGAATGCATACTACATTAATTACTTTACAATGACTTTAAATGATAAATATCAATAAAACGATTGTTAGTTTTTTTTTTTTGCTTTTACATTGTTATTTTCAATTCTCAGTTGAATTCCAGTGTGAAAAATTACAGCAACATAAAGTACAACTCCGCTCGATTTATCTAGAGTGTGTACAGTACGGCCAGTTTAGCGCGCTCGAGTTAACTCAAGCGTGCAAGTTATGATGCTAAAGCATGTGATCTATGGTAACTCAGTCGACAAAGTCAAGAATCTCGCAACTGAAAGGTTTGCAATTTCAGGTCTCGAAGGCAGCCTAAAATGCTCGTGTTCGTTATAGGTAACTGGGAACATTTTGTTTTTGCAATTGTACTTACTACAGTGGGAATCATGTCTTTTAATTTAATCATTAGGTGGTAGCTTAGAAAGACGTGATTTTATTTTTAGATAAATAGAATGTTTCTTGAAAACGAAATTCATTGGTATTACTTTTGCTATTATATTTTTGAAAGGATAGTAATGTAAATATAAGTAAATGACAAATAGAAATGTATTCAAGTGTAAATAGATAGGTTATTGAAAAATATGAATATAATGGTATATAAAGGATTATATATATATTTACCAGATAATATCAATGATAAATATCATTAAATCAAATCATTTTTTTTTACATGGCTATTTTTAATTCTCGATTGCATTCAAGTGTGAAAAATTATAGCAATATAAAGTACAAGTCCGCTCGATTTATCTGGAGTGCGCAGAGTTCGGTTACTTTAGCGCACTCGAGTTAACTCAAACGTGCAAGTTAAGATGCTAAAGCATGTGATTTATAGTAACTCAGTCGACAAAGGCAGCAATCTCGTAACCAAAAGATTGCGCGTTCCGGTTTCGAAGGCAGCCTAAAATGCTAGTGTTCGTTATAGGTGACTGGGGAATGTAAAATATATATTCGTGGAATATTATGTCCAAGTCAAGCCTGGAGGGAGAGGGTCTTCTGATTAGTCCCTTCTTCTAAATTACAAGGATTCATCGGAGATAATGTTACTCGCTTTCTTTAGCTACACGTTCTTCTCGAGTGTTGCTAAATGGGTGACAGCTTTAATTAAAGATATATGTGCCTATATTGTCAGCTGTCTTTCAAAAGCATGTAAAGACAGGTTATAGAATATTATTTCCTATTAAGAGATGAAATTTAATTACATCACAAAATACATGATCTATACAATAAAGTTATTTTCGGGTTTTACTAGTTTATTATTTTAAATATAAAATGTAACCAAGACGTAAGGATAACGATATTACATTTCTTATAACATTGAATACTGAAACAAATAATTGTGTTTGTATTTGATTGTCATCTATTTAGAAATACCACTTTTTTGAAAATCATTTATAATAATGTAAAAATTTAGTAGTATAAAATATACCTATCAGCTAAATAGACAAACTTTTATATATATTTTAAATAGATTTGAGCTTACCTACTCAAAGTTATTAAAGCTTGATAATAAAATCACTGAATTTTTTTTTAAAATATATTATTAAAATATTATAGTATGTATTAATTGTGCTACACGCAATTAATAGAAAAATTGAAATCTTAAACGTTAATAAAAAACTTAATAATTCTATAATATCTTACGAAATGTTTATTATTTATTCATTATATGTACAGCCACCATGGAGCGTTTTATAAATTCCCTGTAGTTTAATAAATGCATTACATATGAAATATACCAGTCTCTCAGCGGGATTTAGAGTGTTCTACTTTCCTTTGTCAACATAATAACGCAGAAATACTTTTTAAGGTTAATGTATACAAAATATTATTTTTTTTTCTCTGTATAACACAAATTTACTTTTAAACAGCATTTTTTTGTCAGGGTAAACATTTTTTTAAATACTGGTTTAATTTCTCAACTACATTTTTAACTGCTATAATGAATAGTTAACAATTTTAAGCAATCTCTTTTAGTAAAATCAAAACAACAATTTAAACTGAAACTTAAGAAGAAATATAATGAATTAGTATGAAGACATAGAAGTATACTATGATATTAGGAGGGGGAAAAACTGATGAAATGTCTGAAAGACTCTAGAAAAGAAGAAAAGATCGAAATGAAGTAAACAATTTTATTAGTCATAGGCTAGTCACAGAATGGTTAAATGTAAGAAAAAATAAAGCGTCAGATATACGAAAATAATGAATCTTATGAAGCAGTACTAACTAAAACATCTTGACAAATACTTATCTAACATTCCTTAAATAAGTTATTAACGAAACAAGTAATAGTTTCTTCTATATGTTTTCTTACTACACAAGAACTATAAAAGATAAAATACAAATATATATATATATATATATATATATATATATATACTTATCTATATATATATATTATATATATTCTTATAATACATTTTATTAAGATAATAATGATTATCATTTAGACTTCTAAATACTGTAGTTTTAGCAAATTTGAAAATATAGCATACAATATATCGAAAGGTGTAGATTTTAGAATATTTTTTTCTATAATAGGTTGTTGTTTTAGTATATTAAAAAACTGTTCATATTATTATTACTATACATATTTCAGCATCGTAAGGTTCTTTTAATACAATACTATATTATATGAAGTCACAGTAGTTAAAATTGACGTATATATATATATATATATATATATATATATATATATATATATATATATATATATATATATATATATATATATATATATATATATATATATATATATATATTTATATATATATATTTATATATATATATATATATATATAAGTCAATATTGTCTATTCTTTTACATCATAATAATTGTGTTTTCAAAAATTATGTACTTTTACAACTTTGTATTTTGGATTCAGGTATTACATATTTACTTGTAAATGAGTATATTAATGAATAATTAAATGAGTAAGTTACAATTACATCTTACACATACACACAATTATGTTTGTGTGTGTGTTTATTTAACATACCCTGCATAATTATATCTATTTTTAAATTCGTATTTTTGGTCTAAAAATGTACTAAATATTTAAATGTACTGTTAGATATAATTTCGGTATACATAGCTCAATACAAAATGGTAAGATGCAAATATTTTCTTTATCTATACATTAACCTATTATAAATATTTAATGTAAGACTTGTGTTTGTACTAGAATAAATATATAACCCATGTCCTACATGTAACAAGTGACATATATTAGGTTAAATAAACGAATGAAACACAATGTTATTAACCGCTGGAACACGAAAAGTATCTTTTTGACCCTAGAGGCCTACTAGCTGGAAATCAAAGTTTAATGAAGTGTACTAGCGTTAAATCCTAATTTTCTTATAAGGATTGTGTTTTCCTTTCTGTGAAAGTCTGTATAAATATAAATGAAATAGTGTTTTATCTCAAAGTTTAGGCATTTCTTTGAATATATTTCATAGTGGCATTTTTACTTTATTTGCATTAAGATCTGATTTTCATATAAACATGTATATATATATAGATATATATATCTATATATATAGTATATATTTATATATATATATATATATATATATATATTATATATATATATATTGCTATTGAATGTCATAAAATATTGAAAATAATTATTAAAAAATTTTAAAATAAGTATTTAAAATAATTATATTTTATTTCTGAATTTTGTATCGCATACTATTATATAATATTTTGTATATAATAGTATGCGATACAAAATTTAGAAATATTTAATATAATGGATATTGACATTAAAGATTTTTTTACTTCATAATTATTATAAAGGATTTCAATATTAGATAAAATATTAAATAGAAATTTTTATTGTATAAATCTCTTATCTAAGCTTCTTAGACTGTTTGTCTCCTTATCTCTGCAGATTAAAGTAGAAGTATTTAAATGTCCCCAGCTCATCAACACAACTGTTGGTTTTATTGCCTAATTATTAAAATTACGAGGACCCTTTTGAGCATAAATCATTCATTTCACCCTTCAGATACTCGTAAAACGACAGGTGCACACCTTTTCCTTGATACGAGTAGTCTCCGGCTAAATCGTGCCTGGTTTGACCAAGTGGCATAAGCAACAGCAATGGATTTAAAGTAATTTTCGTAATTTGCTTTAAAATATATTCTGACTTTATTCATTCTAATAAAAAAATATTAACCAATTTAATCTTATTCTATTTATACTGTAGAAACTATTATTTAAATTCACCACAACTTATAATTTTATTGCCTAATTATTGTAAAATTACGAGGACCCATTTGAGCATAAATCATTCATTCACCCTTCAGATACTCGTCAAAACGACAGGTGCACTCCTTTTCCTTGATACGAGTAGTCTCCGGCTAAATCGTGCCTGGTTTGACAAGTGGCATAAGCAACAGCAATGGATTTAAAGTAATTTTCGTAATTTGCTTTAAAATATTTCTGACTTTATTCATTCTAATAAAAAAATATTAACCAATTTAATCTTATTCTATTTATACTGTAGAAACTATTATTTAAATTCACCACAACTTATAATTTATTGCCTAATTATTGTAAAATTACGAGGACCCATTTGAGCATAAATCATTCATTCACCCTTCAGATACTCGTCAAAACGACAGGTGCACCCCTTTTCCTTTATACGAGTATTCTCCGGCTAAATCGTGCCTGGTTTGACCAAGTGTCATAAGCAATAGCAATGGATGTAAAGTAATTTTCGTAATTTGCTTTAAAATATTCTGACTTTATTCATTCTAATAAAAAAATATTAACCAATTTAATCTTATTCTATTTATACTGTAGAAACTATTATTTAAATTTACCACAACTTATAATTTATTGCCTAATTATTGTAAAATTACGAGGACCCATTTGAGCATAAATCATTCATTCACCCTTGAGATGCACGTTAAAACGAAAGGTGCACTCCTTTGCCTTAATACGAGTAGCCTCAGGCTGAATCGTTCCTGGTTTGACCAAGTGGCATAAGCAACAGCAATGGATTAAAGTAATTTTCGTAATTTGCTTTAAAATATTCTGACTTTATTCATTCTAATAAAAAAATATTAACCAATTTAATCTTATTCTATTTATACTGTAGAAACTATTATTTAAATTCACCACAACTTATAATTTATTGCCTAATTATTGTAAAATTACGAGGACCCATTTGAGCATAAATCATTCATTCACCCTTCAGATACTCGTCAAAACGACAGGTGCACACCTTTTCCTTAATACGAGTAGCCTCAGGCTGAATCGTTCCTGGTTTGACCAAGTGGCATAAGCAACAGCAATGGATTTAAAGTAATTTTCGTAATTTGCTTTAAAATATTCTGACTTTATTCATTCTAATAAAAAAATATTAACCAATTTAATCTTATTCTATTTATACTGTAGAAACTATTATTTAAATTCACCACAACTTATAATTTATTGCCTAATTATTGTAAAATTACGAGGACCCATTTGAGCATAAATCATTCATTCACCCTTCAGATACTCGTCAAAATGACAGGTGCACCCCTTTTCCTTGATACGAGTAGTCTCCGGCTAAATCGTGTCTGGTGACCAAGTTTCAATAGTAACAGCAATGGATGTAAAGTAATTTTCGTAATTTGCTTTAAAAATATTCTGACTTTATGCAGTCTAATAAAAAATATTAACCCAATATTAATCTTATTATATTTATACTGTAGAAACTATTACTTAAATTCAACACAACTTATAGTTTACTGCCTAATTATTGTAAAATTACGAATACCGATTTGAGCATAAATCAACTTATAATTTATTTCCAATTATTATAAAATATATCAAATGTGTACACTGTTTCTCCAATATGACTTCTTCCCACAAAGGTTTTAATAAATTTTAGTAAAAAAGTGCCTAAATGATCTACAATAGTTTAAAAAAATTTTTTTAAATAAAATTTTAATACATATGTCTCCACATAGTATATTTCTCATCAATGTTTTGCTCAAAAAGCAACATCACATAGTTCGCCATAAGTTATGACTTTCTTCCTGTTATTTACTGCTGGAATTCTTAGAGATTCTTATATTTTAATTGAACCACAACTAAATAATTTATGACCTATTATTGTAAAATTAGCCACGAACATATATAAAGAGGAAATTTATATTTCATGTATTTAAAATTAATTAATAAACAGATATCCTTTATGATAGCCGAATGTAGTATTGTCTCTGATAAATTAACCATTATGGTACATTTCAGCGGCAGGACAGATAATAGCTATTTATTGTGTATAGACAAATTTCCACTCAAAGTTGTGATGAGCCACCGATGACATCTAAATAAATAATGTATGAACGAAAATTTGAATGCCAATAATATTAATTTCTTTATCACATAAAATGTACAATTCATGATACTTTGATACGATTCTAAAGGAAAGAATGTAACTCAGAAAGATAAGATTCTGACAACACACAGTCAACCACAAGCATACGTAAAGAACTATAATAACAACTTTAATCAGAAGCTGCAATTTTTTCCCAAACTTGGAGAAGCTTAATGCAATTATACAAATTGCAACACAGGAATTTGATCAATTGCATTTTCAACCAAATATTAATATTGTGATATTGCTGCAGCTATATCATAGTAAACAGCTTAGTCCGACATAGAGGTAAAACACATATGTCATGTTTTCTGGATATTCTGCATATTCGCATAGCTATAGAGGGATTAATTGTGTATCATTTATTATGTATGCAAGAGGTGTAAAAAATACTTCTGCATTTAGAGGAAAAACCAAATGTGAAAATTTCAGTTGGTCACTAGGCAGTTTGCCAAACATTCCTACCACTTCATCTTTTTTTTTGTTTAACGTACATCTAACATAAACACAGTTACCAACATACGATTAACGAGTATAAAGTTTATGTTAGCTGAGGATTTTGACTCACCTCACGTCTACAACAACAGTAACCCAAGTAAAGTAGACCCGAAATTTAAAAGAAAAACTTTAAACATCCTTTAAAATGTAAGAATATGATATATCATTTAGAATCCTATCAAACGGATGAAGTAACCTGTAGAAATACTTTCCCTTTTATAACTAAAAAAGCAAGTTTTATTAGAAACCCATCTTTGTACAACTACGATAATGACATATAACATACAAAATATACCATCACGATGATTCTATGCCAGAACTCTAATGGTGATAGTGCAATTTTAAGTTGTTTGAAATGTAAATCAAATTTACGATATTTCAAACTCATTAATAAGTGAAATATTTAGAGCGATTCTAAAATATTGTTCGATATCTAATAGTTTTGTATAATGATGATATTTTATACCATTTATTTAAATTATACTAAATTGGAATATTTATAAAACAAAATATAAATGTTTTATAAATATATAATGTCATTGGACTGTTTTAATTTAATGTACCACTTAAATATGACTGTGTAAAAATTACATTATTTTTAAAAAAATAATTTTAGTTTGTTAAAGTTTTAAACATGACTCACACTGAAACCAGAAATATTATTAAGTATATAAATCCCTTATACCAATTAAAGTTTAATTGGTCTGAAAATTTTATTAAATTAGTACCCTTATATTTATATATAAACATACACATACATATATACATATACATGTATGTGATATAATATATATATATATATATACATGTATGTGGTATATATATATATATATACATATATATATATATATATATATATATATATATATATATATATATACACATGTATATATATATATATAATATATATATATATATATGTGTGTGTGTGTGTGTGTATGTGTGTTTGTGTAATCGTTAAATATAAAACTGCTGGACAAGGGGAAAACAAAACAGCTAGCAGTAATAAAAATGCAGTCAGCCCGACATTGAAGAGAAAGGCACAAGTCTAATTAAAATTTTATTTCAAAGCCGCTAGATCGGGCAGCTTTACTACTCAACGACAAACAAAGGAGAGACACACAATTCACTTTGCTCGAACAGAGGTGCACCCAAGAGCGAAGACATAAAGAATATTCCCGCTTAATCAGCGAATTTAAATGCAAGATCAGGAAAAAAAGTGGAACCATTGGCCAGCGACTGCTGAGAAACGTGTTGAATAGACAGAATATATACATCTTTAGGAT
>CM063511.1:32250718-32260718 GCA_032207245.1 Pardosa pseudoannulata | reverse complement strand
ACTGATATTTTCCCCGTTTTAAAAGCTTCAGAATACATTAATAATAACTAAAATAAGCCGATTGTTGTACATATTCATTAATTTGCCCTGAAAGACGAAGAAAATAAAAGGCAATGAAATACTCTTTCTACACTCAGAACAAACACTATGGCTTCTTTTAGTGCATATGGTAAATGCATTGGAAGCGGCTTAACTTTTAAAAGGATTCATTAATTAAAATATCTACAGAGTTTTGGTAGTGGTAACATCCACTTACAACGACTGTAAACAAGTTTAAATGCGTTTCTTTCAATGCATTTAAGGGAACACATTATGTTTCTGCAATTGTACTTACTACATTGGGAATCATGTCTTTTAATTTAATCATTAGGTGATAGTTTAGAAAGACGTGATTTTATTTTTGGATAATTAGAAAGTTTCTTGGAAAAGAAATCATCGGTATTACTTTTGCTATATATTTTTGTAAGAATTGTGTGTGTGTGTGTGTGTGTGTGTGTGTGTGAAAATTTTGATATTCGTAATTACTGACCAATGTGGGATTGTCAAATTAGTATATATTTCTATTTTAAGCTTTGTCTAAAATTCTAAATACAATTCCGGTGCATAAACCCGTTAATTTTCCCCACATTCTATTAGAAAAATAAAGTATTTAAAAAATTGTAATTTATTAAAATAAATGACGAAATGATGCCAGTTAGTCAAAGAAAGATTTTGAATTTGAATATTTACCGACCGCGTTTAAAATAATCCTATAAATTAAATAACGTAATTTTTCCCGGCTATAATGAAACTGATCGGCAATCTAAAATTAACATTACTACTATTTTCCCTGTTTTAAAAACTAAGAATACATTAATAATAACTAAAATAAGCCGATTATTGCACATATTCATTAATTTACCCTGAGAGACGAAGAAAATAAAAGGCAACGAAATACTCTTTCCACACTTAGAACACTACGGCTTCTTTTAGTGCATTTGGTAAATGCATTGGAAGCGGCTTAACTTTTAAAAGGATTCATTAATTAAAATATCTACAGATTTTCGGTTGTGGTAACAGCCACTTACAATGACTGTAAACAAGTTTAAATAAATTTCTTTCAATGCATTTAACGGAGCACATTATGTTTCTGCAATTGTACTTACTAGATTGGGAATCATGTCTTTTAATTTAATCATTAGGTGGTAGCTTAGAAAGACGTGATTTTATTTTTAGATAAATAGAAAGTTTCTTGGAATCGAAAGTCATTGGTATTATTTAGGCTATTTATTTTTGTAAGGATAGTAATGTAAATATAAGTAACTGACAAACAGAAAAGATTTCACATTGATATAAAAGTAAGTTAATGAAATGTATGAATATAATGAAGTATACAGAATTATATATATGTTTTTATACACAAGTTGTATTACTTGTTTGCTTACTCCTCATTCTGATACTAAAAAACATTAAATGAAAGTGTAAATATGAACATAATAGATAAAAGTTGTTCTGCTAAGAACTCAAAATACGTTTCTATATTAAACTCATGCTATTTATATTCTATTCATTCATCTACTCATTTTAAGATTAGTATATGCTATTGAACACTAAATGCCATTTTGCTCTTTATTCAATAAAATAATTATTAAACGTGTAATAAAACTCTTCCATTCGAATTAATATACTTTATGATTGTGAACTTAAATCTAATATTTAAAATAATCCTAATATCTCAGCAATTGTGAAAATCTTTATTTTACATTAGAACTATAGGATTATATCTCATATTAAAAGTAAGGCGGAGTGACCCTCCTTCGACCCTATTGGTCAAGAGGGGTTGCTAACCGTGGAGTAGCCCGCTTTTATCAAATATTTGACTTTAATAAGCATTAAAAAAAATGAAATTTTATAACAATCTTTTAGTCTTATAATCTCTACCAGAAATATATTCTATATAAACATATTGTTTTGGATAACTTCATTTTCATCGCGTGCTACTCTAAGATTGTCGTTTTTTAAATCTGCTAAATATGCTGTTTTCATAATCCATTGATTTTTATAACGAGAATATTTTAAATCTAAAATTGTTTTCCTATATTTTATAATATAAAATATTTTTTCCTATTTTTTCTTTTATTTGTGCTTTTATCAAATATTTGACATTGATAAGCATTAAAAACCTGATATTTTATAACAATCTTTTAGACTTATAATCTCTACCAGAAATATATTCTATTATTTTAACAACAACGTTAGAGTAATACACACTGAATATGGAGTTATACTCCATATTCAGCGTGTATTACTCTAACGTTGTTGTTTTTAATTCTGGTAAATTTGCTGTTTTCATAATCCATTGAATTTATAACGAGAGTATTTTAAATTTAAAATTGTTTTCCTATATTTTATAATATTAACTAATTTAGTTTATTTTTTATATTTTTATGCTTTTATCAAATATTTGACATTGATAAGCATTAAAAACTGAATCTTTATAACAATATTTTAGTCTTATAATCTCTACTAGAAATATATTCTCTTGTTTCGGATAACTCCATATTCAGCTTGTGTTAGTCTAGTTTGTTTTTCAGTTCTGGTAAATTTGCTATTTTCAAAATCTAGTGATTTTTATAACGAGAGTATTTTAAATCTAAAATTATCTTCCTATAATTTATAATATAAACTAATTTACGGTGTTATTTTTTTTTTTTGCTTTTCTCAAATATTTGACATTGATAAGCATAAAAAAAATGAAATTTCATAACAAACTTTTAGTTTTCTAATTTCTACCAGAAATATATTCTATTGTTTTGCATAACTCCAAATTCAGCGTGTATTACTATAACGCCTATTTTAGCTGTTTTATTTTTCTGCTCGTTGTTATTTTATTCTTACTGTTAGAAATCTCTGGATTAGAGGTCTTGGCATATGAAATCCAGGTGACCTACCATCTTGAAGGTTACTATAAATTTGTTGTTTTTCGATTCTAGTAAATTTGCTGTTTTCATAATCCATTGATTTTTATAACGAGAATATTTTAAATCTAATATTGTTTTCTATATTTTATAATATAAAATAATTTACGTTATGTTTTATTTTCTTTGTACTTCTATCAAATATCTGACATTGATAAGAATTAAAAAACTGAAATTTTATAATAATCTTTTAGTCTTATCTCTACCAGAAATATATTCTATTGTTTTGGATAACTTCATATTCAGCATGTGTTACTCTGAAGTTGTTGCTTTTTAATTCTGGTAAATTTGCTGTTTTCATAATCCGTTGAGTTTTATAACGAGAGTATTTTAAATCTAAAATAGTTTTCCTATATTTTATAATATAAAATAATTTACTCTATTTTTTATTTTTTTTGTGCTTTTATCAAATATTTGACATTGATAAGCATTAAAAACCTGAAATTTTATAACAATCTTTTAGACTTATAATCTCTACCAGAAATATATTCTACTATTTTGGATAACTCCATATTCCGTGTGTATTACTCTAACGTTGTTGTTTTTAATTCTGGTAAATTTGCTGTTTTCATAATCCATTGAAATTATAACGAGAGTATTTATAACGAGAAATTTAAAATTGTTTTCCTATATTTTATGATGTAAAATAATATACATTATATTTAATTTTCTTTGTGCTTTAACCAGATATTTGACATTAATAAGCATTAAAAACTGGTATTTTATAACAATATTTTAGTCTTATAATCTCTACCAGAAATATATTCTATTGTTTTAGTTAATTCCATATTCAACGTGTGTTACTCTATCGTTGTTGTTTTTTAATTCTAATAAATTTGCTGTTTTCATAATCCATTGATTTTTATAACGAGAATCAACAATTTTAAATCTAAAATTGTTTTACTATATTTTATAATACTATATAAGTTACGTTATATATTTTTTTGTGCTTTTATCTTATATTTGACATGGACAAGCATTAAAAAACTGGAATTTTATAACAATCTTTTAGTCTTTTAATCTCTACCAGAAATATATTCTCTTGTTTTCGATTATTTCATATCCAGCATGTGTTACTCTAACGTTTGTCTTTTTTAATTCTGGTAATTTTGCTGTTTTCATAACCCATTGATTTTTATAACCAGAATATTTTAAATCTAAAATTGTTTTCCTATATTTTATAACGTAAACTAATTTACGTTAATTTATTTCTTTGTTCTTTTATCAAGCATTTAACAGTGATAAGCATTTAAAAAAACTGGAATTTTATAACAATCTCTAAGTCTTACAATCTGTACCAGAAATATATTCTATTTTTTGGGGGTAACTCCATCTTCAGCGTGTGTTACTCTAACGTTGTTGTTTTTATAATTCTAGAAAATTCGCTGTTTTCATAATCCATTGATTTTTCTCTGAATAAAGATATATGACTTATTTTGAAACATGAGGATTTACTCAATCTCTCCAATGCTGTGTTTTTTCACAAAATGACGTATCGAACATATTTATAAATGAGAAATATCCATCACTGTATCAGATACCATTTAGCAAGTGAAGAAAAACTGAAAACATTTCGGTGAATTTTAACGGCGTTGAAACAAAAATACAAAATTTAATTAGGTAATATATTTCCCAAACTAATTATGATATGACTAACTGCTACAAGTTACCATCAGCCAGAATGAAATAAATCATTATTTAAATATATTTTTAACCCCAGCATTTATCATCGTTACATTATCAAAACATTTATTACTCATTTATTTTTAATTAACAAACAATCAAAACAAATGTAAAGATAGAGTTATAAATGTATTAACAAGACGGTTCTTATTTTCTTTCGAAATGTACGAAAACGTCATTAAAAAAATAAATTTTGTGCATAAGTAATTTGCTTTTCAAGTTCCGTTTATGTAATTTATTTACTTCTGTGATAATAAAGTTAAATTTTTCTTGAGCCTTAGGCATCTATCACCGTTTTTATTCAAATTCGTTAATTTATTGTACACATATATATATATATATATATATATATGTATATATATATATATATATATATATATATATATATATATATATATATATATATAATTTATTTAAAGGATTCAAAATAAATTACATTTATTATTATATATATATATATACATATATATATATACATACATATATATATATATACATACATACATACATATATACATACATACATATATACATACATACATACATACATACATACATACATATACATATATATATATATATATATATATATATATATATATATATATATATACATATATTCATATATATATATTTATATATAAACATGCATATATATATATATATATATATATATATAGAGAGAGAGAGAGAGAGAGGATAGATAGATACATAGATAGATAGATATATAGGTAATTAGGTAGGTAGATTAAAATTAATTATCCGAATGTAATAAATTAAAAGTAAATCAATTTTAAATGATTCAATACGCTTTGAAGCAATTAAAATCACCCAAAAATATAAAATACTATTAAAATATATAAAACCAAAAAAAAATAGAATCTCTAAGATAGACCAAATAAAAACAAGTGAAATGATGGGGGGAGTTGAGACCCCCCTTCTGGTTAAAACCGGTTTTTACGCTGCAACTACTCTCCCAGAAACATCATACAACCACCACGAATGTTTACAAAATATAAAACGAGTGTAAAATAGGAGAAGAACCCCATAAGGAAACACCAAGCAAAAATTAAGCAATTATTGAAGGAATAAACGACGCTTGAATAAGCAGTTGATACCTTCCTACACTTAGATAAATAATACTTAGCAGTTCAGAAGAAAATCCAAATATTGTAAAATAATTTTAAATAAATTATAAATTGGACCGACTGCATAGAAAAGTAAGGAGACAAAATATTTTAAAAGACTTGACGTCACCACGCATACAGTATCAGAAACGTAATTAGATTACTTAAAAATGCCCACAACGACTGTACGGATTGATTTCGAGGATCCCGTGTCAGTCCCGGGATCCTCGAGTACTGAAGCCCGTTGCTCAGACCTCTGCCCTACAAGTGCGTTGGTAGTGAAAGTTTTGAAGTGGTATTATGATAATCTGATTAACCTAGCAATTTTGGATTTTTAATAAAAAAAAAACATTTTCTATTGCATCAAACTGCGCATCTAAACCCTTCTAGAATCAGCTTAATTATATACACAAAATTTCATCAAAATCAGTGAAACAGTTTAAAGGGAGTTTAAAGGCAGAAGAATTATCTCACTCTTCTCTCTCTCTCTCTCTCTCTCTCTCTTTATATATATATATATATATATATATATATATATATATATATATATATATATATATATATATAAGAATATGTTATCAAATTAATATTTATCTGCTTCAATAAGATATAATTAGTTATGATCTATTTAAAATAAACTTTTTCTATTTAAATGTCTAAATTTATTTTTTCCTAATTTTATCCATTTAATAAACCTGTGATAAATGTAAAAATAATTTTTATCTCTGATCTGATTTATAGCTATTTTTAAATAATTTAGATTTTATTGGTTTTATTTTCTTTTAAAATGTGGGAAAAATTTAATGATAGAATAAGAAAAAAGATAATAATTAAATATTATCATTCACTTAAATATCTATATAATTTTTTTCTTCCTTTTTCGTCAGATATTTCATGAAGAATGAAGAGAATATCAGCTTATTGTGGATATTTTTTACCCTTAAATTTAGCATAAAATTATATATTAAATATTATTCAAATGAAAATATGATACATTGGTTGTTACCACAAAATTACTAAGCAATTGAGAAAGCATTTTCGGAAGTTGGACCCACGATCACGCGTCGTAATCTTAAATAAATAACATGTAGCACAAAAACATAGTTACAAATTGAAATTTCCCCCGATTGCAAATTGTGGGGAGGGGTTGGAAAGAGGAGGAATTATCTTTCGTAAACGAAAAAATTATCTTTAAATTTTCCAGTTATAAAATGGTAGTGCTGGAAGTATATCAAATATTTCTTTCCTGATAACCACGGTAGTTCAATAGGAAAAATCAACGCTCTAATAACTGGAGGGTTGCACGTTCGGAGCCTCAGCCGGCGTAAGATCCACCGTGTTCGTTAACACTTTAAAGGTCACCTATATAAACTCTTTGGGATTTAATGAAATTAGTTTATAAATATTACCTATGAACCTTATAAATGCAAAATGTATTAAAATTTTTCTTTCCAATCCTTAGATTTCATTAGAGAATACCGTAGGAGGTATTGAGGGGGATTAATTGACAAACCCACCCTCTTGTACAAAGTGAGCATAGTACTTTTTTAAAATTTTAATTGTATTGGAAGAACAGTAAATAAGTGTTCTTAAAAAGTGTAATAAATAAATAGCTTAACAATTTATAAGTGTTGTTTGAATAGATATTTTTGCTTGGAGTCATACGTGAAAAAATCTAATTACTAACTTTCCAGGTACATCAAGTTTAAATACATATATTTAAAAATAAAAAAATAAATTAAGTGTAGTACTATCATTTATTGTAATTTTTGAATGTCAAAAACATAAAAAACTGAAAAAACCGTTTATATTTCTCAAAAAACAATAGAGAAATAAACGTTTAACAGGAGGTTTTCCTGCGAAACCACTGTCCGCTAAAGGGTTAAAGTTGACTAGGGCACATAAAAATGTTCGTGGTCACAATGTCCTCAAAACTCCCAATCAATACCTCTGGGGATAGCAGGCCAATCCTACGGGTCTTCTGTTTGGACCCTACTTGAAATTACGAGGACCCCCTTGGGCATTTGTCATACTTTCACCTTTCAGGTGCTCATTAAAATACGAAAGGCGCATAAGTTTGCTTTAAATTGAGTAGCCTCCGGCTCAATTGTGCTTGGTTTGACCAAGTCGCATAAAACAACACAACAACAATCTTTTTAGATTTAACGTCTTTCTTAAACAGAGACACAATTGTACTTTATAACTTTTAATATTTAATAAAAAAAAGTGAAAAAAATGGTCAAGATTAGCTTGCATATTAATGTACTTTATTCTTAAAATATAATATTTCTTTATTAATTATTATTGAATCCGAAATACTTTAAAGAGTACTAGCAAAAACTGCGTTCAAAGCGAGTATTGCTTCATTACTACTCAAAAGAAAACTAAAATGAGAAAATATTACTCCACAAATTAATCTTAAGAAATATCTCACGACAAAGATATTTATACAGAGTATAAATATTCCGGGAAGAGAAAGATTCATTCTTTAAAGCATTTGCTTGGAAACTTTGCTTGAGTTGCACCTCCTTTGGAGGCAAGATAAATAAATGACTTCCCTGACGTGTCCAACACATAAATCAGATTTTAATTATACTGTCTCCTTAGAACGAGAGTGTAAAGAGAAAATTGATCATTTTGAAAACGAGATAAAACCCTGTGTTTCCCTTCTTCAAAATGGGGACAATAGATTGCTTATTAAGTAGAGAAATCTTCTCAGAGTAGCAGAACAGTTTTGAAACTACGACGTTTCCAAATTTAAAACTTAATAACAATAAATTGTGGTACTAAATGTTTTTTTAAATAGAAATTAAATATTAAGGTGCATCAGGGATTTTAAAATTCTTGATATCTTTCAATTTTAATTATTAATTAGAAAATATTTATGAACAATGTTTATGAAGATTTATTTTGCGATACTGTAAACAGAATTAAACATAGATTGAATTAAATCATTTCGAATTTTTATCACAAGGGTACTAATTCTAATTTCGTTCAGAATTGTGTGAATTTCTTGAAATTTTGTGTGATGACATATATATATATATATATTATTGACATTTTTAGATAAAAAAATGTGAGGGGAATTTAAATTATGCACCAGTTATATCATATAATTCAATTATATAAAATTACTCACATACATACATACATACATACATACATATATACATATGTGTGTGTGTAATTTTATATAATTTAATTATAAGATATAATTGGTGTATAATATAATATCCCCTAGAATTTTAATTTAAATATCGCCAATAATATATCGTAATAATTAAGAAACGCGATTGGTAGTGGATGATAATTTAGAAGGCGTTTATTTTTCAATTGTTTGGTAATTTTGTGTTAATGATGCGTTATTTTCATTTATATAAAATTGAATATATAATTTTTTATATATATTTACATGATAAAAAATAAAAAATTAATTATCTGATTTTCAGGCAGTTTTCAAAGAAATATAAAAAGGAAATATATGAAAGAAAAGTAAAATTTGGATTTGAGAGAAATAACAATTTGAGTAAAAACATCTAATTTATTATTTTATTTTATATTTTTCAGGGATAGATTCAAATATTGAAATTAAAATGTGTATTAAACTAATTTTTATACTGTTGAAGGATTTATTGGTACTTTGTTCATAGATGTATATATAGATGAAGACGTAATTAACACTGTACTTATAATTTGTTCTACCAAAGTGAGTACATTCGGTCTTTTAAAGTGTATATATTTGCCTTTAATCTAAACTAAACTTCTTGGATATTATGATGTAGTTTGAAAATAATAACATTCAAATTTTGTAGAATGAAATACGTCATTGCTTTACTACATGACACATATATGGATTTAAAATTAATGTAATATCATTTTAAGGGGAACATCACCTTTAAGCAACTTCAAAATAAGGAATTTTTGTTATTTTTCGATTTAACATAACTTTATTTGTTATTATGGAAATTATTTGGAAATTTTAGCATTTAATCTCTGAATCTAGTCAATAATTTTCCTGTATTTACTTTGTTTCTGGTAAGTAAGAGCTTTTTTATATAATAAAATAAAAGTTCTTGTTTTGAAAATTTAAAAATTTTACTGTCACACTGCGAGATGTTTTACAGCAACACAAACTATATTTCAGCAATAATTTTTGCATTTTTATAAACAAAAGACATTAGGTATTATTCTTCACCTATTTAAAATTTAAAAGCTATCAAAAATTTTCACCAG
>CM063511.1:32233218-32240718 GCA_032207245.1 Pardosa pseudoannulata | reverse complement strand
TTTTTAAGAGAATTCTTTTTTTCCATTTCTTGATTACGTGCTTCAAAAGATACTCCCTGGAATGCAGAATAAAATATTTTGTTACGTGTAATTTAAGAAAGAAGAAAATATGCGGTTTCTTTATTGTATCACTTCGCATAATGATGTGGCGTATTTCTATTAATCAAATGACCAGACTCAAATATAGATGCATATCAAGATATTTATTTTTTATGCAGGGAGAATATGATGAAGTTTAAGCAAAGATTTAGACTTTTTACTAATTCTCATGCATGCATTGGTATAATTAATTATGTTGCCAATTTGTATTTTAAATACACATTAATATAAATGTATATGATATGTATGTAGCTAAATTAGTATTAGATATTCTTTCGTCTTTAGTTACTCATATATAATTTTCAATCAATATAACACTACAATAGTTGTCTATAAATACAATGGAGGCAAGATCGCATACAACGTCATAAATATTGCAAACCTTTGCATTATCCTGGAAGAATTTTTTTAATATGTTTCATAAAAAAAAGAAAGGGCGTAGGTAGCAATTATTATTTCTAATCTGGCTATGGTACTTGAAAGAAATGCATTATGTTATTCATTTTATTTCAATGTCACGTAGTAAAGATTTGAAAAAAAAGCTGCAATACGATAAAGATAAATATTTTAAGGCTATAATAAAATGTATAAATGTATTACATACATGTTATATATATATATATATATATATTTATATTATGTATATTATATGTTATTATAAGTATAATTATCTATATTATATATATTATATATATATATATATAAATATATATATTATATAATATATATATATATATGTTTTATATATATATAAAATATATTTATATATATATATATATATAAAATATATATTTAAATATATATATATATATATTATATATATATTGACCATAATTAAACTGACACTGACAGTGTTATGTAGCGCGATCTATTTGCGAGAATGACGTGACATTTTGTTAAAGATTAAACAAGACGAGGATGAAGGATTCCGAAAAAAAACAAATTAGTTCCAAAAGTCGCCATAGGGGTATTTGCGCTGTGTTGTAGAAAATAGAGTGTTAACAAATGCAAATATACGGAATAAAATTACATTTTATTAATACACATTTTCTGATTTAGTTTAAGTGTAATATGGCAACACTTTTAAAAAAGCTAAAATCTAATAAAGTCTCGTGATCTGCTATAACGTACGCTGAACAGAAGAAATATTCAAATTTCATGTTACATCCATTGACAGTGTAACTTGGGTTTTAAAACAATTGTTACGTTTCAAATCAATCGTATTGAAAGTTTGTGTGCAATGTTATTCTTTAGTCGAGCGCGATACTAACAAATCTTTTACCTCAAAATGCAAGCGCCAGCCGCTCTTCGTTTTTTAGAATGCACAAAAAATGCGTAAAGGTAACGGTTGTTGCAGTTAATAGGCTTAAAACAATGGTTAAAACTTTTGAGAAAAGTTTCTGAAGGTTCAGTCAGGCAGAGGACAACCTGTAACAGAATACAATCGATGCAGTTGCCACGGCAATTGTCGATAGAGGGGCAATATGCTGCCACCTCTAGTGCTCGTGGAGTAGCTCGGAATGTGTCTGCCTTACAGTACGGTATGGAAAATCTTACGAAATTATCAACTTCTATCCGTACACGATCAGCGTGTACAGAAGTTACTGTAATGATTCGTTGACTTTTGCTCTCACCTTTCTTGCAGAATGGAGGTGGAATGATGCTTGGCCGTGGAAAATCATTATTGAGACGAGGCCCACTTTTACCTGAATGGAACTGTGAATACCCATAACTTCGAATTTGGGATGACAAATCACCACATGCAGTCACAGCAATTTTACATTCAAGGTAACTGTTTGGTGTGGGTTCACAGGAATTTATCGTAGTTCTATTCTTCTATGAGAACATTACCCCGACAGGAGAAAATTTTCTGTTAGAGAGAAATATCGCCACATGTTGAACAACTTTGTCTTTTCGGCACTTCAGCAAAGACAGTGAATTGGAAATCATTCATGCAAATAGGTACACGTTGCTGTACTGGTGCAATAGTTTTGTAATCAGTGACGAACAGTTTACTGGGATGCATATACAATTGTGTGTTTTTCTTTAAATTGATTTAAAATAACAACCATGTATCCAGATAAATTTTTTTATTTTCTTTTTTGGTTTACAGTAATTTGTTACGTCGACATTTCAGGTTAGGATCAATTATAACGACATTATTGACGACGTTATTGGCATATTTAATGTCACGGCATTCTTATAATTTAGTAGCCTTGTTAATTGAAAAATATACAGTATTTTATCTTTTAAATAATTTAACTCATGGAATTGACAAATTATATTTTTTCTCAAGTAACTGACATACATACAAATATTTCATTGAGGAATTGATTTTATTTTATACATTAAGAAATAAACAATTATATACAAGAGAATATATAAAACATATTTACATTCTGAAAAAAATACGTATTTTGCAGCAGAAATTGTTATTAAACTACCAGAAATTGGGACATCTGTGAATAGCATTAGGAAATATTACCCGACATGAACAAAAAATGCCTAGTATGTCACATAATTTGTGTCTACACAACCTATTTGGGCTTTGACAGAAATGAATTGTTACGTACTTCATTGATGTTAAATCTTTAGTCTTACAGTCTTATGACCAGCTCATTTTTATTATATTTTCCTTGCAGTATTTTAGAATATTAATACATTTGATTTAAAAAAAATACATGTATTTTCATAAAATTATTTCCGTATTGAATCGCATTTGTTAACACTCTATTTTCCATAACACAGCGCCAAATATTTCCCTAGCGGTGACTTTTTGAACTAATTTGTTTTGTCCCAGAATCCTTCGTTCCCAGTCTTGTTTAATCTTCCTACAAAATGTGGCTTCATTCTCGCAAATACATCGTGCTAGAGGAAACAGTGAGCACTGTCAGTTTAATTATAGCCTACCGGTATACATATATTTTACATATATATATATATATATATATATATATATATATATATATATATATATATATATATTGTCACGAAGATTCGAATGAACACACCGTTTAACGTAACAGAAGAATTTATTGAAGCTAAGTAGCAACTCGCAACTTTACAAGACCGAGAAGTTGCCTACAACTAGTGGGTATCAGCTTTTATACCCGAACAGAACATTCGAGAAATAACTAATTTACATATTAAAGAAAGATCTAGAATATTCAAGAACATAAGGAAACAATAAACAATATTTTTAAATTAAAAATCCGTACTTTGGATAAACTGCCATGTCAAGCATCGAACCCACAATCTCCGGGTCTGGATCGCGTGCTTTGACCATTCGGCCACTTAGCTAGTTGGCTAAGTTACTTTATGCGGCATTGCTCCCATCTCAAAAAGACAGCGTCTCGCTGCTATTTAGATCTGGAGCGTGTCACAGGTCCCTTGTAAATTTCTTTTGACCTCTCTCCCGGAAGGACGACACATGGATTACGTCCATCTTCACTTTCGGTCTGCTTCGTCGGATCATGGTACGGCTTCATACGTAAAACATGGACAACGTCTTTTGGTTTTCTTTTTCGGGAGGAAGGATCGAAATCTTGCACTTCATAGGTAACGTCGGATAGACGGCGCAACACTTGATAGGGACCGAAATACCTCCTTAAGAGCTTCTCTGAAAGACCGACCTTTCGGACCGGGGTATAAACCCATACGAGGTCTCCAGGACTATAAGACACCATTCGGTGCTTGGAGTCATAACGTCGACGGTCTTTATCTTGCGCTCTCAGAGTATGCGTTCGAGCCAACTGTCTCGACTCTTCTGCTCTGGAAATAGTCTTGGCTATGTAATCGTTAGTTGCATCATCAGGGCAGAATGGAAACATCGTGTCCAGAGTCGTTTCGGCTTCACGTCCATGAACTAGGTAGAACGGTGTGAATCCTGTTGTCTCCTGCTTAGCAGTGTTATAGGCGAACGTCACAAATGGTAGAATTTCGTCCCAGTTTTTTTGTTCGGTGTTAACATACATGGACAGCATATCGGCTAGAGTTTTGTTAAGGCGCTCCGTCAAACCATTTGTCTGGGGATGATAGGCCGTCGTCATGCGATGATCGATATTACACAATTCGACGAGAGCGGAAACAAGTCTGGATTGAAAAAACGGCACCACGATCTGTAATAATGACTCGAGGAGCTCCATGTTTTAGAAGAATCTCTTCGAGCAGGAACTTGGCTACTTCTTCGGCTTCAGCAGTTGGTAAAGCTTTAGTTATTGCATAGCGGGTACAATAATCGGTGCATACTGCGATCCACTTATTACCATGGGCAGATTTAGGAAATCTCCCAAGCAGATCTATCCCAATTCGATGAAATGGTGCGACAGCAGGAGGGATAGAAACCAGGCGTCCAGGTGGTAGTTGTGTAACTGATTTTTTCCTTTGGCAATCTCGGCAGTGCATGACATATCTAACAACATTTCGGTACATTCCCGGCCAATAAAATCTTTTCCGGATCCTGTCGTACGTTTTCGCAAAGCCCAGATGCCCTGCGGTAGGCGCGTCGTGAAAATGTTTAAGTATGTCTGCACGTAGATGTTTGGGAATGACGGGCAACCATGTCTTTCCAGCTGGATCAAAATTCTTTCTGCATAGGACTCCATCAATTAACTCAAATTGCCTTTCGGTGGATGATCCGATCTTCGGAAGGATCATTTTTGCTATGTCTGGATCTTTCTTCTGCTCGACAGCGAGGTCTATACTAGTAGTTACTGCTAAAAATTGATCTTGCGTCTCAGTCTCTTCGTCTACTGGATTCCTCGAGAGAGCGTCGGCATCGTTATGCTTCCTACCCGATTTGTATTTTACTGAAAAATTATGTTCTTGGAGTCGAAGAGCCCACCTTGCCAGTCTGCCTGAGGGATCCTTGAGATTCATAAGCCAGCACAATGAATGGTGATCTGTTACAACCGTAAAATGTCTTCCAAACAGGTATGGCCGGAATTTATTGATAGCCCATACGACAGCAAGGCATTCCCGTTCTGTAGTAGAATAATTTTTTTCGGCCTTTGTCAGGGTCCTAGAGGCGTAGGCTATGACCTTCTCGACTTCATTCTGAATTTGAATCAGAACTGCTCCAATACCATATCCGCTGGCGTCTGTATGAATTTCTGTAGGACATCTTTCGTCGAATATCCCCAATACTGGATCAGATGTAAGCGCTTTCTTCAGGTTGTCAAAAGCCTCTACCTCTTTAGAACCCCAATGAAATTTCGCATCGCCTTTCAACAGCACCTGAAGGGGCTCGGCAAGATAGCAAAAGCCCTTAATGAACCTTCTGAAGTAGGAGCAAAGCCCAAGAAAGCTTCGTACGTCATGTAAGTTCTGTGGAGTAGGAAATTGGTCACGGCTTTCACTTTGTCAGGATCTGGACGGACACCGCTACTGGATACGAGATGGCCTAGGATTTTTACTTCTTGAGCAGCAAAAAGGCACTTCTTGGAGTTAAGTATGAGTCCAGCTTCTTGAATGCATTTCAGAACTGTCCTTAATCGGATAAGGTGGTCTTCGTAACTTTCTGAGAAAACTACTATGTCGTCCAAGTAACATAGGCACATAGTCCATTTAAGATGGCGTAGCAAATTATCCATCATTCTTTCAAAAGTTGCAGGTGCATTGCAAAGTCCAAACGGCATGACTTTAAATTCGTATAACCCTTCTGGAGTAATAAAGGCAGTCTTTTCACGATCCGCTTCATCCACTTCTATCTGCCAGTAACCAGATCGGAGATCCATGGAAGAAAAGAACTTTGCGCCTTTTAAACAGTCTAGAGTATCGTCAATACGGGGCAGAGGATAAACATCCTTCTTCGTTATTCTATTCAGTTTGCGATAGTCCACGCAAAAACGCCAGCTACCATCTTTTTTTCTTATCAGTACCACAGGAGATGACCATGGACTCTCAGATGGCTGGACAATACCTTGGTCAAGCATTTTCTGAACCTCGTCTCTAATTATGCTTCTTTCAGTCGGTGAAACTCGGTAAGCCCTTTGGTAGATTGGAGCATGGTCACCCGTATTGATCCTGTGTTTCACATTTGTCTTTGCGGCTGTCGACCTGTTAGCTTTTGTAAAGATTCCCGGAAAGGCTTGTAGAAGCTCGACTAATTTGCGTTTTCTTTCGCTGCTCAACTCAGGGGATATCATCTTGGTATAATCTATATTGGAATTCGTCGGGTCCTGTAGAGTACTAGTACTTTCTGTTGTTTCCGCAATCTCGCATATTTGTCCTTCATCCAATAGCTCAGCTTCGCCTACGTACATTCCTTTAGGAATGACTTGATCTTTGCTTGCATGTTGGCAATCCAAATTTCACTTCGTCCATTATGGTATAAGGATACCATAGATGGTATGGCAAGGTTTCTTTCGAGCAGCAAGTGTCTATTGCCGTCCAAAATTACGCTTATGTTTCTTCCGACATCTAGTCCTGATACTGCTATTCTCGTCATTGAGCGTGGCTTAAGCCTGTAGTCCTTCGTGGCATACACCTTCCAAGCGTCTAGTGCTTTGGTTTCTTGGCCAGTATCTTCTAACAACAGTTCACTTCTGCCACAGTCTATCACAGCTTGAGAAGCTTCCAAAAAGTCCCAGCCGAGGATTACGTCGTGACTACAATGCTGTAGGACGATGAATTCAACAGGCAGCTCTCGTCTATTTATCACGACACGCAGAACACATTTTCCTAGTGGCCTAACAAAATTGCCATTTGCGACTTTCAGCATAGTGTTCTTGACGTCAGCGAACATAACTTTCTTTAAGTATCGACGAAACTTATCGGAGACGACAGAAAAGGAGGCTCCAGAATCTACTAGAGCACGGATCGGTTGATTATCTACTAGAACGTCGAGGTGGTTACCCGTCATCCTTGCGGCCGATGGAGGATTTTCATTACATGCGGCCTCACCTCCTCGAAAGGTCGCTGTGCTTAGTTTTCCTCGTTTCTACGGCTTGGAGATTGACCTGATCGACGATATGGCGACGGTGATCGGGAACGACGGGTTGGTGATCGGCCTCTAGTAGGACTAGGAAAACGAACGGCGTTCGAAGCTTGGTCGGCGAAACTCATCTTCAATGTCATCGAAGTTCTGTCGGCGGGCTCGATAATCGTCAAAAACGGCCTTCCTCTCACGGCAATAGCGTACGACGTGTCCAGGGCGTCCACAGTGGAAACACACTGGCCTGTTGTCGGTCGTTCTCCATAGGTCCGTTTTCCTGGGCTGGGGTACTGATCTCTGGACAGGACTTCTGGCTTTCCTCGTTACAGCGGCTGCATACGTGGGACGTCGTTGGGCGTCTGCAGACTTTGCGACCACTGGCGCCAAAGCTTTTTCGACTTCGTCTTGGATGACGGTCTGTAGCGGCTGGGAATAGGGGTCCGGCAACTCGTCTACTTGATTTACTA
>CM063511.1:32219721-32228118 GCA_032207245.1 Pardosa pseudoannulata | reverse complement strand
TTAAGAGAATAAAATTTAATACATTTGATTTACAAAAAACAAATACATGTATTTACACGATATAGCATAACGAAGTGAAACATTTTTATTTTAATTACTGATTTATTTATTTTTTTTAAATGGACGTCTGTAAGCAACTAATGTTGAACATGCATCGAGTATAAATAATTGAAACATAAGCATTTACTAAATTACACACACAAACATATATATATCTATATATATATATATATATATGTGTGTTGGTGTATATAATTATATATATATATATATATATATATATTTATATATATATATACACACATATATATATATATATATATATATATATATATATATATATATATAATATATATATATATATACACACACATACCATACATATATATATATGTGTGTGTGTGTGTGTGTAAAACAAGTGTTACATATTTCGTTTGTATATTCTAGTGTTATATCCTCACAATTAGAAATTTACAAAACATAAATAAAAAACATAAAATATATAGTGATATAATATATATATATATATATATATGTGTGTTGGTGTATATAATTATATATATATATATATATATATATAACATTACATATTTCGTTTGTATATTCTAGTGTTATATCCACACTATTAAAATATACAGAATATTAATAGGAGAATATAAAATATATCAGAATGTATAGTTACTCTATATTTGTCTAAATATGTATATATATATATATATATATATATATATATATGTGTGTGTGTTTGTATATGTATGTGTGTGTTTGTGTGTAACATATTTCTAAACAAATATACAAATTATAAATAGAAAAATATAACATATTTCTAAACAAATATACAAATTATAAATAGAAAAATATAAGATATACCAGATATATAGTTGCTATAAATGTATGAAACTAAATAAGTAAATAAAGAAATGTAAAGAAATGTTTGTATGTAATTTCTAATACATTTTTGGGGTCTTCAATTCTTGTACTTTGGTAATTCAAATTCATTTTTTGAAATTTATGACATGATATACTTTTTATTATTTTTATTTATAAAACTAGAGTTGATAAATGTGTGAATAAAATCTCAATTTTTCATAAAAAAAAACTTTTACTTGATATATGATAAGAGGTGTGAAATTACGTTTCCATCAACACTGCATAGAAATCTCTTTTAGCGAAAATTTTAAACAAATTTATATTCTACCATCGATCTGAATAACAAAATAATCGATTATTTATGTCTCATGAATCAATGATTCTGGAAGGAGAAACCGATAAAGGGTCAAGTATTGCTTTAGGGAACAAAACTGACTACTACTTCAGGTGATCATTGTTCTTTTTTATTCATTCAGTAGCTTTATAAAAGTTTTGCTATAATGTTTTTTATTTCAAACTTAGCGGTAAATATTGAATTAAATTTTAATGCAAAATTTTAAATCTACTTTTACCTTTGGGTAACACCTTTCCAGTATCATATGCACAGTAAATGTCCTAATTATTTTCTTAAATTTTATTTAATTTAGAAGTATTATGTATTAATAGTGTCACGTAGAGGCTTAATGGAGAACACAATAACAGAGTAATAATAGAGTTAACGTACTTAACTAACTCAACTCAAAGAGCCAAGTACAATTGCAAGCTCTGCACAACTCTGAACTACAAGAACTCTCCGTTACTAAGACATCTTTGGATTTTATAGCAGCAGGGAAAGTTCCAGAGATCTATCTGGGAAGTCTATGAAAGTTTTACTCCGCAACGCAGCGGTATGGAAAATATTCCAGGATACTTTTCTGGGAAACTAAAGAAAGACCCAGAATCTCCTGGAGCACGAAATTAAGTAGGATATAATAAAAAATATTAAATAATTAATTACACAGATTTTTAATCCTATTATCGCCACAGGATTTCTAACTTCTGGTCCTGTTATTACAAGACTAGTATGCTGACCATTCGGCTATGGAGATTGTAAAGCTTTCTTTCGATATGGCAATACTGACTAATAGAGATAAATAAGCAAATATTGTGAAATTTGATATCTAAATACCTTTACTACCCAATTCAGAGATATGGCAAATATTCCAGAATACTCTTATGGCAAACTAAAGAAAGGTATAGAATCTCCTGGAGCACGAACTGTAGTAGAATATAAATAAAGATTTTAAATATATTTTTACACGGATTTTCAATCCTACCAATGCCATCGGGTTTCGAACTCACGATCTTTTAACTACAATACTAGTAGGATGACCATTCGGCTATTGAGACTCAAGCTTTCGTTCAATGCGGCAATATTGACTGATACGGATAAATAAGCAAAAATTGTGAGACCTTGTTATCTTAACCATTTTAGTTCAATGCAGAGATATGACAAATGTTCCAGAATATTTTTCTGGCAAACTAAAGAAAGGTCCAGAATCTCCAGGAGCACGAAATAAAGTAGAACATAAATAAATGTATTAAATAAATATTTACACGGATTTTTAATCCTATCATCGCCACCGGTTTTTGAACTCAAGGTCTTTTTACTGCAAGACTAGTGTGATGACCATTCGGCTACTCAGACTCTAAAGCACGCTTTCTATGCTGCAATACTGACTGATAGGGATAAATAAGCAAATATTGTGAAATTTGTTATCTAAATAACTTTGCTGCCCAATCCAGAGATATGGCAAATTTTCCAGAATACTTTTATGGCAAACTAAAGAAAGGTCTAAAATCTCCTGGAGCATGAAATAAAGTTTAACATAAATATAGGTGTTAAATAAATTTGTACATGGATTTTTAATCCTACCATAGCCACCGGGTTTTGAACTCACGGTCTTTTTATTAAAAGACTAGTGTGATGATCTTTTGGCTATGGAGACTCGCTTTCAATGCGGCAATACTAAGTGAGAGAGATTAATAAGCAAATATTGTGAAATTTTCTTATCTTAATACCTTTACCAAGCAACGCAAAGATATGACAAATATTCCAAAATAATTTCCTGGCAAACTTAAGAAAGTTCCAGAATCTCATGAACCACGAAATAAAGTAGAACATAAATAACGGTATTAAATAAATATTTTCAAGATTCTTAACCCTCCCATTGCCACCGGGTTTCGAATTCACGACCTTTTCGTTACAAGACTATTGTGATAACCATTCGACTATGAAGACTCTAAAGCTTCTTCTCAATGCTGCAATATTGACTGATACAGATAAATAAGCAAGTATTGTGAAACTTTTTTTTTATCTTAATACCTTTACTGCGCAATGCAGACCTATGACATATATTCTAGAATAATTTTCTAGCAAACTAAAGAAAGGTCCAGTATCTCCTGGAGCACGAAATGAAGTAGAACATAAATAAAGGTATCAAATAATTAATTACACAGATTTACAATCCTATTTTTGCCACCGGATTTCTAACTTCTAGTCTTTTTTATTACAAGACTAGTGTGATGACCATTCGCCTATGAAGGCTCTAAAGGTATCTTTCAATGCGGAAATATTGACTGATACAGATAAATAAGCAAATATTGTGAAACTTTGTTAACTGAATACCTATATTGCGCAATGAACACAGATATGACAAATAATCCAGAATACTTTTCTGGCAAACTAAAGAAATGTCCAGAATATCCTGGACAGTAGAGAATCCTGGAATAAAGTAGAGCATAAATAAAGGTAATAAATAAGCAATTACACGGATTGTTAATCCTACCATCGCCACGGTGTTTCGAACTCATAGTCTTTTTGTTACAAGATTAGTCTGATGACCTGTCAGTCGGCTGTGGAGAACCCAATATTTTTTTCAACGCTGCAATATTGACTAATAGAGATAAATAAGCAAATATTTTGTATTTTTGTTATCTGGCAAACTAAAGAAAACTCCAGGATATCCTGGAGCACGAAATAAAGTAGAGCATAAATAACTTTACTTCGCAACTCAGAGATATGACAAATATTCCATAATACTTTTCTGGCAAACTAAAGAGAGGCCCAGTAGCTCCAGGAGCACAAAAGAAAGTAAAACATAAATAAAGGTATTAAATAAATATTTACGAGATTCTTAATCCTACCATCTCCACCGGGTTTTGAATTCACAATCTTTTTATTAGAAGACTAGTGTGATGGTCATTCGGCTATGGAGACTCTAAAGCTCGCTTTCATTGTGGCAATATTGACTGATACAGATAAATAAGCAAATATAGTGAAACTTTGTTATCAATACCTTTATTGAGCATTGCACAGATATAACAAGTATTCCAGAATACTTTTCTGTCAAATTAAAGAAAGGTCTAGTATTTCCTGGATCATGAAATAAAGTAGAAGATAAATGTAAAGGCATTAAATAAGTATTTACATGGATTTTTAATCCTACCATTGCCATCGGTTTACGAACTCACGGTCTTTTAATTACATGACTACTATGATGACCGTTCGGCTATAGAGACTCTAAACCTATCTTTCGATGCGGCAATATTAACTGATACAGATAAATAAGCAAATATTGTGAAACTTTGTTATCTTAATACCTTTATTGAGCAATGCAGAGATATGACAAGTATTCCTGAATACATTTCAGGCAAACTAAAGAAAACTCCAGAATATCCTGGAGCACGAAATAAAGTAGAGCATAAATAAAGGTAATAAATGAGCAATTACACGGATTTGTAATCCCACCATCGCCACGGGGTTTCAAACTCATAGTCTTTTTAATACAAAACTGGTCTGATGACCAGTCGGCTAGGGAGAACCCAGTGCTTATTTTCAACTCTGCAATATTGACTTATAGAGATAAATAAGCAAATATTGTTAAATTTTCTTTTCTTAATATCGTTAAAGCGCAATGCAGAGAAATGGCAAGTATTCCAGAATACTTTTCTGACAAACTAAAGAAGTGTCTAGAATATCCTGGTGCACGAAATAAAGTATAACATAATTAAAGGTATTAAATAAATATTTGCATGAGTTTTTAATCCTACCATCTCTACCGGGTTCGAAGTCACGATATTTTTATTACAAGACTAGTGTGATGATCTTTTGTCTATGGAGACGCTACTGATTATTTTCCATGAGGTAATATTGACTGATAGAGATAAATAAGCAAATAATGTGAAATTTTGCTATCTTAATACCTTTACTGCGCAAGTCAGAGATATGACAAATATTCCAGAATACATTTCTGACAAACTAAAAAAAGGTCTAGAATCTCATGTTGCACAAAATAAAGTATAGCATAATTAAAAGTATTAAATAAATATTTGCACGGATATTTAATCCTACCATACTACCGAGTTCGAAGTCCCTATCTATTCATTACAAGATTAGTGTGATGATCTTTTGGCTATGGAGACTCTAATGCTTATTTTCAATCCAATATTGACTGATAGGGATAAAAAAAGCAAATATTGTGATTTGTTTTTACCTAAATGCCTTTAAATTGAAATGAATAAATAAAATTTAAAAAACTTTCCGTATCTCTGTTATTAGCATAGGGACAGTCATATGACGCGATCTGTAAAGTTGTTAATTTTCTAGAATTGCAATGCACCCTATGAGGCAGGTAAAAAAATGTGATATGTTTTCTGGCTGAGAATTATGTGGTACACGATCAATAGTTTTTTTATCTTCAAACTTCTCTAGAGTCTCTCGGTACTGAGAATGCAGTGTAGAATCGCTTTGAATTCATTTAGAATGATAATTCAAAATTTTCTTAGCTTCGTCGAAATTAACTTTGAGTTCTTCTCGATTCTTTGTCAAATTAATTAATGGAAGTAAAGGAATGTAACTATCCTTTCCACTACACCATGGAGGTAGATAGCATTTGTTGTTAATACCAATGCACAAGTGTTAATACCAGTGCATAAAATTTTCCTTTAAACAAAAAATAATCTATGATTAATTTTTAAATTATCTCATATGTACCTATATATTATTTAAGACAAATATAAAAGAAAATTTTTTACGTAATATATAAGTTCAGTGATAAAACGTATGAAAATATTTTAGACGATATTTAAGTAATTTTAACTAAAAAATGACTAAATGAGGTGGTTGAATGAATGACGTCATAATGCTAGAAAAAATGTTATTTTTGAAGGGTGGATTTGGTATATATTAAAGACGACACTATTTTTTGCTATGATATGAATCATATTTATACCAATTTAATTTAGAATTGGATCAATAAGAGAATTTAAACTTTACTCGCTATTAAATTTGCTAACCATAACTCAGCAAGTTCCAATATGGATGCCTCTATCAATTCCAGGTCCAGGTCGAGGACAGAGAACTTAGATTATTATTATATAGGAAATGAGTAATCTTAATCTTCCCCTCATACTGCACATGTTTGTGACAAATAAATATTTAAAAATGACTAATTTAATACGTTATTTTACAAGTGGCATTCATATCAATCTTTTTAGATGTATTTAATTAACATACGAAATATATCATATACATAATTGTCATGTATCACACCATCTGATCGTATAATTTGTCATTTTTATAATACTTATTTCGGACATTTGGTGTGGGATATAAATGATCAGTAATAGTATGTTATATATCCATGGTGTGACAAGAGACACATGTAGACAGATACAAGGGTTACTTGTGTTACAGTATTACATGTTATGTCTCCATAGTATGACAAGATATATATTTGTAATGTTACATCACTTATTGCATTACTCTTCATGTTATGATAGCTGATGTATTTATAACTTGTTTGACAAATGGTAGTACAGTAAATAAGGTGATGGTTATACATAACAAACTATATGCGTTACAATAACCACGAAAATCATTGATATATTTCTGCTGTGCAAAGTCATTTTCAGATTTAAGTCGTTTTGTCGTTTACACTACTCGTAGATTCTATCAATAGCTGAAATGCTGCAGTTAATAAGTTTTATATTTATAAATTATTTGGGGCAGAGAGGTTTTGTAGCTTTTGTAGAACGTTATGCATTACGAATGTTAGTTCACGTGGACCAATAAAGTAGAATAAGCAATAAAGACCCAATATAAATAGTTTTATACAGGCAATATTTTAGAATTATTTCTTGGACATAAGATTCTTGGTTTTATTGGTAAATAAATTTGCGATTTACTGTCTTATGATTAAGTTTGTAATTTCTTTAGCCTACAGTGCCTTGCTTGCAGTGATAATAGTAATCACTCGAAGTTCCAGTTAATAGTTTGTGTGTCTTATTTACGTTTTTTTTAATTACTGTTGGTTTCTTGGATTTATTGGTATAAAAATTTCCTGATTTGTTGTCTTATTATTAAGTTTGTTAATTTCTTTACCCTACATGGTCTTATTTGCAGTGATAATAAAAATCACTCGAAATTGCAGTTAATAGTTTACTTAACTTATTTTCGTTTTCTTTGAATTAGTGCTGGATTCTTGGATTATTGGTACACAAATTTCGTGATTTATTGTCTTATTATTAGGTTTGTGATTTCTTTACCCTACAGGGTCTTACTTGCATTGATAATAAAAATCACTCGAAATTGCAGTTAATAGTTTACGTGACTTATTTACGTTTTCTTTGAATTAGTGCTTTATTCTTGGATATATTGGTATACAAATTTCCTGATTTGTTGTCTTATTATTAAGTTTGTAATTTCTTTACCCTACGTGGTCTTACTTGCAGTAATAATAGAAAGCACTCGAAATTCCAGTTAATAATTTATGTGTCTTATTTACGTTTTCTTCGAATTAGTACTGGATTCTTGGATTTATTGGTACACAAATGTCGTGATTTCTTGTCTAATCCTTAAGTTTGTAATTTTTTACCCTACAGGGTCTTACTTTCATTGATAATAGAAATCACTCTCAATTGCATTTAATAATTTATGTGTCTTATTTACGTTTTTTTTAATTAGTGCTGGATTCTTGGAAATTCCTTAAATATTAATATTTTATCATTGCAAAAAACCCATATTTTGGGAAATATACTAGAAAATTAATTTTTAGTTAGATTAAAATAATATTATATACAACCTGTAAAGATTTCTTGAAAAAAATTTAAAATTTTTGATATAATATGCGCGTTACATGAAAAAAAAAACACAATTTGAGAAAAATCACGTTAAAGTTTTGTAAGTTTAAATTTGTTTACAGTAATTGGATGATACGTTTTTATTCTTAACATTTCTCAATATTGAAATTTTTTACGAGAATTCTTCTGAAATATTCCGAACTGAATTCCTTTCCATATATATTTATCTTGAAAAATCGAATTTTTTGTCAATTTAATAGTCGTATAACCCCTTAGTCCTCGAAAGCATTTAATAGCAAAAGATTGATAAGTTAATGTCTCATTTGGGAATCAAAATTCAAAACCACGCTAAAAAATGAAATTAAGTATACTATTTATTATTAAATAGTATTTAAAAATATAATT
>CM063511.1:32202221-32207221 GCA_032207245.1 Pardosa pseudoannulata | reverse complement strand
CTCCATACTCAAGGCATTTGTAACTGAATTTTACATTAATCATGATCAATGATTACCAATATACGGTAGGTTTGTCATATTACGTCTCAATATATCAGGCACTCGAATACAATGGATTTTCCGATATTTTTTTATTGAATAAAAGTGTAAATGCAATATTCATTTGTGTGTTAACTTTTTGTTAAAACTAGTAATAAAATTAAAGATAAATAGTCTGTTTTTAATACTCAAATGATTATTCTACTTTTACTGATAAAACAAGTAAAATTTTACAATATTTTAAGTAGACATAATAATAAAATTAAACATATGAACGCAATGTTTAATATATTTTCTTCAATTACTTATTACATTTTATTTCTCATAAATAAAACCCCATACTCAAGTCATTTACAACTAAATTTTACATTAATTATCATCAATGATTACAAATATATCGTAGCTTTTTCGTATTACGTCTCAGTATATCAGGCATTAGAACACAGTAGACTTTTGCACGTTATTTTTCATTGAATGAAAGTGTAAATGCAATATTCCTTTATGTATTAACACTTTGTTAAAACTAATAATAAAATTGAAGAGAACCTCTCTGTTTTTAATACCCAAATGGTTATTCTACTTTCCCTAATAAAAAGTTACATTATTATGTAACTTTTAATATATTTCCTTGAATTGCTTATTTAATTATATTTTATTTCTGATAAATACAACATTCTCCTCAAGGCATATGTAACTGAATTTTACATTAATCATGATCAATGGTTACCAATATACCGTAGGTCTGTCATAATACGTCTCACTATATAAGGCATTCGAATACGAAGGATTTTTCCATATTTTGTTTTTATTGAATGAAACTGTAAATGCAATATTAATTTGTGTATTTACACTTTCTTAAACTAATAAGAAAACTGAAGATTACTTCTCTCTTTTAATACTCAAATGATTATTATACTTTCACTGATAAGAAAGTTACATTTTACAATATTTTAAGTAGACATAATAAAATTACCCATATGAACGCAAAGTTCTAATATATTTTCTGAAATTGCTTATTTACTTATATTTTATTTCTGATAAAGGAAACTCCATACTCAAGGATTTGCAAATGAATTTTACTTTATAATGATCAATAATTACCAATATACCGTAGCTAAGTCATATTGCGTTTCACTATATCAAGGTTTCGAAAACAATGGAGTTTTACATATTTTTTTATTGAATGAATGTGTAAATGCAATATTCATTTGTGTATTAACACTTTGTTAAAATTAATAATAAAATTGTTTCTTTCTGATTTTAATAAATGATTATTCTACTTTCACTCATAAATCAGTTAAATTTTATAATATTTTAAGTGGATATATTATTAAAATTAAACTTTTTTTAGCATTTTCTTCATTAGATATATCTCACCATCTATTATATAGGCCACGTTCTTTAAACCCAATAAGAGTGATATTATGAGAGTATCAGTAGTTATCAGGATAGACACCGATCTCGTAACTGGACAAATGTGGGTTCAGAGCACGAGGTGTCCTAATATCCGCCGAGTTTGATATAGGTGGCTGGGGTACTTAAAATATATTACTGGCTGTAATGTCTTCTAAGTACTCAACCCAAACCTCTGGGGGTGGATGTCCAAGTCTATGGTGCTTAATCTTTATTTCTAAATTAAGAAGACTCATTTGAGCAAAGAGAATGTTTCACCTTAGTGGTGCACATTAAACGAAATGAGCACCCTTTATCTTAAAGCGAGTAGTGTATGGTCAAATGTGCTAGGATATACTACTTGGTATACAATAAGTTACATTCGGTTCAACGTTTTTTTTACCTCTTCTCGAAAGCCTTCCCCAAAGATATAAAGGACAGGATAGGTCTGGGCTAGGAAGTGGCTGTGGACCTCTCCCAACTAATAGAAGGGCCCGCTGGTTTCAACCCTCCATTCTCGAACTGATACCAGTTTTCTTCTCAGCGGGGTCAAGTCTGTATTTTTTTAGTATGAGATTTTTACCAGAGGAGAGAGGAGGGTGAACGCTGCTGGTATCCGCTGTTTGCGGAATAGATTTTTGGGGCGATCCAGACAAAGAAAAAGGCGACAGCATTTTCGCGAGACCGACGCCTAATCCAAAGGAGTCTTCCATATCTACAATTGATAAGTTGTATTCCAGTTCTATTCCTTAGACATTTAACTGTGTAAAATCATTTAATAAAGACATACTTGACTAGGTGTGCATTAATGAGTTTTAATTTCTTCTTTCTTAAACATTAAAACATCGTAACATTATTCATACAGTTAGTCCAACTGGCATTGGATGCAACAACAACATAACCAGTGCTTATCCCGAAAAAAAATTTATTGTTTATTACATCAAATTTAAAAATGTCGAGCTTTTATTATAACTTTTAATATTTTGGGTAATATCAAATTTAATAAAATATTAAAGATATATTTTGAATTTTAGAAAAATAATATATATTTAAAAAATATTTTCAAAGATTTCTACCAATTGTCTAGGTTGTCCAGTTAACAATTTTTATGCATTAATCCAGTAATTTAAAATAATTGATAAAAACATTTAAATATGAATTTAAACAAAAAATGCATACTTTTTTTCCATTTCCTGTCTTTAACCATATTCAAATCTATTATCATATTATTACTAGCTTTAATTAAAAATATTATTACTAGCATATTATTCAAAAATATTGAGAGTTTATATGTCATCTCTATCAATGGATATATTGATTAATTGAAATATAATATTTAGTATATTCCTAATTGTATAAACGGTTTCTTAACAATAGTTTAGCTTGTTAAGTTACAAAACAGTTAATGCATTGTATTGTAATAATTGCATTGCATTGTATTGTAATGCAATGCATTGTATTGCAATTGTATAAACGGTTTCTTAACAATAGTTTAGCTTGTTAAATTACAAAACAGTTAATGCATTATTCCAGTAATTTAAACTATGGTATTTAAACATTTAAATATGAATTTAAACAATAACTTCATATTTACCATTTTGTGTGTTAATCCTATTCAAATTTATTACCCTATTATTACTAGCATATTAACCTTAAATATTGAGAGTTTAGTTTATATATATATATATAATATATATATATATATATATATATATATATATATATATAATATATATACATACATACATACATATATATATATATATATATATATATATTATATCTTATATATTTCTCTAAGAATAGATTTATTGATTAATAGAAACATATATTTTTTATTCCTAATTGTATAAATAGTGTTCTACCAATTGTCTAGTTTATCTAGTTAAAAAACTATTTATGTATTATTCGAATAATTTAAAATATGAGATTAAAACTTTTAAATATGAATTTAAACAATAACTGCGTAATTTACTCTTTTGTGTCTTTAACCCAATTCAAATCAATTACCATTTTATTACAAGCATTAACTAACCTTATTATTACTTGCATATTATCCAAAAATATTGAGAGATTATATGTCATCTCTATCAATGGGTATATTGATTAATAGAAATATATTATTTAGTATATTCCTAATTGTATAACGGTTTCCTAACAATTGTTTAGCTTGTTAAGTAACGAAACAATTTATGTATTGTTAAAGTAATTTAAACTAAGGTATTTAAACATTTAAATATGAATTTAAACAATAATTGTCTAATTTAGCATTTTGTGTCGTTTACCCTATTCAAATATATTATCCTACTATTACTAGCATTAATTAACCCTATCATTACTAGCATATTGCCCAAAAATATTGAGATTTCATAAGCAATCTCTATCAATGAATTTATTGATTAATAGATATATATTATTTAGTATGTTCCTAATTGCATAAACAAAAATATTTAATTAACAGTAATTTTAATTTAAATCTCTTACAGATTACATAAAATACATTTTCAGAGGATGGAACGTATATCTTTATTTCCATTTGCAAGTTGAATTTCATTCACTATATCTAGAGATATTCATAAATGATAAAAGTTTTCTGAAAAACTTATCTTTTTGGGTGTTTTTTATAACAGCTTAAAAAAATTTCCAACCGGAAAAAATATTTCTGGCAGGACCTTTCAAAAAAGACGTAGATTAAAAAGTCACAATTTTTTTCTTCCATTGCAGATTATCATATTATAAAGTTAAATATGCTGTGTCAAGTTAATGAATTCCAGATGATTAAACATGCTCTGATTAATTTTTCATTCTTCATAATGGGCATAAAAAATAGTAGATAGGTGTCTTTTATTTTATTATATAGTTAAAAAAAGATTTAAGAATTTTTATTAAGATCTTTTTTATGGATACTGTTTGATGTATAATGTTTTTCTTTTCTACACACACCTTTTTTTATAGTATTTAGGAAAATAATACCGGTTTAGTTACAACAATTCACTTTATTTCCTTGGATAAATAAACAAAAAATGAATGAATTAATTAATAAATTTATATATATATATATATATATATATATATGTGTGTGTAATAATAAAATACTATTAAAGTAAAATCCTAACTTAAATGTTTTCTGTATTCCATTGAAAATCTAGATTTCCTATTAACAAATTCTAAAACAGAATTTTCATAATTATGGGGGCTTACACTCATTTACAGGCACCTTGAATGTATGATCGCAGCCCCAATAATTCATTATTCCCTTGCATGGTGACGTACTATATCTTCTGGAATAAACTAGAAGTAATTAAAATGAAGTGATTGATTACCGTAATGACTTCATTTCTGGAGTAACGCCCATTCTAGTAGTTAATAAAAAGGCTGGCTCACAGATTTTGTCGATTTTCCTTTAAGATCTCAATGTAATATATGATCAAATATTTTCTGTGTTTTGTGTACTTTTCCCTACGGGGATTTGTGACTTATCTAAATAAAATATGTTTTTGTAAATGAACGTATCTATCAATCTAATGAGTTGTTACATTCTACAGAATTTTAAAATTATTTGGACATTA
>CM063511.1:32200345-32202121 GCA_032207245.1 Pardosa pseudoannulata | reverse complement strand
GTAAATATTAAAATAAATTTTAATGCTAAATTTTAAATCTACTTATATCTTCCGTTACCGACTTTCTAGTATCATATGTGTAGTAACTATCCTAATTCTTCGCTTAAATTTTATTCCATTTAAATGTATTATGTATTAATAATGTCACATAAAGGCTTAATGGAGAACACAATAAAGCTCACAGGAAGTAGAGTTAACCTACTTTACTAACTCAGCTCAAAGAGGGAAGTACAATTGCAAGTTCTGCACAACTCTGAACTACCAGAACTATCCGTGTCTCAGAGATCTTTGGCTTTTAAAGCAGAAGGAAAAGTTCCAGAAATCTGTCTGGGAAAGCAATGAAAGGTTTACTGAGCAACGTGCAAATATGGCAAATATTCTAGAACTAGCATATAGCTTGTCATATGACGGGATCAGTAACATTTTTAGTTTTATAGATTTGTAAAATACCCTATAACGCAGGTAAAAAATGATTTGTTTTTCGGCTGTGAATTATCTGTTACACGATCAATAATTTGTTTATCTTAATTGATCGTATATTGCTTTCCACCTTTAATTTATCTTGTCATATCCCGTGATAGGGTGGAGAACAAAGATTTTAATATTGACAGTGATTATTTAGCAGTATATATGAATGATGTCCAAAATTGAGAGAATCGATTGCAACACCGTGGTCATTATACAAAAAACAAAAAACAAAAATGGTATCAAAGATATGTATAATTGTAAAAACAAAAACACAAATGGATTTTAATTTGAAGGTGATTATTCAGTAAGATAATAGGATATGAGACAGAATCGATTGCAAACCGTGTGTCATAAAAAAAACAAAAACACAGAATTAAAAATTCAAAGATATATAATTTAAAGGATTGATATTTATTAACCCGTAAAATAGACTCCATATACTTTATATCCCGTGATAGGGTGGAGAACAAAGATTTTAATATTGACAGTGATTATTTAGCAGTATATATGAATGATGTCCAAAATTGAGAGAATCGATTACAAACCGTGTGGTTATGTATAAAAAACAAAAACACAAATGGATAAATTTTCAAAGATATATAATTTAAAGGATTGATATTTATTAACCCGTAAAATAGACTCCTAGACTTTATATTCCGTGATAGGGTGGAGAGAAGAGATTTTAATATTGACAGTGATTATTTAGCAGTATATATGAATGATGTCCAAAATTGAGAGAATCGATTACAAACCGTGTGGTTATGTATAAAAAACAAAAACACAAATGAATAAATTTTCAAAGATATATAATTTAAAGGATTGATATTTATTAACCCGTAAAATAGACTCCTAGACTTTATATTCCGTGATAGGGTGGAGAGCAGAGATTTTAATATTGACAGTGATTATTTAGCAGTATATATGAATGATGTCCAAAATTGAGAGAATCGATTGCAAACCGTGTGGTTATGTATAAAAAACAAAAACACAAATGGATAAATATTCAAAGATATATAATTTAAAGGATTGATATTTATTAACTCGTAAGATAGACTCCTAGACTTTATATTCCGTGATAGGGTGGAGAGCAGAGATTTTAATATTGACAGTGGTTATTTAGCAGTATATATGAATGATGTCCAAAATTGAGAGAATCGATTGCAAACCGTGTGGTTATGTATAAAAAACAAAAACACAAATGGATAAATTTTCAAAGATATATAATTTAAAGGATTGATATTTATTAACCCGTAAAATAGACTCCTAGACTTTATATTCCGTGATAGGGTGGAGAGCAGAGATTTTAAT
>CM063511.1:32187845-32195345 GCA_032207245.1 Pardosa pseudoannulata | reverse complement strand
TACTATATATATATTCTATATATATATATATAATCATGATATATATATATATATATATATATATATTGGTATGTGTGTATATATATATGTATATATATGCATATATATATATATATATACATAAATATACATATATATACATATATATGTATTTATATATATATATAATATATATATATATATATTATATATATATATATATATATCATATATATATGGCAATATATATATATCTATATATTATATTATACTATATATATATATATATAATATATGCATATATATAGTGCTATATATATATATATATATAAAACATATATACAGTGGACTCCGCTTAATGTGATTACGTTGACAGGACACGTGATTTTGATAACAATAAATGATTGAGGTTTGCGATTTCTTTAGCCTACAGGGGTCTGGCTTGCAGTCATAATAAAAATCACTTGAAATTGCTGTTAATAATTTATATGTGTTATTTACGTTTACTTTCAATTAGTGCTGGGATTCTTTTATTTGATTGGTACGCAAATGTCGTGATTTCTTGTCTAATCCTTAAGTTTGTAATTTCTTTACCCTTCAGGGTCTTACTTGCATTGATAATAAAAATCACTCAAAATTGCAGTTAATAATTTACTTGACTTATTTACGTTTTCTTTCAATTAGTGCTGGATTCTTGGATTTATTGGTACACAAATTTCTGGATTTATTGTCTTATTAATAGGTTTGTGATTTCTTTATCCTACATGGTTTTACTTGCAGTGATAATAGAAATCACTCGAAATTGCAGTTAATAGTTTACTTAACTTATTTTCGTTTTGTATGAATTAGTGCTTTATTCTTGGATTTATTGGTATACAAATTTCCTGGTTTGTTGTCTTATTATTAAGTTTGTAATTTCTTTATCTTACATGGTCTTACTTGCAGTAATAATAGAAAGCACTCGAATTTCCAGTTAATAATTTATGTGTCTTATTTACGTTTTTTTTTATTAGTGCTGGATTCTTGGATTTATTGGTACATAAATTTCGCGATTTACTGTCTTATTATCACGTTTGTCCTATCTTTAGCCTACAGGCTCTTACTTACAGTGATAATAGAAATCACTTGAAATTGCAGTTAATAACTTATGTGTCTCATTTACGTTTTTTTTTAATTAGTACTGGTTTCTTGGATTTATTGGTACATAAATTTCGCGATTTACTGTCTTATTATTAAGTTTGTAATTTCTTTAGCCTTCAGGGTCTTACTTGCTGTGATAATGGACATCGCTTGATGTTGCAGTTAATAGTTCATGTGTCTTATTTACGTTTTCTTTGAGCTGGTGCTACATTAAGGAGCAAAAATCTCCTTTTTACTTAAACGTGTATCTTAGTTTTTGAATTAGCACTTCAAAATCACTACACATTATTGTAAATAGCGTGAAAAGTCGTAAAAGACATTTAACCAATTCATTGGTACCGAATGCTAAATTTTGTGTCCTGTTCATACTTTGAAACCCTCTCCAAAACTCTTTTATATAATTTACTAAATCATACAATATGTTATTTTATCGCTTTACTTTTTATTTCAGCTTTAATAGTGTTAATAAGGTAAAGAATATCTTAGTTCGTCAGTTTAATATTCTTACTCCCCTAAGTACAGTATAAGACTAACTTACGTTATGAACAACTTAAAAGGGTTAGTAAAAGTTATTTTATCCTCAGTAATGTCATCAATACATCTAGATATCATACGTGACATGAATTTTGAATTAGGGGGGGGGAGGTCATAAAACTCGTAGAAAATGTAAAATAAATATTAATTTAGATTTTTCATAGCTTAAAAACTACCAGTTTTCTAAGCATACTTTTTAGCATACTTAGAATAAATTATTATCTTTAAATACATATCTCATTCATTTTTGAAACATAAAATATATTTTTGTTAGAAAGTTTAAAATAAGAGACACTTTGTTCTTAATAAAAATATCAAGGCTAACACGCATTATTATTAAAAATATAATTTAATTGAAGACAAACTTGTTTTAAATTATACTAGAATATCTCAAAATAACTTAAAACTTAAATTTGTATACATTAAACATAGATTTTAAAAAATGAAGTTTTCCTTAAAAATTAATATTTTATCATTGCAAAAAACCCATATTTTGGGAAATATACTAGAAAATTAATTTTTAGTTAGATTAAAATAATATTATATACAACCTGTAAAGATTTCTTGAAAAAAATTTAAAATCTTTGATATAATATGCGCGTTAGATGAAAAAAAACACAATTTGAGAAAAATCACTTTAAAGTTTTGTAAGTTTAAATTTGTTTACAGTAATTGGATGACACGTTTTTATTCTTAACATTTCTCAATATTGAAATTTTTTACGAGAATTGTTCTGAAATATTCCGAACTGAATTCCTTTCCATATATATTTATCCTAAAAAATCGAATTTTTTGTCAATTTAATAGTCGTATAACCCCTTAGTCCTCGAAAGCATTTAATAGCAAAAGATTGATAAGTTAATGTCTCATTTGGGAATCAAAATTCAAAACCACGCTAAAAAATGAAATTAAGTATACTATTTATTATTAAATAGTATTTAAAAAATATGATTATTTTAAATACTGAATCCTATTTTTATCATACATCATTAGTTAAAATTAAAAAGAAATTTATTGACATTTTTTCTTTTGAATTAGTGTTTTCACAATGTTTTAGATGTGCCAAGAATTACACTTATGTATTTTTATTAAAAATGTTGGAAATCTGTCACAACACTGCGTATGCTTATTAAAATCGCGAAATATCTTCTTGAGTAATAGTGACTTTTAATGCAATCAAATAGAGAAAACAACCATTTAAGAATCATGAAGCAATTGTATTAGAAAAAAACATTTTCTATCAGATCAAATTGTGAATTAAACCATTCCCGAATCAAATTAATTACATAAACAAAATTTATCAAAATTATTACAGCAGTTTTAGAGGAGTTCTATTACAAACACACGAATAGAAGAATTTTAAAGATACTTATGAAATATTACATATGATATTATTATGCTAGAGTTTTATCTTTTCCAAACGTTTTCTGTTACGTTATATATATAATTATGTATGTAGAACCAAGTATTGTTAATAAAAATAGTACATTAGGTATTTATTGTTCCCATCATGCGTAAAGCATAATAATCCAGTGACAGAGTTAATTAAGGTTTTGGTTATTTTCACTATCAACTAATGAACATAATACGTACGGACTCTAAAGACTTTTCTTGAAGAAAAAGTGGCATTAATTTGTATTAATAGACGGTCATTACTCCAATTTGCCGTATCAGAGTCGTAAAAATGGAAATGCAAATGAGCAGATTAATCTGTGCCGCAGAAACAAAACAAAATCAGTGAAGTTTATTCTAAAAGCCATAATACTCATAACAGTTTTATGTCACGTACGTACGTTCTCATGCAGCATTTTGGTCACGTTTCCAGAATTATTTGTTCCAAATGAAAAGGTTCACTTTCTTAGGAGGCATAAAAATTCTTTTTTTTTTTTGACAAAGAAAAGTAATTGTTCTTTTATAAATATTGTTTACAAGAAAAGAAATAGGCATATGGAATTTTGTAAGGGATTTACATTTATTTTAATATTTATAGATCGATTATTCATATCAAGCTTCAAAACAAGTCCAATAAAATACACACACACACATATACATATATATATATATATATATATATATATATATATATATACATAGATAGATAGATATATGTATATATATATATACATATATCTATCTACCTATCTATGTATTTATAGATCGATTATTCATATCAAGCTACAAAACAAGTCCAATAAAATACACATATACGCATATATATATATATATATATATATATATATATATATATATATATATATATATATACATAGATAGGTAGATAGATATATATATATATGTATACATATATCTATCTATCTATGTATATGCATATATATATGTATATATATATATATATATATATATATATATATATATATATGTATATATATATATACACATATATATATATATAGTATATATATATATATATATATATATATATATATATATAGATATATAGATAGGTAGATAGATATATGTATATATGTATACATATATCTATCTATCTATGTATATATATATATATGTATATGTATATATATATATATATATATATATATATATATATATATATATATATATATATATATATATATAGATATATATAGATATATATATATAGATAGATAGGTAGATAGATATACATACATATATATACATATACGTATATATGTATTTATATAAATATATATATATATACATATATGAATATATATATATATATATATATATATATATATATATATATAATATATATATATATATATATATTTATATATATATATATATATATATATACATAGATAGATAGATATATGTGTATATATGTGTGTATATATATATATATATATATATATATATATATATATATATATATATATATATATATATATATATATATATATATATATATATATATTATATATATATATATATATATATATATATCTGTGTGTGTGAGTGTCTGTGTATATATATGTATATAAAGATCATTCGTTGTGACGTCAGTTTGATACCAGCTTGTGGACATGTGAGTAAACCCTCAAGATGACGTCAAAGTGATGTTACAACGAACATGCGAACCGTATATAAACGTTCACAATAAGCCTTATAATATTAAATAGGAATATTTTGATCTACATTAATATAAAAGGAAATTATTCCAGTGCAAATTCTACCAGTGCATTATTCAGCGTGTTGCGTTTAATCAAGGAAGATTGCGTTAAATCAGGAAGATAATATATTATTTGCAGATTAAAAATGAATTATTAAAATTATTCATGAACATCTGATCTGAAGAACATTTATGCGCATAAATAATCTCATTTTATGAAAAAAAATATTCCTATTAATCTATTCATAAATTAAAGTTCTTAACTTTAAATTGTTTAAATATGATGTATAATCTTATTATATCTGTTTTATTTTTTCTTCTGCTATTTAATGTAATTTAGGATTCATCATCAAATTGTAGAGGTCAATTTTTGGGTTCAAATAGAGTATAGAGTCTTATAAATTTATCGTATAATAAAAAGGAATTATAATGTTTACTTTTCAAAGTAAAATCGTTAAGTTTATTAATATATTAAATTATATATTTTTCTAATAATAAATACAGATTGTTAGATAATGTTTTCATTGAACTAGAATTTTATATAAAATTATATCAGATGCAAAATCTATACGTCTCAATATTTGTTTGGCTATTGGACTATTGTTTGGCTATTGTTTGGCTATAGCGTAGGTATAAGTTGAACAGTATGATACTGTTCAACTTGCATGTCAATGTATCAGGATTGGCATTCATGAATTTTCTAATGGTTCTGCATTGTTAATAGATATTTATTACTGAAATTTGCTGAATTTCAGTTTTTAAAACATAAATGTAAATTAACGTAGTTATTTATTCCAAAACAATGCAGTTTGTTTTTCTCTGAATCTCTCAAATTTATTTCTACACAGCAGTTCTTAACTTCACCAAACAAAAGATATGGTTTTAGTTTGGATTAGCTATTGCAATCTTATTTCACTAGCTTTAACCTTTTTTGTTTACTTTCACACTATTAACGGCTAGGATATTACTACCTTCTTCCAGTGATTTGTTTTAATTTATTTTAAACTTTCAATATTTTTAAGAAAGGACTTATTATTATTATTGTCATTATTTACTGTTGTGGAGTGAACTGTTTTGGGGTAAATATTTCAAAGCCTAATGCTTAGGGAAAGCTGTTTACCAGCGAGGATTAAATAATGAAAAAAAGTCGGACTTGCTGCTTCTTATGTTAGGTTCAGCGATTTTAGTTGCTTAGTCTGTTAAATGCTTAAATGTTGTTTAGGCTATTATTGCTCAAAATGTGGTATAATCTTAGGTGCAAGCAGCGGATTAAGTAAAGTCACAATAGTTCATCGTATAATACACACACAGAAATACACAAACATATATATATATATATATATAATATATATATATATATATATATATATTCATAAATATTATACATATGAATATATAAAAAATATATATATATGGTATGTATATAATATATATAGGAATATATATAAAAATATGTAATGTATGTATATTATATTCATATAATATTATATATATATAAATATATTATATTTGTATGTATATTATATATACATGTGTATGTCTGTATATATATACATGTTATATATGTATATGTATATATACGTATATATATACATGTATTTTTATATATATATATATATATATATATATATATATAGATATATATATATATATATATTATATATATATATATATATATATTATATATTTATATATATATATATTTACAGTTTGATATTCAGGGAAGAGGGGGTGGGAAAAAGAAAGAGAGCGAGCTATCTGAACTAGGAAGAAACAATTTAGGCTTTAATGTACAAATTACCTGTTTAAAAACGCAGAAACTAAAGCTCTAAATTGGAGTGAAAACAATTGTCTATTCACTTAAGATATATTTAGGATGCAAGTACGTATCTCTTCTCCACAAGCATAAATAAGTGAACATATAAAAGTATATGTTCCCTGTATCAGTAATAAAAGTGTAGGTAATAAAACTTTCGCATGAGAAAATATACAAATAGCAAAATTCCTATAGCGATACCTTGGCAAATCTTCCAAAGGAAGGAATTTGAAAAATAAAAAATATCAAATAACAATAAAATCATTTTTTTGGTTTTTTTATGCTTTCTTACTATCTACATCCAAAGAATTCGGCGTGTAGCGAGTTTCGAAGCAACAGATTTTATAGTTCCATGCATAAAACCCCCTCAATAGGAAAGATGAAATCGAACATAAGACGTGATTCACATTTTTCGAATGGTTTTGATAGACTGTATACTTTTTGTTACGGACTTCAGATGCGCAGTTAAATTTTTTATTGTTATATCTCTGATAAAGAAAGAAAACTCAACTCTACTCCATATCCCTCCAATTATGTACAATAAATTCGTCTGTGACGGAGCGATGTTTTGGAACGCTTCTAAAAAGAGAAATGCAGTTAAGAATGGCTTCCAAACAGGAAACTTGAAATCGTTGTTTAGGAAAATAAAATTAGTTTTGAAGCAGTTTTAGATAAATCATTTTCTAAAAATAATTTTACTGCATGCTATAACTGTCATATACACAGGTGGTTGGTAGTAGATATGTGAATTTATACAAAATATAATATCAAAATTACTCCTTTTAGCTAATTATTTTTTATCTCTATCTTTGGTTTTACGTTGTGTTTTTAATAACTATAGTCACAACTATGGGTCATTTTAAAACGTGCTCAAAAGCGTATATTACAGTAACTAACCCCTTAATGCACAGATTTA
>CM063511.1:32175345-32180345 GCA_032207245.1 Pardosa pseudoannulata | reverse complement strand
ATATTTTTGTAATATTTAACCGTTACACATTTCTTGATATAAAAAAAAGTACAATGAAATAAAACAATACTGATGATTACTTTTGCCTATTTTTGAACTGACAAGTAAATATAATATTAATTTTATTTGTAAAATTACGTATTAAAACAAACATTACCTTAATGTATATTACCACCACAAATATATTCATCCAATCGTAATAGATATAATTAAAATTCGAGTAGAATTTTCGATATTAGTTGGTTGCGTAAAAATATAATAAGTTGCAGTGAAAAAATCAAGCGGCATTTATACTCAATAAGATAACTATTTTTTTTAATTTTAAACATTTTTAACAATCATATGTGAATCTAAACCATTCTCGAAACTATATACAAATCATCAATTTAACCATTTTAGTTTCTATTACAAACACACAGAAGAATTTGTATATAATGGTATGCCGAACTATTCGAATTTATTAAATATTTAGAGCCATTATGGGCTATATAGTCTCAATATATATTCGAAATTTTAAAACATATTGTTATATATAAACGTAGACCGTAGACCTAACCATAAAATATAATGGTATAAATATTTTATATATATATATATATATATATAATTATATAACAGGCTGTACACACACACACACACACACACAATATTTATATATATAAATATATAAATATATATAAATATATATATATATATATATATATATTTTATATTTGTGTGTTTGTGTGTGTGTGAAAAATATAAAAAAACATATTTATATTAGAAAGCACTGTATATAATATACATTATAATCTAACATATATATATAAAAATCAAATTCTGATTCATTATTTATTTTAAATTGTTATATAATAACAATAATTAATCTAAACGTCTATTAATATCTTATCATCTATAGAACATATAGAAAATAAAATTTTATTATTTAAAAATCTATTGTATAAAATATACAATGTAAATATTTTCCGTAATTTCTATACCAAAATACATTAATGTGATTAAATAATTATCTTATTATATTTTATATATTTAAAAAATATCATTTGATTCTAACGCATAAAAGTACCTATAAAATTAAACTATCAGAAACATTATTAAATCTACCCTAAAATTAATCTAAATGCTTCTATAAAACTTTTATTCACATAGAAAACCGAAAAAGGAAACTTTTATGACACTTAGAAACGTCTATAATATATCATATAACGTCTATAATATGTCATATAACGTAAATATGTTAATACGGACGAAAAGTTCTATATTAGAACGCATTGAATGGGAGCAGTCGGACGACTGGATGGGAAGTCAGAACAAATGAAATACTTGACAGGTCCGCAGCATTAATCAGATTTTAATTATCCTCCGGAGAACGAACAAATGTCGGAAAGAAAATTAATCTCTTCAGCGGTACAATGGGATCAGATCTCAACTCTTTTCAACGGAAGAAAGTGCGCGTGCATTATAGAGGAGTTACAGAGATTTCTTCGTTTCATTTCAGTTTCTGTAACATTTATGTTTGTGTGGTGAAATGCATGTGAATACAGTGTTTCAATAGATTTTCTTGACTTGCCTATTTACTTATATCTTATTTCTGATTAATAAAACTACATACTCAAGTCATTTACAACTGAATTGTACATTAATCATGATCAGTGATTACCAATATACCGTAGATGTGTCATGTAATGTCTCACTATATCAGGCATTTGATTACAATGGACATTTCGATATTTTTTATATTGAATAAAAGTGTAAATGCAATATTCATTTATGTATTAACACTTTGTTAAAACTGATAATAAAATTGAAGATAACCTCTCTGTTTTTAATACAAAAATGATTATTCTACTTTCAATAATAAAATAAGTTTAATTTTTACAATATTTTAAATAGACATAATAAAATTAAACATATGAACGCAATGTTTTAATATATTTTCTTTAATTGCTTATTTACTTATATCATATTCCTCATAAATAAAACTCCATACTCGAGGCATTTGTCATTGAATTTTACATTAACCATGATAAGTTATTGCCAATATACCGTAGCTTTGTCATGTAATGTCTAACTATATCATGCATTTGAATACAATGGACTTTTCGATATTTTTTATATAGAATGAAAGTGTAAATGCAATATTTATTTGTGCATTTACACTTTGTTAAAACTGATAATAAAGTTAAATATATAATTATCTGTCTAATACTCAAATTATTACTCTACTTTCACTAATAAAACAAGTTAAATTTTACAATATTTTAAGTAGACATAATAATAAAATTAAACTTATTAACGTAATGTTTTAATATATTTTCATGAATTGCTTATTTACTTATATTTTATTTCTGATTAATAAAACTTTCTACTCAAGGCATTTGCAACTGAATTTTACATTAATCATGATCAATGATTACCAATATAAAGTAGCTTTGTTATATTAAGTCTCAATATATCAGGCATTCGAACACAGTAGACTTTAGTACGTTATTTTTTATTGAATGAAAGTGTAAATACACATATCATTTGTGTATTAACATTTTGTTAAAATTAATAATAAAATTGAACATAACCTCTCTGTTTTTAATACTCAAATGATTATTCTACTTTTACTGATAAAACAAGTTAAATTTTATAATATTTTAAGTAGACATAATAATAAAATTAAACATATGAACGTAATGTTTTAATATATTTTCTTGAATTGCTTATTTACTTATATTTTATTTCCCATAAATAAAACTCCATACTCAATGCATTTGCAACTGAATTTTACATTAATCAGGATCAATGTATACCAATATACCGTAGCTTTGTCATATTACGTCTCAATATATCAGGCACTCGAATACAATGGATTTTCCGATATTTTTTTTTTATTGAATAAAAGTGTAAATGCAATATTCATTTGTGTATTAACATTTTGTTAAAACTAGTAATAAAATTAAAGATAATCCGTCTGTTTTTAATACTCAAATGATTATTCTACTTTTACTGATAAAACAAGTTAAATTTTACAATATTTTAAGTAGACATAATAATAAAATTAAACATATGAACGCAATGTTTAATATATTTTCTTCAATTACTTATTACATTTTATTTCTCATAAATAAAACCCCATACTCAAGTCATTTGCAATTGAATTTTACATTAATCAGGATCAATGTTTACCAATATACCGTAACTTTGTCATATTACTACTCAATATATCAATCATTCGAACACAATAGACTTTTCCACCTTATTTTTTATTGAATGAAAGTGTAAATGCAATATTCATTTGTGTATTAACACTTTGTTAAAATTAATAATAAAATTGAAGATAAACTCTCGGTCTTTAATAATCAAATAATTATTCTACTTAAACTAATAATATATCTATATATACATATACATATATATATATATACATATACATATACATATATATACATATGCATATACATATATATATACAATATATATATACATATATATACACATATATATACATATGTACACACACATATATATATACATATATATACATATACATATATATATATATATATATATATATATATATATATATATATATATATATATATATATATATAATATATATATATATATATATATATATATATAATATAATATAATATAAAATTGTAGTGTGTCTTATACTAAACAATATGATTAATAGAATATATCGAAATGTAATTAAGTCTAGATATGCTATCTAAGGTATAACTAGTACTAGATTATCAGTAGTTATCAGGAGAGACATCGATCTCGTAACTGGACAAATGTATGTTCAGAGCACGAGGTGTCCTAAAATCCGCCGAGTTCGATAAAGGTGACTGGGAAGCTTAAAATATGCTGCTGGTAGTAATATCTTCCGAGTACTCAACCAATACCTCTGGGGGTGGATGTTCAAGTCTATGGTTATTAGTCTTTGTTTCTAAATTAAGAAGACTGATTTGAGCACAGAGGTTGTTTCACCTTAGTGGTGCTCATTAAACGAAATGAGCACACTTTATTTTAAAGCGAGTAGCGTATTGTCAAATGTGCTTGGATATACTACTTGGTATACAATAAGTTACATTCGGTTCAACGTTTTTTTACCTCTTCTAGAAAGCCTTCCCCAAAGATATAAAGGACAGGAGAGGTCTGGGCTAGGAAGAGATTTTGGACCTCTCCCAACCAAAAGAAGGGCCCGCTGGTTTCAACCCTCCATTCTCGAACTGATCCCAGTTTTCTTCTCAGCGGGGTCAGTGTCTGCATTTTTTTTAGTACAAGATTGTTACCAGAGGAGAGAGGAGGGTGAACGCTGCTGGTATCCGCTGTTTGCGGAATAGATTTTTGGGGCGATCCAGACAAAGAAAAAGGCGACAGCATTTTCGCGAGACCGACGCCTAATCCAAAGGAGTCTTCCATATCTACAATTGATAAGTTGTATTCCAGTTCTATTCCTTAGACATTTAACTGTGTAAAATCATTTAATAAAGACATACTTGACTAGGTGTGCATTAATGAGTTTTAATTTCTTCTTTCTTAAACATTAAAACATCGTAACATTATTCATACAGTTAGTCCAACTGGCATTGGATGCAACAACAACATAACCAGTGCTTATCCCGAAAAAAAATTTATTGTTTATTACATCAAATTTAAAAATTTCGAGCTTTTATCATCAACTTTTAAACTTTTGGGTATTATCAAATTTGATAATATATTAAATATACCTTTTGAATTTTAGATAGGAGAAAAATAATATGGATTTAAAAATATTTTCAAAGTTTCCTACCAATTGTCTAGCTTGTCAAGTTAACAATTTTATGCATTAATCCAGTAATTTAAAATATTAGATTATTAAATTAAAACATATAAATATGAATTTAAACAATAACTGCAAAATTTTTTCCATTTTGTGTCTTTAGCCCTATTCAAATCTATTATCGTATTTTTACTAGCATTAATTAACCCTACAATAATACTAGCATATTATCCAAAAATAT
>CM063511.1:32145345-32170345 GCA_032207245.1 Pardosa pseudoannulata | reverse complement strand
TTTTGATTATACAAAAGCACAATAAAAGTTTAACTTAATCACAATTTTAAAAATAATTTCATTGAATTTTAGTTAAATATAAAACTTAGTAGAGCAGATGTTTTTCACTATAGTAATACGAAATATTTCTAATTGCTTAAAATTATGTAGTTATGTAGTATTACAACTGTGATTGTTAATAAAATCCTAAAGGGAAAAATTCTAATTAAAAACAAACTTCAGTATTCTACAATTCCTTTATTTGAAGTACAACATATTTGATATTTGGATTTTTATTCCAACTGCGCAGTTAAAGAATTACATAAAGGATATTTTAATTCTTATCAAATAATTATTACAACATAAATAAAATTTAATAATACTTATTGAAATTTGTAAAATATGAATAGCAATGTTCACCCTTGCAATATATAAAAAGAATAATTATGGAAAATAAAGAGTATTTTTTGTATATCTGGAATATCTAGAAACATAAAATGAGAAAAAAAACACTTTTTATCAAATACAAATTAATATTTTAATCCACAAAATGAAATCTATTTTAAACAGGATTAAAACTCAAAGTTTGGTAGTATCTTCAGAATGCATGAGTAGGTTTAGATGCAGAATAAATAACGGGTAGTGTTTGAATAATCCTAAATCGTGGAAAAGTTTTTTCATACAGTAAACCATTTGCAAAGGTACAGTTCTATACCATCCACTTTAAGTGAAAAAATAAGTATTTTAAAACTCAAAGTTTGGTACTATCTTTAGAACGTATGAGTGGGTTTACATAAAAAATAAATAACCAGTAGTGTTTGAATAATTCTAAATCGTAAAGTTTTTTATAACATTAAACAATTTTCAAAGTTACAGTTCACACCATCCCTTTAAATGAAAAAAAAGTGTTTTAAAACTCAAAGTTTGTTAGTATCTTTAGAATGCATGAGTAGGTTTAGATGCAGAATAAATAACGGGTAGTGTTTGAATAATCCTAAATCGTGGAAAAGTTTTTTATAACGCTAAACTATTTACAAAGTTACAGTTGCATTCCCTTCACTTTAAATGAAAAAAATAAGTCTTTTTAAACTGAAAGTTTGGTAGTATCTTTAGAATGCATGAGTAGGTTTAGATGCAGAATAAATAACGGGTAGTGTTTGAATAATCCTAAATCGTGCAAAAGTTTTTTATAACGCTAAACTATTTGTAAAATTACAGTTTCATAACATCCACTTTAAATGAAAATATAAGTCTTTTAGAGCTCAAAGTTTGGTAGTATCTTTAGAATTCAAGAGTGGGTTTAAAAGGCAGAATAAATAACCGGTAGTATTTGAATAATCCTAAATCGTGGAAAAGTTTTTTTAATGACAAACTAGTTTATATTTTTTGTTGTATTAATCTCATGGAAAATTACAGTTGCAATTACCATCCACTTTAAATAAAAAAATAATTGTTTTAAAACTCAAAGTTTGGTAGTATCTTCAGAATGCATGAGTCGGTTTAGATGTACAATAAATAACGAGTAGTGTTTGAATAATCCTAAATCGTGGAAAAGTTTTTTATAACGCTAAACTATTTTATATTGTTTGTTGTCTTATTCTAATGCAAAATTACAGTTGCATACCATCCAATTTAAATAAAAAAATAAGAGTTTTAAAGCTCAAAGTTTGGTAGTATCTTTAAAATGCATGACTGGGTTTAAATGCAGAATAAATAACCGGTAGTGTTTGAATAATCCTAAATCGTGGATTTTTTTTTTTTAATGCCAAACTATTTTATATTTTTTGTTGTATTAATCTAATGGAAAATTACAGTTGCAATTACAATCCACTTTAAATGAAAAAATAAGTGTTTTAAAGCTCAAAATTTGGTAGTGTCTTTAGAATGCATGATTGGGTTTAGATGCAGAATAAATAACCGGTAGTGTTTGTATAATTCTAAGTCGTGAAAAAGTTTTTTCTAACGTTAAACTATTTGCAAAGTTACAGTTGCATACCATCCACTTTAAATGAAAAAATAAGTGTTTTCAAGATCAAAGTTTGGTAATATCTTTAGAATGCATGATTGGGTTTAAATGCAGAATAAATAATCGGTATTGTTTGAATAATCCTAAGTCGTGGAAAGGTTTTTCTTAATTCCAAACTATTTTCTATTGTTTGCTGTATTAATCTAATGCAAAATTACAGTTGCAATTTCCATCCACTTTAAATGAAAAAATAAGTATTTTAAAGCTCATAGTTTGGTAGTATCTTCAGAATGCATGAGTCGGTTTAGATGTACAATAAATAACGAGTAGGGTTTGATTAATCCTAAATCGTGGAAACGTTTTTTCTAACGCTAAACTATTTGCAAAGTTACAGTTTCATACCAGCCAATTTAAATGAAATAATAAGTGTTTTGAAGACGTTGAACTTCGAAAAAGAAGTATGGGGAGAATTGATTCCTTGTTTCTTTCTTTAATTGTCAACCTATTAAGTTGACGAAAAAACACGACCACCTATTAAGAGGCTATTTATATTCAGGAATTTTAGAGTTGTTCAAGTATCAATTAAAATAAAGTGAACTTTCTTTCATTACTAAAGCATTTTTTAAACATTTCTTTCCTCTTTAAGAAAAATTATTCTTGTTAAGTTATGTTACGTAAATTTTTCTACCTAAGGAATTTAGCAGTGAAGTTTAGATAATTAAAAATTCTTAAAATACTATAAAAGCTTCTTGAAAATTTCAAAAAATGTATACTTATTTTTCACAAAATTAAATAGACATATTAATATTTTTACTTGATTTATTCTTTAGTAAGTTATATTTATGTTCGTTGCATTATTATTTAATTATGTTGTTTAATCATCCATTACCTTTATCATTATAAAATAGTATGTAATGAAGTTAAAGATTTAATATTTTAAAGAAATATTCGTTTAATGAACAGTTTCTTCAAACTATGCATAAGTCAAGTATTTTAAAAAGTATTTTAGAAAGTAAATAAGAAAATATACAGTTTGTTTCAAAATGGTAGATCAACAAAAAACTTTTATCATATCTTATCACTGAAAATAAAAAGGAAAAAATGTTGAAAATGCAGTTCAGGGTGTCCCCTTGCTTTATTGACGATGTTTTTAGACGCCAATCGGGGTAACATGTCATTTAAAATAGCGGAGATAAATATTCATAAGAACAATAAAAATTCAATAAAAAGCATAAACTATGAGTATTAAAATTGTAAAAAGCAAAGTGTAGGTAAAATCTATACACATATTGTGGCAAACGCAGGATTACACATTTTTGGAAATTTCTAGATTTAACGGAAATGTAATAGAAAATATGGGTACACACTTACTTTATGAAAGCAATGTATATGAAAAAAAAGCAGAAACTGTGAATATCCTAATATTTAAAACTACAAAAAAAGTTATACACAATTGTAGTCTATAAAATCTCGGGCTGCCACATACGAAAAAAAACTTGCATATTTGGTGAACACATATATTTCTACACATATTGTAGAAACACGTGGATCAAAATTTTTGAAAATTTCTAGATCTAATGGAAATTTAAGAGAAAATATGGACACATACAATATATGGGTTATTTCTACATATATTGTAGAAAACGCATGGATAAAAATTTTTGAAAATTTCTAGATCTAACGGAAATATAATAGAAAATATGGGTACATACTTTATAAAAACAATGTACATGAAAAAAAAAGCAGAAACTGTGAATATTCTAATATTTAAAACTGGAATAAAAAATTATACATAATTGTAGACGATAAAATCTAGGGCTGCCATATGAAAAAAAAACTTGCATATGCGTTATTGCTAAAAAATATTTACCTAACAATTTTATAACACGATGTACTATTTAAGAATTTACAAAAGATCAAGGACACTTAGTTTTTTTAATCTTTATATACTTTATGAAAATTACACTCACATTGTATCTGAAATACGTATATGGATTGATAATCTAAAACAGTTATATATTCCTTAATATTGATTAATAACACTAAATCTTTCATACTTAATATGATAGAAAGATGTTGAGGGGAATTTAAATTGTATTTCGAGATTTATAAATACATACAACTTAATTTTTAACTAATTTCTTTAACTATAGTTCAAATATAGACTATAATTACTTACTTTCAATTAAAATTCCTTTTCTTTCAACGTTTACAATACAATTATGCCTCCTAAATCAAAACAATATATCTTCCCAATAAAATGGCTCATTGTCAAAACCTTATATGTTGTTTTAATAAAATTTTTAAAAATAACTAAAAATTAAAATAGTATTTTATAGATTAGTATTAAGAAAATGAATTAATATATCCAATTAATAAAATAAATTTAGGAACTAAATAGAAACAAAATTTATCTACACAATTTTATTCTGATTTTATATTGCTTTGACACAATTTTGACACGTTTGACAACGAAAATAAAACTATTGAAATCTTTAAACATAACAGATTTACTTCTATTATTAAAGTATCCCTTTGTTACTTTAATAGCTTGTGTTACCCAAGATATTAAAGACGTTATTTAATTTTTAAATCTAAATTACAGCCCTTCCATTATGCAGAATTGTATTACTATGTAATTCTAGAACACAAAGGATAAATATAAAGGGAAAAGTATGAAAAAAATCAAATATTTTAAATCTCTTACTCGTTCCGCTGTTTTAGACTAAAAATAGATAATTCAAAAAAAATAGAACTTCATGTATGTACCAAAAACAACCAGTGATATGATGTTTCAAGATGACTGGGGGGAGTTGAGACCCCCCCTCTGGTTAAAACTAGTTTTTATGATGCATCAACTCTCCCAGAAACATCATACATCATGGAAACATCATACAAACACAATAAAGTGTACAAAATATAAATGAGTATAAAAAGGGGAAGAACCCCATAAGGAAGCACCAAGCAGAATTAACCAATTAATGAAGGAGCAAACAAAGCCAGAATCATCATTCGAAACTCTGATACACTTCGTTAAATAACTCTTAGCATTTCATAATAAATCTATTGTGGCATTCGGTAATAGTTAGACTGAAATAAATGTTTAAAATGCTTATCTAAAAACGAGTAGGATATCCACTAATAAGTGCCTGTTGTATATATTGTATTATATGCTTATACATTATGTCAACATCGCTTTTTAGTCTATTGCACCTAACTAAAAAGTTAAGGATTATGTTTCGTTTAATTTTTTGTCGTAAACAGGTGTTGCAAGAAGAAAATCGGTTAATATTAAATAAATATCCATCGCGTTTATCCAATAATTTAAATTGAACTTTACTATTAGTAAGATTTAAACAAAAAATTTAACTCACCTTCATCATTTTTAACAGTTTCAATCAATTCTAATTCATCAGGTTAAAAACATAGCGACAAATCCATGTAACTGAAAAAAAAACAGATTAAAATATTGACATATAAATGTATATATATATATATATATATATATATATATATATATATATATATATATATATATATATATATATATCAGTTTCGTGCGGTAGGTTTTCATGCAGGTTGTGCAGAGAACATTGATTTTCCAATAAATCTTTAATTATTAAGACATCTGAGTTCTCTATTCTAAAACGGGTTAATTATTATGAATATAAATTTAAAGATTAGAATAAATAAAATATTTACCTAGGAGTAGTCGAGTTATAACTATAAAAACAGCTCAACTTATGAGAATTCTACTAGCACTGAAGCAAAATTCATGTCTTTTGCTGTATGGTATCATATGGGCGTCGAAAATCGACGCTTCAGTCTTTTATGTTCAGCAAATGTAGCACCACATGGCGCCCGCCGCTGCGATGCCGACAAACGGAATGTCTATTTCACGTGCAGAGGATTTCACTGTACGCTGGCACAATAGAGCAAACTGTTTCTTGTTCGGTGAGGGGATTAAATTATATTTATTAATTGTTTTTAGCACTTGAAAATCATATATTCTGCGAAAAACATCTTCACAGTTTTTAAAAACAAAACCAGAGATATAGTGTTACATAATATAGCTTATATACTGTATGTAAGACACAATGCATGGTAAATTTTTGACATTTCTGTTAAAATTCGTTTCTTTAAAACAAAACAACATTGTTTTTCAGCTAATTATTTCAATAAATATAATACATCACCGAAATTAATATACCACACTAAAACATTTCACTTTATATTGATGAAATACTTCTTTTATATTTCTATGAAAACAAAATCTTACAATATATAAATTTAGACATTAACCGTCTGAAAAATCGTATGGCCAGTTAATCAGTTAAAAAACCGAAAGAAAAAAGTCCCTGCTATAATACAACGCTTAATAAACCGTAACTTCGGATGATTCTGAATGCGAAGTGCAGAAAAAATAGCTGCACTTGCTTCAGTGCCATAGTATGCTGTTCTTCTCCAGTAGCCCATACATATAAAGCGTGATTTTCAATTTAGTGCGCAGTGCGTACACATCAGAACTTCCTATGTTCGTTTGCGCGCTACGTGGTGCAGCACCTAGTACCGCACGCACTGCGGGAATACAAGCAAGTAAATCAACATAATATTTGAATATATTATAAATAATATTTATTATATACCATATAAAGATAGGTAGACATAGGTGCAGAAAATTATTGTCCCTCATAATTTTGCCAGAGTGTGCAGTGCACACCCTGCACATATGGACCGCACGCCACTGATATATATATATATATATATAATATAATATTATATTATATATATATATATATATATATATATATATATATATTCAAAACGTAAGTAAAATTAAAATTGTATTTTATAGATTAGTATTAAGAATATGAATTAATTAATGCAATTAATAAAATAAGTTTAGGAACAAAATATAAACAAAATTATGCTACACAATTTTATCCTGATTTTATATTATTTTGTAACAATTGTGACACGTTTGTACAACGAAAACAAAACCATTGAATTCTTCAAAGAATAACAGCTTTACTTCTATTATAAAAGTATCCCTTTGTTACTTGAAAAGCTTGGGTTACCCAAGACAAATAAAGACGTTATTTAATTTTTTAATCAAAATTACAGCACTTCCATTTCGTGGAATTGTATTAGTGTGTAATTCTAGAACACAAAGGATAAGTATGAAGGGAAAAGCATGAGAAAAAATCAAATACTTTAAATCTCTTACTCGTTCCGCTGTTTTAAATTACACAACTAAGCTTTTGTTGAAAATTAATTTTAGTCTTCACAATAGAATTCTCAAAAAGTTAATTACTTTTTTTCTGGAGTCATTTTCGGAGTTAAAATGGCGTTAAAGTTAATTTAGGGGATAACGGCAAAATTTGGCGTGAATGCTTGTTTCAGATAATCACTGAGATATAAAATACCTGAAAATTTTAAAATTTTATGCTCTTTGGATTCTTATTAGGGTTAGCTGAAATTGAACATTAAGGAATATGAAAAGCAAAAATCTGTTCCTTTCAAATTATCCTTTTGAGGTTCAAAGAAGTTCATGAAAATCTTTTACTGTTTATAACCTAATGACTTCTTTATGCGCTAATTAGGTAATCATCGATGAAATGTAAATCAAAAAGATTTAGCAGCTGAATCAAAAATAAGTTTTAAAATATTCAGTAAAGAAGTACGCTGTGAATATTCATTAAATTAGTGACTTTCAATCTTGCATGTGCTATATTTAGACTCAACTATAAAAATAGATGATTAGCTAATTCATAATTGTAAACTGAAAACATTATGTTTAATAATCTAAACTTATATTTCAACTGTTACAAATTCATATGATTAACCCATACCTTAACACTTTTATTTTTTCACTAATTATATCTAAAAATGTCACATTTTTTATTTACTATTTTTGTTCATTTTACATTTTTTTTTATCCGAACGATTGCCGAATTGTTAGGGTTTTGGCCTTCGGGACCGGAGTTCGTGGGTTCGAATCTCACTGTGACATGGATATTCGTAGCCGTTCAAAATCGGCTATAGGCAGTAGATCTCGGTTTCATTAGCCCTCTTGTAAAAGTAGACGGTAGCGCTCCAAAACCAAAAAAAATCATTTTACATTTTTAGGCTGGGAAAATGCTATCAAAAGCATTCATTCTTCCCTGGAAATGTTTTCCCTGGAAGTTGTTTTTCCTTGTACGACAGTCAGGAAAGTTTATATATATATATATCTAATATATATATATATATATATATATATATATATATATATATATATATATATATATACAGTTGTGCAAATAAAAATACAAATTTTTTCGATTACAATTAATGTACAATTATTTCCGAATATAAATACTACAAGTACATTTACTTAACATACTTTTTTTTAAATCAGATATAGTGATAAATCTTGAAAGAGTACAAGAAGCATAGTCCAGCGTCTTTGTGGATTAAAAAATACCTAGTCTCTAATTGTTTTACCGCCTCATTTTTCTTCAGTGAACACACATAACACTAATTTTCAGGTCTTAGTTTTTTTATCTGTAGGTGGAATTACATTTAAAATGTATCTATCGATCATCCTCCCAAGAATTCCTGGAAATTCAAGGCAAAAATTCAAAGATAAAAACTAGCTGAGTAATGCAGAACATATCAGAAAGCCCTCGCTTTTGAACCAAAGAAAAAACTTACATTTTGTGGACATCTATACGATTACTTTGACATACGGCGAAAACAGGAGAATGATAAAGAAATGAGATTGCCCTACGAGGTGGTATATGCCATACGGGCAAATCATTAAATACACTGCAACCGATTACGTACGGTGTATGTGCGAAGCAGGCAATGAATTAAACTGGAAAGTAATATCTTATTACGTATAGAAAAATACTGTTTTTAATAGTGAGTAAAAGAAATCTGTGTCTTGAAGAACGATATTGTATTAGTAGCTTTTTTAGGAAAGCCTTTAACGCAAGTCAACATATACGTGCTCTAAAAACCATTTATCATTTTAGGATAACTTTGAAAAATATTCGAATTTCTCGTGGAAGTATGAACAACCTTTAAACCGATTGAACAATTTCTTATCACAAGACAATGTGTACAAAAATAAATTGGTTGAAGTGTTTCCAAATGTACACAAAAAATCTGTTCATTGTTCGACAGTGCAATGAATCCTCAACTTACAGAAACACGTTGGCATGTTATAAAGTCTTATACATAACAGTACATTTACAATTAAATTTGCTACATTTTACGACAGTGTTCCGCAAAATATTAGGAATAGATTCCGCACCAGATTAGAAAGGGGATATTATCCAATAACATGCTTCAAGCCTATTTCTTGCATATTTTTGTTCATTTTACATCTGTAAGTTAGAAAATATTATTAAAAGTGTTCATTCGATTTATTTTAAGCGTACATAACAATATTGTTTGAAGGAAATGTTTTCCCTAGAAGTTGTGTTTCATTTACGCCATTCATGAAGTTAGATATACAGTTGTGTATATAAAAATACAAATTTTCACGATTACATTTACTATACAATTATTTCCGGATGCAAATAGTACAAGTACATTTACTTAACAGATTTTTTTAAAAATCAGATTTATTGCGATAAATCTGGGATATTGTTTTTAATATCGAGTAAATGAAATCTGTGACTTGATGCACGGTATTGTATTAGTAGCTTATTTAGGAAAGCCTTTAACACAAGTCAACATATATGTACTCTAAAAACCATTTATTCCTTTTAGGATAACTTTGAAAAATATTCGGATGTCTCGTGGGATTGTGAAAAACCTTTAAACCAATTGAACCTGAGACCGATAGAACAATTTCTTATCACAAGACAATATGTACAAAAATAAATCAGTTAAAGTGTTTCCAAATATGCACAAAAATTCTGTTCATTGTTCGACAGTGCAATGAATCCTCAATTTACAGAAACACGTTGACATGGGATAAAGTCTTAAACATAACAGTACATTTGCTACATTTTTCGACAGTGTTCCGCAAAGATTAGAAAAAGATTCTGCACCAGATTAGAAAGGGGATATTATGCATTAACATACTTCAAGCCTATTTCTTTGTCCTTGATATGCTCAGTCCTAGAAATGTTTTTTTCTCTTTCTTTATTCTTAATTATTGTGACAGTCTGTAATAACACAATACATGTCAATTCATAATTGTAATCGGAAACTTTTATGTGCCGTAATGTAAACTTGTATTTCCATTGTTACAAATTCACATACTTAACCCATCTCTTAACACTTTTATTTTTTTCACGAATTCAATCCAAAAATACCACGTATTTGTATTGGATATTTTTGTTCATTTTACATTTGTAAGCTGGAAAATATTATTAAAAGTGTTCATTCAATTTATTTTAAGCATGCATAACAATATTTTTTTAAGGAAATGTTTTCCCTGGAAGTCGTCTTCTCTTTTACGCCATTCATGGAAGTTAGATATACAGTTCTGTATATAAAAATACAAATTTTCACGATTACAGTTACTAAACAATTATTTCCGAATGCAAATACTACAAGTACATTTACTTAACATGTTTTTTCAAAAATCTGATTTATTGGGATAAATCTTTAATGAGGGCAAGAGGCATAGTCCAACGTCACAGTCCGATCAAAAATACCTAGTCTCTAATACATTTGCCACATCATTTTTCTTCAGTGAACACACATAACACTAGTTTTCAGGTCTTGTATTTTAGTCTGTAGGTGGAATTACCTCTAAAATGACTCTCTTGGTCATCCTCCCATAAAATCATGCCGAAGTCAAGCCAAAAACTCAAAGATAAAGACTAGTGGGGTAATGCCTCGCTTTTAAACCCAAGAGAATACATTTCGAAAACTAATATTTTGTGGACATCTATACGACTAATTTGACACTTAAAATGCAAAAGAGATAAGGCCAAAACAGTGAGAAAGAAAAATAATGCAGAATGCCCTACACGCCTTACTGGCAAATCAACGAATGCACTGTAACCGATTACGTAAGGTGTACTTGCGAATCAGGCAACTGATTAAGCAGGAAAGTAATATGTTATATGTGTTATTATTCAAAATATTCTTTTTAATATCGAGTAAATGAAATCTGTGACTTGAAGCACAGTATTCTAATAGTAGCTTTTTTAGTAAAGTATTTATCACAAGTCAACATGTATGCGCTTTAAAAACCAGTTATTCATTTTAAGATACCTTTGAAGAATGCTGGGATTTCTCGTGGAAGAATGGAAAACCTTTAAACCGATTGAATTGCTTATCACAAGACGTGGTGTACAAAAATGTGTCGGTTAAAGGGTTTCCAAATGTACACAGAAATCTTTTCATTATTCGATAGTACAATGAATCATCTACTTACAGAAACAAGTTGGTATTAAACATAACAGTACACTAAATTGCTACATTTTACTACAGTGTTCCACAGAAAGCCAGAGTCATTTAGAAAGTGACGATTGCTTTTTTTACCAGATTAGAAATGGAATATTATCCAATAAAATACTTCATGCTTTTTTTCTTTGTACTTGATATGGTCTGTTCTAGAAATGGTCTGTTTTTTCAGTTTCTTTATTCTTATTTATTGTGACAGCCTGTGCAATAACACAATGCATGTCGGTTTCTTTGTTCTTAAAATAGTCTGTCTAGAAATATTTTGTTCTGTGTCTTTATACTTAATTCTTGTAACAGTCTGTGCAATGACACAATGCAAGTCTGCTTCATATGAAATTATAAGCATATGTTATTGGCAACAGAAGAAAGCGAAATACGTACATACAAATACATATATATAAATATATATATATATATATATATATATATATATATATATAATATATATATATATATATATATATATATATTATATATAAAATGGGATATATTTATATAAATATATATAAATATATATATGAAATATATTTTTATATGTATAATAAAATGATTGTTTTATATATATTATATATATAATATATATATATATATATATATATGTTATATATATATATATATATATATATATTATATATTATATATATATATATATATATATATATATATATGTATAATATTATATATATATATATATAAGTGTTGATATAAATATATTGCTAATTTTTATATATAAGTTCTTATTATATATATATATATATTAGTATATATTTCTATTTAATATATAATAAAATATAAATATATATTATATATATATCTGTTGTCTAAAATGGCAATTTTCTAGAAATAAGGGTTATCACCTGACATATTATATGCATTGTTTTTATGTACAGATCTAAAATAACACAAGCGACATTATGTAAACTTTAATGCAATACAGCATGTTTTATAATTAAATATATATCTATAAATATATATAAATTATATAATCTAAAAATATATAAAAATATTTATATAAATAATATAGAGAAATTGACAACTATCATATAATAAAATTATAATAAATATGTGTTAATGTATATTTCTAGTAAAATTTTTATGATGAAGAATGCAAAAATATAGTCTTTTTACTTTATTACATGCACTGTTTTCAAAAAAATTCAATCTTTCAAAAAAGTTATATTCTTTCTTTTTTGTCTCAGCTAATAAAATGGCAATTTTTCTGAATAAGGTTTCACTGAATTTTTTCTTACTGTAACTGATATATTCATAAAATAACACAAGAATTATTAATGAACATGCAATCATTTCTAATAATTACATTACAGTAAATACTGATTTATACTGAAGTATTCTATACATTTGAAACTATCTGTAAAAAATGTATAAGAATATTATCTGTTGACAGAGATAATAGAGAAAATTAGAGCACAACTATCATATGAATCATAATGAAGTCTAGCAAGTAATTCTGTTGTTGATAATGCATTTGCAACGTCTTTTACTTCTGCTATTCATCTCTTACGATGACAGCTGAAGGAATGAGCAAATTACGTGGGGAGAATTTTCCTTCATTTGATTTACCCATGCATGAACTACCCGTCGGTTTCATCTGCTAATTACTAAGTGGAAATTACAGGTTTCAAAACTGTTATCTTTTTCTGTTACTGTATTTACACTAAAACTTTGATACCCATTCATTGCGATATAATATATTTGTTACATATAGAAATTCACTTTCATTTGCTGAATTTTATTCATCTTTGTTTAACAGTTTTTATTATTAAGCTATTATTAAGAACTTATACCATTTTGCACTAATGTATGAGGTAAACACATATAAGAAGTGTCACTGAAGATAAACAGTTAGTCATCTATTTTAAATTAATTTACATTATTTTACATTAATTTACATTAGTTTACATTAAAAAAATGAGCCATTGAAGAGATAGTTAATGGGTTTAGTTCCACGGATATCCCTGCTTTTGCATCAATGAAACTGTATTCATTTAATCGAATCATATTATGATAAAGAGATAATTGTTTAATTGATTCATAGTACGAATAATCGATAAGATACTTTAATACAATAAGTTTAATATATTTCTAGTATTATATCTCTGTTATTTGATGGTTTGGGAAATTAATATTATTTTTTTAGAAAGGTACTTCGAATATATATTGAAGCATACAGTCGATTAGCCAACGAACTCAGTGGCCGAATGGTCAAAGCGTGCGATTCAAACCCGAAGATTGTGGGTTCGTTGCTTGCTATGGCGGTTGATCCAAAGTATGTATTTTTAATTTAAAAACGTTATTTACTGTTTCTGTTTTATCTTCTTTGTCTATTTAATGTTCTTGAACATTCTAAATTTTTCTTTAATATGTAAATTAGTTATTACTCGAATATTCTGTTCGGGTATAAAAGCTGATACCCACTAGTTTTAGGAAACTTCTCGATCTTGTAAATTTGCGAGTTGCTACTTAGCTTCAATAAATTCTTCTGTTGAGTTAAACGGGGTGTTCATTCGAATCTTCGTGACAATATATCATAAGACATTTTTTTTAAATCTTTTGTTTTTTATAATAAAGAATATTTTGGATTTTTAATAAATTCATATATTTTGTAAAGTTAATAAATTATTAAAATTTATATAAATTACCTCATAAATGATCGTATTTTTTAATAAAATATTACTCAAATTGTTTATCGTTATTTGAAATATACTTTTTATCATAAACAACATCATTTAATAAATGTAAAATCGGTATGGCACATTTCAATTTACCAATTTGCCCAGAGAACAGGGACAAGGTTGGAGGCAAAAACTTCAACTTACTTTTAAAAGTCTTTCAATTGTCAAACTTTTATGGGAAATACAAACTATAAATTACTCCTAGACCTTTTGAAATGCTTATAGTATCTATAAGCATTTCAAAAGGCCTAGGAGTATTTTAAAGTCTACACATACCAGAAACATACGTACTCTAGAATTTTACAGCTCAAAAAGTGAAAAAATGTCCCCGAGAGGTACACTTCCATTTTGCTCGCTGTGAGAACACGATTAAGATTCGTGCCAAGACCAAGTAAAGATATTAACTTTCAGTTTCAAAGTGAATTCATACATTCAGCAACGTATTGTTCACCAGACGTGATTCCAGAGTTATAGTTATTAAAGCTTGTACTTGTGTAGAATTATCTGTCGCAAGAAGATAGTTATTAACTGAACTGTTTTTGATTTTCTAAATCTGATCCAATTTTTCAAATTATTATGTAAGTAATTCATACGATAAACTCAATTAGCACATGCTCTTCATCGTTAGTGAAAATTGTTTTCTAAATATAATTATAATTATCTAGTTTATATAATTATAATTATCCGTTTCGTCTTGAATTCATAAATTCAGCAACTGACTGTTCCAGAAGTGGTTCCAGAGTTAAGATTATCAAAGATTGTAATTCTGTATATTTATCTGCCTCAAGAAAATATTTATTAGCTGAATTATTTTTGTTTTTCTAAAACTAATCCAATTTTTAAATTTGTTATGTACGTAATTCATACCATAAATTCAATTATTAGACTGTTAAGTTTATCAAAGACTGCACTTCAGTATAATTATCTGCTTCAAGAGAATATTTACTTGCTGAATTATATTTTTTTAACGAATCTAATTTTCAAATTTGTTTATGTATAAAATTCAAACCATAAATTCAATTAGTAGATGATTTTAATCGTTAGTGAACATTGTTTTTTAATTGTAATTATAATATTCTAGTTTATATAATTATCTAGTTTATCTAGTTTAAAACTAGTTAACAATTATCTTGTTTATATAATTATATTTATGAGTATCAAGGTGAATTCATACATTCTTCAACGGATTGTTCACAAGGAGTAATTCCACAGTTGAGATTATCAAAGATTATACTTCTGTATGATTATCTGTTGCAAGAAGATATTTATTAACTGAACTGTTTTTGTTTTCCTAAAACTTATCCAATTTTTAAATTTGTTATTTACGTAATTCATACCATAAACTAGTAGATAATCTTAATCGTTGGCGAATATTTTTTCTAATTATAATTATCTAGTTTATCTAGTTTAAAACTAGTTTATAATTATCTTGTTTATATAATTATATTTATGAGTATCAATGTGAATTCATACATTTTACAACGGATTTTTGACCAGGAGTAATTCCACAGTTCAGATTATCAAAGATTATACTTCTGTATAATTATCTGTTGCAAGAAGATATTTATTAACTGAACTGTTTTTGTTTTCCTAAAACATCCAATTTTCAAGTTTGTTATTTACGTAATTCATACCATAAATTAAACTAGTAGATAATCTTAATAGTTGGTGAATATTTTTCTAATTATAATTATCTAGTTTATCTAGTTTATATGATTATAATTATCAGTGCCAAGGTGAATTCATACATTCAACAACGGATTGTTATTATCTGTAGTTAGAAAATATTTATTAGCTAAACTACGCATTGTATAATTATCTGTAGTTAGGAAATATTTATTAGCTAAACTGATTTTGATATTCTAACACAGATCCAATTTTTAATTTGTTATGTACGTTATTCATACCATAAATTCAATTAGTTGGTAATCTTAATAGTTAGTGAACATTGTTCTCTAATTATAATTATAATTATCTAGTTTATATCTAATTCATAATTATCTAATTTATATAATTATAATTATCAGTTTCATGGGGAATTCATACATTCACGAACTGCTTTTTCACCAGACGTGATTTCAAAGATACGTTTATCAAAGATTTTACTTCTACATAATTAAATGTCGTTAGAAAATATTTATTAGCTAAACTGTAATAAGTATTAGCTAAAACATATCCAATTTTTATTACACATTTTTCATACCATAAATTCAATTAGTAGGTGATCCTAATCGTTAGTGAACATTGGTTTCTAATTATAATTATAATTATCTAGGTCATATCTATCTAATTTATATAATTATTATAATTATCAGTTTCGTTGAGAATTCATACATTCAACAACTGATTGTTCACCAGACATGATTACAGAGTTAAAGCTATCAAAGAATGTACACCTGTATATTTATCTGCTTCAAGAAAATAATTATTAGTTGAAATATTTTTTTTCTAAAATTGATTGAAAACCAATTATTAATTTTGTTTATGTAATGTAATTCATACCATAAATTTAATTAATAGATAATTTTAATCGTTAGTGAATATTGTTTTCTAATTGTAATTATAATGATCTAGTTTATATAATTATCTAATTTATCTACTTTATAGCTAGATTATAATTATATAGTTTATATAATTATATTTATAAATTTCATGGTGAATTCATACATTCAACAACGGATTGTTTACCAGAAGTGGTTCCACAGTTACGGTTATCAAACATTGGTTTTCTGTATGATTATCTACCCCAATAAAACATTTATTGGCTGAACTGTTTTGTTTGAAATTTTTAAATTCGTAATGTAAGTAATTCATACAATAATTTAATTAGTAGATAATCTTATTTATTAGTGAGCATAATTTTCTAATTATAGCAAAAGTTATCTAATAATGATATTTTCTAACAGTGATTGTCTGACGGATTCTAGGTGTGACATTCATATCAAATATTGTTTATTTGCATATTTTAAATTTTATAAATCATTGCTTGGAAAATTATGGTCATAAATATTCTATGAAATAATTTATTATTTTAAAAATATAAACACTGTTTTTATGAATTTATTTTTCTTTAAAGATTTACTTTGGATTTAAAACAATGCATTTTTTAATTATAAAACCTTTCTAAAATTATGAGTATAAAAACTGTAAATTATTCATCCTAAAAAAGTTATTAAAATAAATCTCATCTTTTATTATAATACATATAAAAGTATACACAAAATTAATATTCTTCGAAAAACATTAGCTACAGAAGAAAATTATAAACCATCCACGTAAAATATTGCAAAACCTTTAGAATTATTATTACATTATTTTTATTAAAAATATCATTTTTACTGCATTTAATCCTCCAATATATTAAACATTAGGTACATAATAATTTAAGGATATATTAGAAGATTCTTTGATGAAAAACTTTAAGAAATTTTTCATCAGAGGTTTTAAACATAGATTAAGGCAACCAAAACAAATTACATGTCATAAATGAGTTTTTAATAGAAAATGCTTAACAGGATTTACTTTTAATACTCATATTTTGGCATGTGGTTAATGCAAAATATTGCGATAAATTTTCTTCGGTTATTATAAATTGAATATTTATAATAACTATATATATATATATATATATATATATATATATATATATATATATATATATATATATATATACTTGTGTGCGTGCTAATAATTTAAGCGTTTTAAGGCAGAAAACGCAGAGAAATCTTTAGTGAAGGGGCATGAATCACTAATAACACCATAAAAAATCCCTTGAAGCGTAATAATTGAAAGAGTGCGTCTTCAGAAAGGGTTTTTGTATGAATCTTGCTCAAATGTAGTTTCTTTCTTAGATAGTTGACGCTAGCCACTCGAAACCATGTGCAATAGTCACGAATAAACGTTCTATCAAGACTTTGAATTCTCATGGGCATGCCATATATATATATATATATATATATATATATATATATATATATAGATATATATATATATATATATATATATATATATATATATATATATATATATATATATACACATACATATATTGCTGTTTTCAGTAATTTTTATGACATTTGTAACGTACAATTTAAGTACAAAAGGCAATATCTTCATAACATTTAAGTCGATTCGTGAATAAGTTTCAGTATTATTTTTGTGAGATATTTGTTTTCTATTCTATTCAATTATTTGACTTCGTTTCAGGAAAGAATTTATAAATGAAGTAGGCTGTAAAGTCATTCTGAAATATAGCTGTTTATTGAAGATAATAAACAAACAAAGACTTTGCTCGGCAGAATAAAAACTTGCTTGTGAGAGCTGGTTTGCAAACAATAACAATTTAGAGTTTGGCAGAAACTGTAACTCCTCCAAGAAAAATAAACAAAACTACTGGAGAATTGATGAAAGATGTTTAAATAAATATTCCGGCGGAATAATGATGAAAACGTTTTAAATAAATATCTTTTTTACATTTCTGAAATACTTTTATATATTTATATTTTATAATATATAAGTTAGAGCTATGAAAAATATATGCAGTGACTACTTGTACGTTTATGTATATCTGCTTAAATTAATCGTGCAAAATTAACAATATTTTTATATTTTTTTAACTTTATTTGTTTGGAAATTTAATACATACTTTCGAATATTTATTCCATGTAGGGCATAAAATCTAATTCACCTGGGTAATGAAAGGTTTTGACGAAATTTAAAGAGAAAATAATTTGCAAAATGCAAATTTAATATTAGTAACAAAAATATGATAACTTTATATGTCTTTTTTGTGAATTAGGAGAACATTTCTTTTAATATTTTGAATTAGAACAGAAAAAGTATATTTGTGTTTGTGCAAAATCTCAGAACAATGTAGAAATAAAGAAATTTGAGGATTATGCTAATGTAAATTCTATGACTCGAGAATTCCTTAAAATTAGCTAGAATTTTTATGCTTCAAAAATGTAATAAAGAATTTACTTTGAGTTAGAGCTGCGTTATCATAAACTATGTCAATAACGTTAGATGCATTCGAAAATTCATGAATTTCAGTCAACTCTATGTTCCAGAAAAATTACGCGAAATACGAATTTACGTGGGTGAGAAATCAGATACCATAAATAAACTAATGCATTAAATCTGGAATGCATGAATTCCGGGAAACTGTTATTTTTCATACTGTAAATATTGCTTTATAAATCCATCTGTTTCTTCAAGTATATAAGGAAAATTATGATGATTATTCATAATCTGGCAACTTCACACGTAAAAGCATGTTTATAATTTTTTAAAAACACGTACAGAAGTAATGGACATTTTCATTTGTGTCAAAATTCTTCCTTAGGGGATATCATTGCTTGACTAAAATAATATATATGAAATATTATATTTCTTATAGAAAAAGTGATAAAAAGTACTTCAATGTGTCACAGTTCTATATATGCAATGTCATATATATATATATATATATATATATATATATATATATATATATATATATATATATATATATACATATATATATATTATATATATATATATATATATATATATATATAAATATATATATACACACATATTATATATATATATATATATATATATATATATATATATATAATATATATATATATATATATATATATATATATATATATATATAATATATATATATATATATATATACTACATATATATATATATATATATATATATATATATATAAATATATATATATATATAACATATATATATATATATACATATATATATATATATATACACTATATATATATATATATATATATATATATATATATATATATAATTATATATATATATATATATATATATATATATATATTATATATATATATATATAATATATATATATATATATATATATATATATTTATATATATATATATATATATATATATAATATATATATATATATATATATATATATATATATATATATATATATATATATATATATATATATATATAATATAAATATATATATAAATATATATAATATATATATATATATAAATATATATACATATATATATATATAATATATTGTATATATATATATACATATATATATATATATACATATATATATATTTAACATATATATTATATATTATATAAATATATACATATAAAATATAATATATATATATATATACACATTATATATATTAATATATATATTTTCTGCTTATATACAAATATATTGCATATTACACTGCTTTATATATATATATATATATACAATTCCGCCAGTTGTCACGTACAATATTCGACCTCCAAAAATGTTCCGAAAATGGATGTATTGTACATTTATGTCAGTGCTTTCCCCCATAGAGTTTTGAGGTAGGAGGGTCAGGTCGATTGTTTAGGAACTGCACCCCTCTTTGACTGACATTTATTGAGGGATGCACCCCTACTTCCTGAGGCACAAAGACGCTGATAGCTTTTCATGGCTTTGCCAATCTCTATTTCGAAGTATTACGTTTGCGGTAACTGATGTATCTCCAATTTCACCTCTTAAATATCTTGGATGACTTTCGTAAAAAATATAAATATTTCTCTTAAAAAATATTTTTATTCGTGCTTTTAGAATCCGTTATTTCTTATGGGATGATCTCCAAGACTTGATGAGTTTTATGTGTATTAAAAATTAACAATCTATAATGTATATATATCTATTTATAAACATATAGTATACATATACGAGGATATATCTATAAAAGTGTGATAATATAAAAAATTTCTTTATACATATATAAAATTTCGTATCTATATATTTTTTATATTATAGAAAAAAAAAAATTACTGTAAGTAGAAATTACAACAAAATTGAGTATTTATATCAAGCTATCAAAACTATTTAATGTTCATTTTAAATATGAGGAAGTGTACATAATTTTTTGTTATAGATTAAATATAATAGCAATTCTTTTAATGATAAGACTTGATATAATTTTTAAATTCTATACTTTAGTAAAAATAAGTTACTTTTCATTTACCTAAATTGTTTTGTTTGAATTTGATTACATTATCATATTTAAATATAATTCTAGTTAAACAGACACCTTAAGTTATTTGGCCCACATCTTAAGCCTAAAATCTTAATAATTTCTAGACAACATAAAATGAGGAAAATCTTAAGAAGATAATCTATAAAATATCTCAAGATTATATTCTGAAAAAATTCTTGAGAATTTAGATTTATGTGGGTCACATAACTTAAGATATTCTGAAGAATTATGGAAATTAGATACATTCAAATATTCTTAAGATATTCTGAAGAAGTATAGAAATTGGATACATTCAAATACTCTTAAAATATTGAAAAAAAATTACAAGAATTTGAATTAAGGAAATATTTTTGAATTTTTTTAAATTTTGAATTTGAATTTTTTTTCCTTGTGGAAAAGCTTTAAAATTGCTTTTTTTGTTTCTATACTTGTCAACTACAAATATGGTAGGTATTTTCATTTGATTGCTACTGGAGTATTTATTAAGATTTAATATAAATGGCACACCAATTTCAAGATAAAAATGTTTAACTTTTTTTCTTTTTCTTATTTTACGTTATCAGTTCACATTATTGTACAAATAAACAGTAAAATATGAAAATATAATAAATGTATTCAGGAATTTAGATTATCATTAATGCAGCATTACTCAAAAAATACTTAGAATAAAATTAATACAGACTTGTAATAACTAAATCTGCATAACTGATGTTTTGTTACTACACACTTTTATTTTAAATAGTTCACTATTTTTGTTACTATACCATTGATGTATATTGAATGTGCTAACGGTAAAATTAAAAAAAAAATCTCTAACATAAAAAAATACTAACAGTAAAGTTTAAAAATTATTAAATAAATGCAATAATCTATTTAGGAAGTTTACTTATTCGTATTCCAGAATTGCTCAAAAATTACTGAGAATAAATCCAATACATTTTCATACATACTAGTGTGTATGAAAATCATCCTATTTTTACTAGAGGCTTTCAAAAGAAATTCACTTCAGTTTTAGAATACAGATGGTTGCTTGGCAAATTAAATTCAAAATTACCAAGTGACGTCTGAAATTCATCGTTCAAACCTCCATGAATTTGTTCGTATGACAGCGTGACATTGTTGATAAGTAATATTAATGGTGATACAAAATATCTCTTAGAACGCAAAGCTTAATAAATGTGTGTTTACACCCTGAGCAAAATGTGACTTAATTAAGTTGATCTATGATTGGATACGACTGGGATCAGAATGAAACCAACGAAATATGGAGATAAGTTAAACATTCTCCCACCTACGGTTTCCTACCGAGACTTCATAAATCTCATTCAAGGGTATTTTGAGAATTCAATTTGTTTCCGATGAAATGTTTCTAACATGTAGCAAACAGGGATGTTTCTGATAGAGTTATTTGGAGAAGACTACTGGATAATGTTCTGCAGGAAAGAAGATCTTCAAGATATGAAAAAAGATTAAAATAAATTAAAATCCTGAAATAAAGTAAAATGGAGATATATATTTATATTAATTGTGAATGCTTAGAAAATAACTTTGAAATATTTGTTACACCATAAAAGAAATTTTTTTGTCAATTTCTTGAACTATTGAACTATTTGATTACAAATTTAAATAAAAATTTCAATTATATTAAAAGTTAAACATTGAATTACATTTGAAGGATCTTCAATAAAGATATTTAGAAATATTTATTTGCTAATACTAATGAAATACATTAAATCTAGATTACATGTAGATATCCTATTTACATATATAAATTATTTTAATATATTAGATATTGATAATATCTAGATAAAGTATTTGAATATTATATATTTAGATAACTTCTAGATAAAGTATTTCAATTTATTATATTTGGAGAAGACTACTGGATAATGTTCTGCAGGAAAGAAGTTCTTCAAGAAATGAAAAAAGATTAAAATAAATTAAAATCCTGAAATAAAGTAAAATGGAGATATATATTTATATTAATTGTGAATGCTTAGAAAATAACTTTGAAATATTTGTTACACCATAAAAGAAATTTTTTTGTCAATTTCTTGAACTATTGAACTATTTGATTACAAATTTAAATAAAAATTTCAATTATATTAAAAGTTAAACATTGAATTACATTTGAAGGATCTTCAATAAAGATGTTTAGAAATATTTATTTGCTAATACTAATTAAATACATTAAATCTAGATTACATGTAGATATCCTATTTACATATATAAATTATTTTAATATATTAGATATTGATAATATCTAGATAAAGTATTTGAATATTATATATTTAGTTAACTTCTAGATAAAGTATTACAATTTATTATATTTAGATTACATCTAGATAAAATATTTGAATATATTACATCTGTATTTAACTAAGATAAAATAATAGACAAATTAAAGCTATATTTAATATACTTTAATTCTATATTGCATTTATATTGTCTTGTGTCAACATCTAGATAAAGTATTTGAATAAATTATATCTAGATTATTGTAAAATAATTGTTTGTATATAAACTATATTTAATATACTTTAATTGTTATATTACATTTAGATTGTGTTCTGTCAACATATATATAAAATATTTGAATATATGAACTCTAGATTTAATTAACTGATTAGATTATAACTATATTTAATATTACACTTTAATATCTATATTACATGTACTATGACTTATGCCAAAATCATGATAAAGTATTTCAATATATTATACCTAGTTTGCATCTAGAGAAAAGATTTGAATGCAATAAATCTAGATTTAATTAAAATAAAATAACTGATTACATTAAAATATATTTAATATAATTTATTTCTTATATTACATTTAGATTGTATTGTGTCAAATATTTTTATGCAAAATTATGTGTAATTATGTATACAATTAGTAGCTTTTATACTTCAATTCCAATATGTATTTTACTACTTATATTTAGATTGTCTTATGATATTTATTTCCACATACATATTTATAAAGTTATATACAGGGTGTCCCAAAACGACCGCATAAACTCTGCACAGATAGATTCCTCTTTGGGAGTACATAAAATCTACCACAGAAGTATTCCTGTACGATTCATAGTTTATGAGAAAAATACGAAAAACAAAGTATGACGTCACTTCCGGTGCAAGAAAAAACACTTTATTGAACATATTAACAGCAGTATATGCACGGGCATACTACCTAACAGTTCGTAAGGCATTTTCATTAGATCGACCGTACATCAGGCAGATGTCGCAGTAGTCACGACCGGAATACATGGCCACCATACAAAGACTACGGGTATTTACAAGATGCAGCCTTTTTAATACCAGTACATCGGCGGCTTAACGTCATTCCATGGCGCGGGCACATGCACGACGCAATATGCACGGCGAATGTTTTAAACATTATCAGCTCGAAAGATATACAAATAGTGTTGTTGATATGTCCAATAAATTGTTTTTTTCTTGCACCGGCAGTGACGTCATAATTTGATTTTCGTATTTTTTCAAATAAACTATGGATCGTAAAGGAACGCTTCTTTGAGTAGTTTTTATGTACTCCCAAAGAGAAATCTAGCTGTGCAGAGTTTATAAGGTCGGTTGGCATACAGAATATATAGTACATTTATTCTTTAATTATCTTGAATACTATTTGCTTAATATTTAAGTGACCTGGTATTTAAAGTCAAATTTAAATAATTATTAAACTTACTTCAGATATTTCCAAAATTATATCTATCTATCTGTCTATATCTGTCTATATCTATCTGTCTATATCTAACTATATCTATCTCTATATCTCTCTATATCTCTCTATATCTCTCTATATATCTCTATATATCTCTATATATCTCTATCTCTATATCTCTATATATCTATCTCTATATCTCTATATATCTCTAT
>CM063511.1:32125345-32132845 GCA_032207245.1 Pardosa pseudoannulata | reverse complement strand
GACTTGAAAATCATGAAGAAACGAGAGCTCTGTATTTTGATTATTAGACCTTTCTTCGTTAATTCCGCCTGCGGCGGTCATATAAACTGTACATCATTGCCATCTTCATGTTGTTAGCTGAAGAACCTAAGGAATTAAAAACAGAAGAGGCTGTACATTTGGACTTAAAATATTGGTGACGTTAGTCTGCAGTTCACCGTCGTTTCTCTTTATTTTCCATGCTTCGTTTTAAATAAATGTGATAAAAATAAAAAATTTACCTATTATGGAAGATTGGAAGAAAGTCACTGTCAAGGAAGTCATAGTCCAGCGTGCTGTGTATTGGGATTCGTCTGTTGACCACGATTTCAGGAAGTTAACTGCAGTGGAAGTTAATTTCTGTCCGTATTTTGTCCAATTTTCTCCACTTCATACCTGCCGTGACTGTCTTGATTCTATAGAGTACAAAATACTCAGGCCATAATTTAAGGTCTGTTTCAAACTGTGTTCTTTTTATCACGACAAGATCACCTTTTTTGTAAGAGTCATTTTTTTTAAATTTTATTTTTATCAAGCTTTGCAAATTTTTTGGAATCTTTGAATGTTTCATTTTGCATGGTATTGCATTTGTTCACAGTCGTTTTTAAGGCTTGTACTATAACTCGTGCTATAAATTTTTTATATTTAGTTTAGTTTCCATTTTGAAACCTGTCAGTAATTCAAATGCTGAAAATTTGGAGGTTGACCTTACCTTATTCTTTAAAGTTCATTGGAGGTGAGAAACAGGTTTATACCACTTTTCTGGTTCATTGATTGAAAGTTAAATCTACACTGAAATTAATGTAGCATGGATAAGATCTGTTCCAAACTGTGTTTCTTTTATCACTACAAGATCACCTATTTTGTAAGAATTAATTTTTTTTACGTTTTTTGTCGAGCTTTGCGAATGTTTTCGAATCTTTGAATGTTTCGTTTTGCACCTACTTCCATTTGTTCACACTCGATCTTAAGGCTTGCTGTGTATTCATCCCATAATTTTTTGCGTCTAGTTTTCTTTTCATTTTGAAACATGTCAATAATTCCCAAGGTGAAAATTGGTGGTTGAACTTACCTTATTATTAAAAATTTGTTGGAAGTTAGTCTGATTTTTACACATTTTTTCAAGTTCATTGATTAAAAGTTTAGTCTACACTAGAATTACTGTGGCATGGAGTCGATCAACTTAACGTTACTGCGTGGTACGCCAGTAGTAATTTTTTCATGTTTAATATATTCATTTTTACAATAATTTTCAAAATATTGAGATGGGAAAGCAGTGCCTCTGTCAGTTATCATACGCCATCGGTTGGCGAATACACATTTCTTTAGTTTTAAACAAGTAATAGCATCAGACGTAGAGGTTGATTAAACAAAATAAATCCAAGTGAACTAAATAAATTCATCTATGTCTCTTAATATATATTAAGAATTTTTATTAATAGATGGGAGTGGACATAAAAATAAATGAGGTATGTTTTTAGATGCGTGTCTCCTTTGAGTGGAAAATGTAAGAAAACTTTACTTCTTAATTTTGAGAAATTAATTTCCGAGGTGAAGTTTATGTTCAGCTTTTCCCAAGAGGTGTTTACAAAGAGGACAATATAATATATATATATATATATATATATATATATATATATATATATATATATATATATATATATATATATATATATATATATATATATATATATATATATATATATATATATATATATATATATATATATATACATATGCATACATACATATACACATATACACAAATATATATATATATATATATATATATATATATATATATATATGGAGAGAGAGAGAGAGAGAGAGAGATGTCTGTTGTTTTATAATATAATCTGGAATTTAATTACATTTAATTTTTTCAGTATTATTCTTTAATAAAATTGTATTAATATTAAATTTAATACAATTATACCTTATATATGCTACAAGTTTATGTTATGCAAACGGAGTTAGAACACCTGTAAAATGTGAAAAGTTACTAGAAGACAGAGCGCAATCTTTATCAAATAACACAAAAGAAGTAAGGCCATAAAACTCGACAGCTGGCCATGTCATTGAGAAACTATCACATAAATTGGAAATTTGCCCAGATTAAGAATAATGTCCGACAAATGATGGAGTATTTTTTATAATGGACTAATATTTCTAGTAGGAAGTACTGCTAGGGGCAAACAGGACTAAGTTTTATTAAATTGTGCATTAAATGGAGGAAAAAGAGACTGGAATATATCATTTAGTTACTACGGGTTTATTTGGCATCAACTATTTTATGCTTGCTTACATGTTCTGATAAATTTATCTCAGTGTGCAATGAGGAAGAAATGGTGAATTATAACTTTTTTAATGAAGGGAATAGTATGGAATTGTATGGAAAAATGAGAGAATTGTAAAAGAGAGGATGTTTGAATTTAGGCATTAAAGTTTTTGCCTTTTACTATTTAAAGTATATTACTTTTATTATGTAATTTGTATTTCAATTTTTCTAAAAATGCTAATTTATGGTTATATGGTGCCGATACATACACCACTGCAGTACCATGCATAATCCATGCATAATAATGCATAGTAAAATTTCTGCTAACGCTTAGATATCATATATATAGAATTCAAGGTCAACTTGAGTTATCTGCATTTGAGTTCTCAATGTAGATTGAAACAAGCCTTCAATCATTTAACTTCGACTAATGGAGTCCGCCTTATATTTTGTGCGAGGTGATGCAGTAGCAGAGTTTAATGTATTGTGAAGATATTTGAAGCTAACCCCATTTTAGAATTTGAGTGGGTACATTTTGTGCGTTTTTTCTTGACAGTGTTAATAAGCGCATGATTGTTTTTCCCTCATTCTTGAGTTGATCATATTTCGTATACATTCGCATTTATATCATACATTTTTTTCGTGCATTTTTTGTAATTGAAGTATTCATGCGATACCTAAATGGGTAATTCTGATGACGAAGCTAAAGTTTCGGTCTCGAATAAACCTGTTATGGTGTCTCGTGTTGCTTTTAAAGCACCGCCATTTTGGGATAGTGATCCCGAGCTTTGGTTCTATCAGGTCAAATCTCAATTTATAATCTCAAATATAACTGTTGACGCGACCAAGTTTCATGCAGTTGTAGCGGCTTTAAACTCTTAGGTTTTGAGTTGTGTCAAAGACATCGTTAAAAACCCTCCCGCACTAAATGCCTATGGGTCGCTGAAAGACAGAGTATTGCAGCATTTCGCTCAGACTGAACAGTCTAAATTGAACCTGTTACTTAAAGATTTGCAACTCGCAGATAAAAGACCATCTCACCTCTTGAATGAGATGGAAAATATATCTTTAGAATCCATGGATAAGGATATGTTACGAATGTAATGGTTACAACGTTTGCCCGCAAACTTGCAGCAAATTCTGTCAGCGTGTAAAGCCACGTTACCTGAACTAGCGTTAATCGCTGACAAGATTCTGGACGTTTCTGATAATAAAATATCAGTTTCTACGGGTTCTAACGATGACTCGGAATTAGGCAAACTAAAAGCTGAAATTTCAAATCTTAAGCAATCAGTTAAAAGATTATCTCGTTCGCGTAGCACTAGTAGCTCTCGTTTCCAACAACATAAAGCGAGGTCTACTTCGAGACGTTTAGTTCAACAGCCTGAACAGAATAAACGCTTCTGCTGGTATCATTTTCGCTTTGGGAAAAATGCTAGAAAATGTGTTCACCCATGTGCGTGGGTGGAAAACTTAGATGGCCCGTCTGCCTCGTCGGTAGTAGAATGGTGCAACTCAAATAGCCGACTTTTCGTATTTGATTTAAATTCTAAATGTAGATTTTTGGTAGATAGTCGAGCTGCTGTTAGTTGTTACCCGAGAATATATACTAAGGTTAAAATGAAACAAGAATTTGTATTGTATGCGGCAAATGGATCCAGTATACCAACATATGGTACAGTTCATCTTGAACTAAACTTTGGATTGCGACGCAGTTTTTCATGGACTTTTATTGTCGCTGACGTTTCTCAACCTATGTTATTTGCCGATTTTTTAGAGTATTACAGTTTACTAGTTGATATTAAAAATCGTAAACTAATAGATAATGTTACTTCATTATCTGTAAAGGGGTCGTAGTTCCCCGGAGGATTGAAACATTTGACGCCTATTTCAGGATCAACGCCATTTCATAAAATTCTCTCTAAAGTTCCTCAGTTATTTACGAACAATTTAAATGTTGAACTCAAATCTAGTACTATAACCCATTCTATTGATACTAAAGGTGTTCCAGTTTTCGCAAAGGCTAGGAGATTAAACGCCGAAAAACTTAATTTCTTGAAATGTTCCATCCATTTCGTACCCCAAAAAGACGGGTCGTGGGGAATTTGTGGCGATTTTCGGCGGTTGAATGCGGTTACTATGCCTGATCGCTACCCTCTCCCACACATTCACGATTTTGTAAATGGGTTGCGAGGTAAAACGATTTTTTCAAAGATCCATTTGGTAAAGGCTTACCACCAGATCCCCGTAGAGCACAAAGATATACAAAAACAGCTGTTATAACCCCAATAGGCCTTTTTGAGTATGTATACATGACTTTTGGTCTTCGAAAGGCAAGTCAGACTATGCAAAGATTCATTGACAGCGTCATACGTGACTTGGACTGTTGTTATGAATACGTTGACGATTTACCCATTGCTTCAAATGATGTAGAGAGTTACATAAAAGAATTAAAACTTGTTTTTCGTCGTTTGAGTGCGCATGGATTGGTTATAAACCCTCAAACATGTATTTTTGGTGAAACAGTCATCCAGTTTCTAGGTTACGTTGGATTAGTGTTTGAGAAAAAAAATTAAAGCTCATTAAGAAGCACATCGAAAATAGGTCTTGATTAAATGATTTTATACAGTTTAATAAATGCGTAATTTATACAACTGGAATCAACTTATCATTTGTAGATCCCGAAGACTCCTCTCAAGTCGGCCTCGTCTCTAAAAAACAATATGACGAAGGTTCACCTTCTACTCTTCAGGTAACAACCTTGTTCGCTCAAAAAATCCGATTGCCTCGAAGAGAAAAAAACAGGGATCTACTCTAGAACGACGGGCGAGGGCGTTCAGAATCCCCCAAATGAACGGACACTTCTATTAGTTGGGAGAAGTCCGAAGTTCAAACCTGTCTTATTCTGGTATGTCTTTGACGAAGACCCACGGGAAGAGGTAAAAAGAGCTGAAATGAATTTAACTTATTGTTACATCTCCTCCGGTTTTTCAAAAACAAAATCACATATTTAAGTATAAAAACCACGAAGTGAAGTTCATAATCATATTTTTTATGACAGATTCGATAAATATATGGATGTAATGAATCAGACACACCCTTGTCTCAGTGATAAAGTTGCAAAGAATACTGAATGTTATACAAGTATTTCCTTAGACATGTTTGCTGAATGCTAATTAAAAACAATTATAGCATGTTTCATAATGAGAAATTAACAAAAATGCATGATTAATAGATTTAAAATTTGAATATTTAAATTACATAAAAGTATACAATCTTCCTCTCTCAAACATGTCATAAAACCTATACCACTTGCAACAATGATAAAAAAATTATAAATATGTTGTTGCGTGCGGGAAATCTATTTTACCAGGTGTTATATATAGGTAGACAATTATTATTGATTCAGCTAATAGGTAATATTTAAGTGTCATTAAATTATTTCTGTGCCGTATGATCGCTAACTTTGTAATTTCAAGCGTTCTTCCTAGATTCGCAAGATCACTAATACCTTAAACTGTCTGTCTCATCACACTCCCATTCGTGTTATCAAATAGTTCTCTATTAAGATAAAAAAATAACCATCTGAAAACCTAACTAATTTAAAATCCTGACACACACATATATATTTATTCATATAATATATGCATATGTGTGTCTGTGTACATGTATACATGCGTATATAATTATAAACTTTTACTTCTTGAATTAATGGCAACAACAAATAATAAGTTACCTGGCTTACTCGTGTTAAATAGAAGGTTTCTATTTATCGACCTGGGTTTAATAAAAATATTTAAATCCACACTCAACTAATTAAATCATGATTTCATAATCCAGTTAAAAATAACTAAAAAAACTATTATTAATTAGTTTAAAACTGATAAAATACATCCATTACAATATTCATGAATTTAAAATAACCGATACTTTAACTTTATCTTACTTTTGCTCATGCTTACCGATCATCATTAAATATCCTTAAAAATAACTGCGTAAGAACATTTTTCAACGCTTCTGCAAAATACAATACGTTCCTTCCAGTTAAAATGCCCGTATGTTTGCATAGAATTTTTTATCGTCAAAGATAAACGAAACATATACACCACAAATTCCAATAAATGATAACAAACGCGATATTAAAGTTTTTGCTTTTTCTGGAAAAAAAGCGATGGAAATGCAATAAAATGTGAAATTGGAACAATCAAGTTGGCTGTCATCCATAATGCACGAGGTCTGATAAAATATTTAATCAGAAACAGGAAAACACTAACACATATATTCTCACGTTTTCCCTCCCTCGAGATTTTTCATAATAACAGTGTTTTGAATTCTTTTTCAAGGTGTCGTATTCCACGAAGATTTGGTTGTTTATCTTGCATAAAGTAAACACAATTTAAACGTCAAGATTTAACATAAAGGGAAAAATTCAAATTATTGATCGGGTTATTTTACTTCTGCTCTAGATTCGAAATATGCCTGCATGCTGCTGCAAATACATATAAGAATATTCGAATAAGTTTTATAAGTATGTACTAAACGATAAATAATCTTATTTTCTATGTATATCTAAATTCGATTAATTTTATATTCTTAAAAGTTTGAATTGGTTTGATTTGATTAAGAACACTAAACTCTAATTTTTTTCTCCCCAAGAATTAATAAGATCCTTAAAAGCTTGGTTTTCCTTTGATTTAATGCCTTTATTTCGTTTAATGACTCCACTTTTCTGTTCACGTGATCTAAAAATTAGGGGACCTACAGCGTAAAGCTGATTTTGATCCACATTAGGATTCAAACCACGAATTACGATAAATTCACCCCCACTAAAACTCAATCAATTGTTAACAGAGATTCTTTTAACAGTATTTAAGATAATAAAGGAAATCAACTTATAATTTAATGACAGTTTTAATATCAGTACAAATGTATCTGAGATCCAAATACTTTAAAATATTTTTCTAAATAAGGTATTTGAAAATAAATAATAAACTTATTTAAATATTTTGAGCTATCTTCACTGGGAATCAACATTACCGTTATCTCATATAAACTTAAATGATATTAAAAGAACAAGTTAATAAATGTAAAATTTATTTCCTCTGGCGCAGTAATTATGTAGCCCCTATTGTTTTTACTTGTCCAGGGCTCTGACAAGAAGTAGCCTAATCAGCTAACAGTAATAACGATCGGGCTATTGAAAG
>CM063511.1:32082845-32117845 GCA_032207245.1 Pardosa pseudoannulata | reverse complement strand
TTGCTCTAATATTTCTCCTAGAAAAAATGCTTAATACGTTAACGTGTATACTGGATACCCCTAAAATGAAATATTGCCTTATTAATTTTCTCAAAATAGAGCAAATGACTCCCAATAACATTATTACGGTAAAAATTATCTTGGGAATTTTATACAAATGGCTTTATTAAAGCAAACGTGGACAGTGAAAACTAAATTTATATTTCCTTTTAGTGAGTTTCTTTAAAATTTTATTTTTCCATAAGAAATATATTTATATAAATTATAATACAATAGGAAATTAAAACTATATAAAGTAAATAATATAGTAAATAATAATAATATATTATCCTATAATATAGTAAACTATAATAAACTAGTTTAATATAGTTAACTATAGTAATATAGTAAACTATACTATACTATAATCTAGTAATATAGTAATAATAATAATATAATATACTATAATATAGTAAACTATATATATATATATATATATATATATATATATATATATATATAGTATTTTTGGATCTTTTATTGAAATCACTTTTAATATTTTAAAAAATAAATATTTAATATTTTTAATATCATATAATGTTTAAAAAATTTTAAATATTTTGAAACTAAGGAAAGTAGTTTTAATTTCAAATGCATTTAACTTAAAATGTTATTTATCAAACCTAAGCAATATTTATATATAGAATAGCTACTGGACTTATTTATTTCAAACTTATTTGTATTATCAGTGTGTAATTAATTTTTACCAGGATTTTTTAATAAATATTTCATCGTATTTTACTGTTTTATATATTACTATATGATTCTAAATGAAATTTTAATTTGTATGAAAATTCTTTATGTTATGAGAAACTGTCTGACATCATAAAAATGTGGAATTTTTAGAAATAAATCTGAAAAATCATACTGTTAAGGAGTTATAGTTAATAAATACACAGAAATATTATTATTATTATTAAAACTCAGATTTTTATTTTGTAATATGTATCATCAAACGTTTAAATTTTAATATAATCTTTTCTTGCTAGTTTACGTTACTCCCTCTCGAAATTATGTGGTTTGGTTTGGTTTGGAGTGCTACGGTCTACTTTTTGCAATACGAGGGCTAATGAGACCGGGACCTACAGCTTAAAGCCGATTCCGAACGGCTACGGACATCCATGCCATAGTGGGATTCGAATCCACGAACTCCGGTACCGAAGGACAGCACCTAACCAATCGCCCATCGCGAATTTATGTGAGAAAGAATTTAAACAAAAAATTAAAATTTAAGGTAAAATTAACATTAAATAAAAGGCATAATCAATTATGGATTAGAAAAGTTGTTGGTGAGTTAAAATCAAGGAAAAATGTTTTTGCGCACATGGAATGATCGATTAGTAGAGCGCTCTAGGGAACTTATCGTGTACGATGAGGACCTTGTCAGCTGAGCAGGTTTGTCTCATCGACGCTTTAAAATCTTGGCACTTGACCTTTCAAGGATCTTCAAAATATTTCTGCATATAAGGGGTAGCTCTTAAGTTAGTGGTTTAGCTCATCAAGCTCTGAAAGGACAAAACAATAAGAATCTTAAAAATATATTTTTATATCCGAAACACAACATATTTTGCTAATGTTTTCAAAACTCAGTTATCTTTGCAGTACTATTTTTTTCAACATTATCCATATGTTTTACACAAAAATAAAGTCCGCAAAAGTCCGATATATTCATCGGGTAAAAATCCACCTCAAAAGTACTAGTGTAGATAATTCCTGCCAACTAAACATATAACGTGAAAATTTCTTTCCAGCAATTACAGTTTAATATAGCAGCTATTATTCTTAACACATTGACGGACAGTAGGACCAAGTGAAGTTCGAAAATTAACACTAAGTTTTTTACAGTTTTTAGAATATTAGAAGTGTAGTTTTAATTTTTCTGCTTAAATAAAGTTATTTTTGATTAATTCGTCACCTTTAATTAGGTTGTGGGCGGCTTTAAAAGTCATGACGCCAGTTTACGCTAGACACTAAGTAATGAGTCGAAGTCGGCTATAACAGCAAAAATGTAAAAAAGTAAATGGCAGGTTTAATGACTCAAATAAGTAATAGTAATTATTTGGGTGAAACAAAGTATTTTGGGGAGTTTTACGCGAAATCAATAACAACTATAAATTCAAGAGAAAACACAATTTACTACTCCCTTCACAACCACTTGCATAATGAAGCTGCAAGTTGTGTAACAGGTGGAAAACAAAACTCAACCTAAAACATTGTTTTCAAAACATGACCCTAGGCTTGTGTGCCGGTAAATGCACATTTGTTCCTCTATAGCTGTAGTGTTTAAAAACCACCTACCGTTTCTCTTTCGACGACTGTGGCTGTTATGCCTACATAGTAATCTTCACTTTGACGGCTTATGACGCAAATATCCGTCAATGTGTTAATTGCCTGTGCTTATTGGACAATGAATGAGACTATGTAATATGCAGTGATAGCTGTAGTACAAGGAAGCAGCGAATCACATAATGAAACTTTAAGATTAAGAAATAACAGAGAAATAAGTTTCTCTGGCAAATGGAGATCATAGAACGCTCACAAAATAAAAACATTTCTAGTACAAGTCTTGTCCCACGGCTTGAGATGTCGCGGAGATGTTCTCATGAGAGAGCGGTTTAGTCACTGTTATTAATACTCAGAAAAAAATTTAGATCTTTGGAAAAATGAACACTTTTTATTCTGAAAAAATATGGCCAGTGTACAAAATATTAGCATTTATTTCAGAGTTAGACTTTCAGAGACTGGTAGAAATACATTTAGATCATTGAAACTCATTTGTCAAAGTTATTATTGTTATGAAAATATATATGAAAGAATTTGAAGAGGAAAAGGAAGGTTTTAGAAAAATATTTTGAGTGTAATAATTTTGATATATTACACTTACTCTCTCTCTCTCTCTCTCTCTCTCTCTTCTCTCTCTCTCTATCTCTATCTCTATCTCTCTATCTCTCTATCTCTATACACACACACACACACACACACACACACACACACACACACACACACACACACACACACACACACACACACACACACACACACACACACACACACACAACACACACACACACCACACACACACACACACACACACACACACACATACACACACACACACACACACACAAATACACACACACACACACACACACACACACACACACACACACACACACACACACACACACACACACACAACACACACACACACACACACACACACACACACACACACACACACACACACACACACACACACACACACACACACACACACACACCACACACACACACACACACACACACACACACACACACACACACACACACACACACACACACACACATATACATATATACATATATACATATATACATATATATAATACATAATATATACATATATACATATATATATACATATATATATATATACATATAAAATATATATATACATAAATACATATAAATATACATATAATATATACATATATATACATATATACATATATACACACATACATATATACATATATACATATATACATATATACATATATACATATATACATATATACATATATATATATATATATATATATATACAATATATATATATACATACATATATATATATAAGTTAAATATTTATCACAGCTGTAAGTGCAATATTTTATTTATATATATTCATAACAGATTGAGAAAGATCATAAATATAATCTCCTTCTTTTCTGAATTCTATTTAATAATTTAACGAACTAGAAATCTTAAATTCGGTCCACTTTGAATTTTTACTAACGTTTTAGAAATCACACTCTATATAAGTCTTCTTTCCACCTTAAAATACGTCGCATTAAATAGGTGAATCATGGTAGTAAAGTTTTGAAATCATTATGATAAGTGTTCTTAAATTTACATTTCTCTAAGTTGATAAATAAATATAGTGAACATTAAGAAATAAGTTCTGGAACAACTATTTTTACGACCTTCCAATATAAAATATTTTTTCTAGTTATAAAGAAAAATTATTCATGAACGTTATAATAACTTTTCAATGCTGTTAAATATTTCTGACATTCTTCTTTCAATCTCAGATAAAGTCTTTGTTAAAGTAATATTAAATTTTAATACCTTCATAACAGCTCCAAGAGGGAAAGAATGGTTTTGTTTACTCGAGAAGAATCATAAAGTAAGTTATTTTTCGTACCGTTTTGCTTTCTTGATTATTAAACTTTACTGACTTATAAAACATTCAAGTCCGGTGTAGAAATTTCTAAAACGTGACTGCATTATATATATTTTGCTTAATTTCGTGATATGAAAATGTAAAACATTTTAACGACTTTACTTGCAAACTTCTTTTGTTATTTGCAGACATAAACTCAAAACTAGCGGATAATTTCTTCTCTGTTTTAAACACTCTTTTTTTACCAGAAAGAGATTTCACAGTCTTACGGCAATAAGGAATTTTATACGCAGCCTTTATAGCAAAACGACTTGCAAGATTTTCGGGTGTTAAACGTTCATACCTTTAGTCGAAAAACTTAAAAAGAATGAGATATGTGTCCGTTACAAAAATAAATTGTTAAATTTTTTTCTTTATAGCTTTATATTAATTTTTTTAAAGTTCTATTAAAAGTAACTTTATGATATTGTAATTTTACATTTGATACTGGTTGTATAAGATTATCTTACCTTTAAAAACCAAACTAAGCTAGCAAGTACGGGTTACAATTACTATCGAAAACGAAAGTTTAGATCAACCATGGGAAATAAAGTTAAAAAAAATGACTTTTTTGTCCCGGTTTGAAATAAACATTGAGGTGATTTAGCACTAAATTTTGGAACTAAAAGAAGTAAAATCTGATGGAAAAATTACTTTAAAGATTTCCATACAACACAGAATATTTCCACGAGCACACTAAAACACACCAGAATTAATAAAAAAAAACATGTCATAGAGAACGCCCTCTAGTGCTAATTATGGAACTTAAGACTGAACACTCGTAATAATATATCTTTAAATGAAAAAAGATAATAAAATTAAATTAAACTAAGTGAAACATTTCTTCTAAATAAATCAAATAATTAAGAGATACACACATTTGAAACGTTCTAACTAGTTTTAACTAGGCGTTTGATAATTCGAAAAAACTTAAAATATTATAATGATAGGCCACTAATGGTCTTTTTTTAATTTATTTAAAACTCGACACCAGATTAGTTATATATAACTAGCAAAAAATATATTTTACAGTAATGGTAGGCATCAAGTAAGAAACATTTATATACTTCGAATAGTTGCTGACTCTTTGTCTGAGTCTAGAAAATTTCTGCTCTTTTCTCTCCTAACTCCTTTATTACTATAGCATTGTACTCTTATTGTTATATCCAGCAGCACATGAATAGAACGTATCGCAGAAGATTTCATTCACTATCAAGGTTTCCCCTGCTATTAAATTCTAATGTAAATCAGATTTTTTCTATTAATTCTTTTATTTTATTTTATTCATTTTTTAATTCTTATTCGCCTTTCAGTCCGGGATAGACTCTTCCCCAGGGCAGCACTTGCAAGTCGTACACCCAATAGGTTTGGTTTGGTTTGGTTTGGAGTGCTACGGTCTACTGTTTTGCACACGAGGGCTAATGAGACCGGGACCTACTGTTTAAAGCCGATTCCGAACGGCTACGAACATCCATGCCATAGTGGGATTCGAACCCACGAACTCCGGTACCGACGATCAGCACCCTAACCAATCGGCCAGCATTCGGCATACACCCAATATGGTAGGCTGCTCCCTGAGGGCACTCATTCTTTGAAACGATTATATGGTTATGCAGGGTGTGCCGAAAATATTGACAAATTTCAAAGGATAGTAGGGCACATTCAACTTGTACAGGAACCCATGGTAGTGTTGGTCTGTTAACTGGTGGCAGGTAATTGGTAGCAGTAGATGATGATGTGAAAATAAACAAAAGAGTAATTTTAAACATTTACAGGACACAAGGAATACAAATTATACAGGACATTAATACAGATTAATTTTTTTTAAAAATGCTGAAAGTTTGCACTAAATGCCAAACATGACTGACACTGACCAAGAATTGATTGTCTTACACCTTCCAGCAATTGCAACATACCTTGCAGCAGATGAAACTTGCGAGATGTATTTCAGATTCTACAGGATGGCGATACACGGCAATTGAATTACTAAATCCAAAAAGACATGTGATGAACTTGACCAGGTAATAGGTTCACCATACGTATTCCATCGATGAGGGAATGGCTTGTTCAAATGGATAAGAACTGGAAATCCAATATTCGTAGGAGCCCCATCATGTAGGAACCACCTGTTGCGCCTTACATTTAAAGAAATATCGCAAAATAAGTCAAGAAGAACATTCTTCATTAGATAATTTAAAAAGATTAGATAATTTGCAGCCATCAAGGATGGTTAAAAGTATAGCATGATTAAGTACTCTCCCACCAAACCTCCTTTAACAAAACATTAACTTTGTATCGATGTTGTGTAGCTTAGTACCATACACCTTGGGAGATTTTTTCAGCCAACAATTGCTTATTGTGGTGATTGAATACGCCATCCCTCTTGCATATTGCTTCATGAGTGAACAACACATAAGATTAATAGTTCGTAACTCAATAGGCTTAGAATAGGTTTAGTCATAGGTTTAGAATTGTTATTCAGGAACATTTACTGAAACTCTGGAGCGAAAGACATGGCAAATTACGATGAATGAGTTTCTGCTACCATACAATATTTAAAATCCAATGACAGCTACTTCTAGAACTATTCTCCATCATATCCAATACATTTTCTTCCCTAACGACTGATTCCGTCAATCATGTCTTGTCTAACTACTTGTTAATGACCCATACTCACTCAAATTTTGATGTAGATGTGCAAAAAACTGTAGTGTGGTTGATGTTTGCCTAGGAAACGTTCTAGATAAATGGGTAAAGCGGCTTGTGCATTCAACTATTTCATACATTAAGTTCATGTCTACAAGCTCACTATTTTCCATGGTATTCGTATGTTGACTACGGCCCAAATGAGGAATTCCTCACTGGGGTCTCCAGCCCTATACATCAACCTGAATAGATTGCATAGTATGTTTCTTGAATATATTATTGTAGTTTTGTATATGTTCTATATAAAATATTAATATGTGTGTATATGTATATATATACGTACATATCTTCAAATACAATTCAATTATGATATCCAAGACACAATTTTGCTCTTAGATTTTTCTTCGGGTTTCCTGACATTCGTACTTTGTCCCTTAAAAAGAAAATGTTTCCGTTGTTTTAAAAATGTCTACCGTATATTTGAACTGAAACACTCTATTCATAAGGTTGATTTCAGCATATGGAATAATTATATGATAAGAAAATCTCTTTTTTTTCAGCAGACCAGCAAGTAACTTTCATCTGTTTTGTTGTTGAAACTGATATTTGTTTACTCGTGTATGATAAATGTCATCTAAATAAAAAATTGTGAAAATGCTGTTGAACCTTTTTCAGTACACTGACCAAAAATGCATTAATGTAGTTTAATTTCATTATATTATGATTGTTCAAAATGATTATTCAAGCTAAGACAAAAATGTTTTATTTGTTATTAGAAATAAATATATCGCAATATACGAGGATTACTCAGAATATAATGTCTACAACTCCATAGATAATAGAATATCGCCCTAACATTCAAATATAAGAAAAGTTAAATCTTTAGATACCATTAAAGGTGATGAATATAAAAGAATCTTTAGGATTACTTTCATACCTCTTATATAAATAAAATATTCATTGAAAATTTCTAAAAAAATTTTCAAAGATATCTTTCATTATTCCCCTGCTGAATACATTCTATATTTAGTGAATAGCGTTCATTCTATTCGAACATGAAATTTGTTTCAATAAGAAAATCTTTTTTTAAAAGCAAAATGTAACAAATTCATGAAAAGGTAATCCCTAGCGTTACAACACCCCTGGCAATCGTTTTTAAAACGCAAAAATCCCCACATCTCTGGTGAGATAAATAAATTTTGGACAAAAATATGTATGTAATTCAAGAAAGCCGAATAAAGATATGAATGAAATATCAGATACATTTACACTTATAGCAGAGGGCTTTAGGTGAAATGTTTTTTTTTTCTCCCAAAAAAATCCATATATATTTCACTGGAGTAATACATTAATGTATTTCCTTTCATTCTAAAAGCCTTACCGCACTTACAGGGTTTTGATCTTTCAGGAGAAAAAGTCAAATAATATGTGTGGTGTTTAAAATTGCTTTTTTATCTCATTATTATTAGCATTACATTTATTTAATAATTTGTTTAAATTAATAAATATGCGAAATCAGTTATGAGAATATTATAAATATATATTAAATATATTTAATAATATAAGTCACATTACCTTAAACATTGTATAAACTAAAACATTTTTTAATTGTCTATTATTACAAAAATCGAGGCCAATAATTACCATCTACTAAAAACAAATTAACAATTAACTTTAACATTTGTATCGCAATATATACTTGTTCCCTATTTTTTTACTTGCAGCAATTTTAGAAATAGAATTACTAGAATGCATAATCAATAAATTATGATTATGATATCCAAGTCACAATTTTGCTTTTAGATTTTTCTTCACGTTTCCTTAAATTCGTAATTTGTTTCGTAATTGTATAAAAAGAAAATGTTTCCGTTGTTTTAAAAATGTCTACCGTATATTTGAACTGAAAACACTCTATTCATAAGGTTGATTTCAGCATATGGAATGAATATACACCCAGAAAATCTATTTTTTTTCAGCAGGTCAGCAAGTAACTTTCATCTATTTTGTTGTTGAAACTGATATTTGTTTACTCGTGTATGATAAATGTCATCTAAATAAAAAGTTGTGAAAATGCTGTTGAACCTTTTTCAGTACACTGACCAAAAATACATTAATTTAGTTTACTTTCATTATATTATGATTGTCCAAAATGATTATTCACTCCAAGACATAAATGTTTTATTTGTTATTAGAAATAAATATTTCGAAATATACGAGGATTACTCAGAATGTAATGTCTACAACTCCTTAGATAATAGAATATCGCCCTAACATTCAAATATGCGAAAAGTTAAATCTTTAGATACCATTAACGGTGATGAATATAAAAGAATCTTTAGGATTACTTTCATACCTCTTATATAAATAAAATATTCATTGAAAATTTCTAAAAAAATTTTCAAAGATATCTTTCATTATTCCCCTGCTGAATACATTCTATATTTAGTGAATAGCGTTCATTCTATTCGAACATGAAATTTGTTTCAATAAGAAAATCTTTTTTTAAAAGCAAAATGTAACAAATTCATGAAAAGGTAATCCCTAGCGTTACAACACCCCCGGCAATCGTTTTCAGAACGTAAAAATCCCCACATCTCTGGTGAGATAAATAAATTTCGGATAAAAATATGTACGTAATTCAAGAAAGCCGAATAAAGATATGAATGAAATATCAGATACATTTACACTTATAGCAGAGGGCTTTAGGTGAAATGTTTTTTTTTTCTCCCCAAAAAATCCGTATATATTTCACTGGAGTAATACATTAATGTATTTCCTTTCATTCCAAAAGCCTTACCGCACTTACAGGGTTTTGATCTTTCGTGAGAAAAAGTCAAATAATATGTGTGGTGTTTAAAATTGCTTTTTTATCTCATTATTATTAGCATTACATTTATTTAATAATTTGTTTAAATTAATAAATATATGTAGACAGTTATAGTAATATTATAAATATATATTAAATATATTTAATAATATAAGTCACATTACCTTAAACATTGTATAAACTAAAACATTTTTTAATTGTCTATTATTACAAAAATCGAGGCCAATAATTACCATCTACTAAAAACAAATTAACAATTAACTTTAACATTTGTATCGCAATATATACTTGTTCCCTATTTTTTTACTTGCAGCAATTTTAGAAATAGAATTACTAGAATGCATAATCAATAAATTATGATGTATTGAATTTTAGGGAAAAAAACTAATAATTATTTTCATAATAAAATACAAAATGAATCACATTTGGTAAATATCTCAATATATACTTGTTCCCATTTTTTCTTTCCTCAGTTTTAGAAATACAATGACTAGGACGTAGAATGAATAAATTATAATGTATTCAACTAATGTATTCAACTAATGTATTCTCAACAGGTCAGCATACAACTTTCACCTGTTTAGCTGTTGCCTCAAATAGATTTTTGTTAAATTTTATATCATATATGTCATCTAACTAAAAAGTTGTGAATGCTGTTGTATTTTTTACTTATACTGACCAAAATCAATTTAGTTTACTTTCACTATATTATGATTGTTACCATTGATTATTCACGCTAAGACAAAAATTCTTTTATTTGTCATTAGAAATAAATATTTCGGAATATACAAGGATTGCTCAGAATAAAAGGTCTACAACTCCATAGATAATAGAATATAGCCCTAACATTCAACTATGAGAAAAGTTAAATCTTTAGATACCATTAACGGTGATGAATATAAAAGAATCTTTAGGCTTACTTTCATACCTCTTATATAAATAAAATATTCATTGAAAATTTCTAAAAAAAAATCTCAAAGATATCTTTCATTATTCCCCTGCTGAATACGTTCTATATTTAGTGAATAACGTTCATTCTATTCGAACATGAAATTTGTTTCTATAAGAAATTCTTTTTTTTAAAAGCAAAATGTAACAAATTCATGAAAAGGTAATCCCTAGCGTTACAATACCCCCGGCAATCGTTTTCAAAACGTAAAAATCCCCACATCTCTGGTGAGATAAATAAATTTTGGATAAAAATATGTATGTAATTCAAGAAAGCCGAATAATGATATGAATGAAATATCAGATACATTTACACTTATAGCAGAGGGCTTTAGGTGAAATGTTTTTTTTTTCTCTTCAAAAAATCCGTATATATTTCACTGGAGTAATACATTAATGTATTTCCTTTCATTCCAAAAGCCTTGCCGCACTTACAGGGTTTTGATCTTTCGTGAGAAAAAGTCAAATAATGTGTGTGGTGTTTAAAATTTCTTTTTTCTCTTTCTTATTATTATAACATTTATTTAATAATTTGTTTAAATTATTAAGTATACGTAAACAGTTATGCGAAAAATAAAATTATATATTAAATATATTTTAAAATAAGTCACATTACTTTAAACATTATATAACCTAAAACATTTTTAATTGTCTATTAGGAGAAAAATCGAGGCCAATAATTACCATCTACTAAAAAAATTAACAATTAATTTTAACATTTGTATCGCAATATATACTTGTTCCATATTTTTTTTACTTGCAGCAATTTAGAAATATTTTGACTAGAACGCACAATCGATGAAATATAATTTATTAAACTTTAGAGATAAACTAACATTTATTTTACATAATAAAATCGAAAATGAATTACATTTGGTATATATTTCAATATACACTTGTTCCCATTTTTTCTTGCTACAGTTTTAGAAATACAATGACTAGGAAGTAGAATGAGTAAATTATAATATATTGAATTTGAGGTATGGTTTGGTTTGGAGTGCTACTGTCTACTTTTTGCAATACGAGGGCTAATGAGACAGGAACCTACAGCTTATAGCCGATTCCGAACGGCTACGAACATCCATGCCACAGTGGGATTCGATCCCACGAACACGGGAAGGTCAGCACCCTAACCGATTGGCCATCGTTCTGAATTTTAGGTATAAATTAACATTTAGTTTGCATAATAAAATCGAAAATGAATTACATTCCGCATATATTGCAATATGTACTTGTTCCATTTTTTTACTTACAGCAATTTTCGAAACAGAATGACTAGAACACACAATCAATAAAATATAATTTATAAATTTCAGTGATAATCTAACATTTATTTTATACAATAAAAACCAAAATGAATTACATTTGGTATACGAGGCTTATCTAGAAAGTAAGTTTCCCTATTTAAAATAGAAAAAGAACTCTTTCATAGACATATTTATTGGCAACAAGTACAGCAATTTTTCAGCTCTTTTCAACATAGCCACCACCAGAATTGAGACACTTGTCGTATTGTAGGATCAACTTTTGTACACCTTTGTCGTAGAACTCTGCCGTCTGTGAATGGTACCAACATTCCTGTCCCAGAATATCGTACATATCCCTTTTCGTACCGACAGCGTCTGTTTAAATTTGGTTCTGACCGAAGGTCCACTATGATGCCAATGCATTGACTGCTGCTTGGTTTCTGGGGTAAAGTACAAAATATAAGTCTCATTGCCCGTGGCTATTCTGTCGCTGTCATCGTGATACCGTAGCAGAAATGTCAGTACTGATCCTAAGCGTTGAATTTTGTGTTCGGATGTCAGTTTCAGCTCATAGTCCTGACAGTGCTGACGATGGATTTTAAAGCTTTGTGCATTGACCATCACCGACCTAACCTTGCAGGCAGCGGGAGAAGAAATTAGAGTTTCAATTTCGGACCACTGCTTTCCCGCTACTGGCACAAATAGGGACTTGTCAAGCTGGCATATGATTAATATGTCTTAGATCTGTTACACAAGCACTATTAATCCACTGAACGGACGCGTCAACGGGGGTTCGACAGCGAATTCCTGTTCGAAAACGGACCTGTCGACCCCTTCTCGTTCGCACTCGTATAACTCGTATCGCAGACTTTTGAGGGAAAAAAATATTGCAAAGCGATAATAAATGAAATAAACTAATTTTGAGTAAAGGAACTATTTTACCTTGCAGGGAAAATAATTTAAAAGTAGCCTGACAACTTTTAAACCGGCAACTCTAGTATGGTACGGTAATTTTCGTCTGGAATTTATGAAAAGGGTGACTGTTTTGAAAGGGAAAAAGGTGGGGAGGGTGGTCGGTGGATGGGTTAACAAGGCTAATTATTTTAAAGGATTTTATTTTAAAGGGGAAAACTTCGGAAACTTACTTTCTGGATGCGCTTCGTATATCTCAATATATAACTGTTCTCTTTTTTTATTTACCACAATTTATAAAATATAATGACCATGGATTAGAATGAATAAATTATTATGTATTACTTTTGAGGGATAAGCTAACATTTGTTTTACATAAAAAAATACAAACTGAATTACATTTGGTATATATCTTAATTAATATTTGTTCCCTTTTTTACGTTCCGCAATTTTAGAAATACAATGACCAGGACAACAATCAATAAATTATAAAACATAAATTTGAGGATAAAGTAACATTTATTATACATAATAAAATCCAAATTCAATTACATAGGTTGTTTTGGATTTGAAAGTAATATTAGACAAAATATTTTAATTGAAAAAAATATTTAAATAAAATAGGTTTTTTAAATTTTCCTGATTTTTATTTACTTGTTCAAAGTAATTAAATAATTTAATTAGTCATTAAAAATTTCAGTAATTTTATTTAAATAATTATACACGTTTTGACATTAAACTTAAATTTTAAATTTCTGCATTATGTTTTCATGTTTATTCATGGAAGCTTTGGTTTATAAAGTTTAAATACTCCTTTTTACTATGCCTTAAAGCTGTCTGACTAGGGTACAACTGTGTGAATGTACGCATCTCGCAAATCTCATAAATATTTAGTCATCTTAACGTATTTTCAAAAATAATAGTTTTACTATTTAAACAAATATATTTGAATAAATCTATTTTTCAGCTTTAATATAACAATATGTATGTTTAGTAGGTTTAAAATTATTTTTAGTAGATTTTTTTTAAAGTGTGCTTTTATCAATTTCCTAAATAATGTAATTAAAACAATGTATACATAAGCTGTCAATAGTAAATTTCTACTGAGAAGTTTAAATATTTTAATATTTTTATTTAACTGCTCAGATTTTTACTATTTTACTCTTTAAAAAATTTTTATGCTTGTTTGAATCATTACTTAGGTGACTTGTTAACTAGTTGTGAGAGGCATTTTGAGAGGAAATACTTCATAAATCATGCGATGTACATTTTAGAAAGTTTCACCTCTAAACTCTCAGAAAATTTGATGACTTGCGTTTAAAGCTAATGTAGTGGAAATAAGTTTGTAACATCTACCATGGAAATATTTTAATCGAAGAATGTATAATTATGTATGTAGATAAATTATATTTTAATAAAGTACATATTAAGGGGAATAGAGACTTTTTGAATGACAGAATTTAACCAAAGATACAAACAATTTTTACTTTTATTTCCTCCTATTTTTAGAAGATCGAGTAAAGGGTATTCTTTCAAAACCTAGTCGTATATTTTTAAACAAATAATTCACTTTCTTTATTCAGCCCTTTTCTTTGTTCTACTGTCTGTTTTCAAAAACTTTTTTGGGTGTTTTTTATCTTTAGTAACTTTTAAATGTTCCGGGTTTATTATTTCTTTTCTAACTTTGTATACTGGAGGTATATTTTAACCATGAATTGCTGTGCTCGAATACAGGATGTGTATGAGTAATAGGAGAAATATTGCGAAAGATGCGCAAACGTAAATATTTTTCTTCTTTAAATGTTATTTAATGTAACATTCAATAGAAATTTATACATTTACATAAATGTTAAATATAAGTTTAAAATATAGAGACGATTAAGTAAAATGGATTAATTTAAAGTAGCATTCAATAGAAATGTATACATTTACATAAATGTTAAATATAATTTTAAAATTTAGAGAAGATTAAGTAAAACTGATTCATTTAAAGCAACATTCAATAGAAATTTATACACTTACATAAATGTTAAATATAATTTTAAAACACAGAGACGATTAAGTAAAATGGATTAATTTAAAGTAACATTCAATAGAAATTTATACATTTACATACATTTTAATATAATTTTAAAATATAGAGGAGATTAAGTAAAATGGATTACGATTAAAAATATTTTTAAATAACATGTTGACTTTTAGGAATTTTTGTATTTTAATAAAGTATTTTTTCTTTCAGTATGTATAGAGTCTTACTTTATATGTCACAGCACAATCGTACTTTGCAAAGAACAAAAAAAGGTTATAGAGTAAAAAAATTAAACTTCAAAATCCCTTGTTTATGTTTTTTTTTTGTTATCTTTACCCATATCCTTGAATAAATTTATTAATAACTAGGATGGTTATCCATCCTTTACTACGGTGATTTTTATGTAATGCACTAAAGAAATTTTTTCGTATATAACACTGCAAATTCTTCATAATACAAATCCTTGCATTGGAAAATAAACATTTATATTTCCAAGATATGCATATTACAATAATATTATATTGTATTACTATACACTTATTTTCATCAGACCTGTGTTAAGCCTCAAAAGGATGTGGAAGCAGTTCCAGAATCAGTGTACAAAAATCTGACTTTATTTACCAAAATGTTGTCATGTCTACATAGTATATATTAAGGGGGTTAAGTGATCTATTGTATAAGTTATTCAAGAAGTATTGAGAAAAATGACCAAACGTAAATAATTTTCTTCTTTATAAATGATATTTAATGTATTCAATATTCAATAGAAATTTATGCATTTACATAAATAATAAATGTAATTTAAAAATATAGTGAGGGTTACGTATTGTGATAAAATGTTTTTAAAAAACATGTTGACGTTTAGGGATTTTGTTTTGTATTTTTTAATAAAAGATTTTTTTCAGTATGTATAGAGTCTTATACGTTATACGTCAGAGTACAATATGTACTTTGCAAAAAACACAAAAACATATTAAGTAGTAAAAAAATTCAAATTCAAAATATCTTGCATATATTATGTATCTTTTTATATTTAACCATGTGTTTCAATACATTTATTTATAACCAGCCGGGTTGTCCATCCTTTACTACGGTGATTTTTATGTAATACACTAAAGAATTTTTTTCATATATAACATTTTAAATTCTTTATAATACATTTTCCTTCATTGGAAAATAAACATCTATATTTCTAATATATGCATATTACAATAATATATTGTGTTACTATACACTTATTTTCATCAGACCTGTGTTAAGCCTCAAAAAGATGTAAAAGCGGTTCGAGAATCAGTGTACAAATATCTGACTTTATTTACCAAAATGTTGTCATGTCTACATAGCATATATTAAGGTGGTTTGTTAGGTGGTCTATTATTAATCTCGCTATAATATGTTGTGTTAATTATCCTAATTAAGTTTCAAATTCATTTTACCTTAATATAAAAGTAAATAATGTAATGGCTAATGAATAATATAATTAATACAAAATAATTAAATAATATAAAATACTGAAAAATATATAGTATTTGTATATCAAGATAATTTATATTTATAAGATTAATAATTATTAAGCATATATTTTCCACGGCGGTGAATATAAAAATACCACTCATATACTCTTACCTGACATTGATCGTTAATATATATTTTCGTGATTAATTTATTTACTTTATTTAACATTTTACAGCTTTTATTTACTGGAGTATAATTAATAATTTCTGAATTTCTAAATTTTGCAATATTTATCCTCACAATGAGAACGGTTATGTTTCATTTCATGTTTTAAGGTTGAAATTAGCATTAGTTTTATGTATATACAAAATGTATAATGTATATGCATGTGATACGATCGTGACTAAGTGACTTTAGAAACAAGAACATGTAATGCTAAATATTAACACCTTAGAACTTTACCGAAATGGAAGAGTAAATTTATACCATTATGGACAAAGATTACCCTAATTAAAATAACAATAGTATAAACCAAGATCTGCAAAAAAATGAGATTATGCCTTTCAATGAAATGAAATAATTAAATAACCGTTTAGATATAGTATTTGAAAAGCACATAAATATAAATAAATAGTATATATATAGACGTATCATAAAAGAAAATTCTCTATTATAATTAAGATAAAGTTTAATCATTAAAAATTAGACTTGAGATACATCACTAGAAATGAAATGCCCATAAGATGAACATACCAAATGGGTGCAAATTCACTTTGGATCATTTTTCTTTAATTGCATCTCTGAAATTGGCGACTTGATGAACGTACACACTTGAATTTTGGTTGTTTGGCAAAAGTTCAAAACGTTGATTTCCTTTATAATCAACCATACTGACAGCATAATGTTTTTTTCATGAATCTCTACTTTGGAAGTCTTCTGAGCTGGTTCATATTGTATCACCCACGAACTCTTCCAATTAATGTTGTTATAAACTATCCACTTTTTGTGCCCAGTTATTATTCTTTACAGAAATTTATCAATTTTTTTGCGTTTCAGATGGAAAACACAGATGATAATGCGTTGCTCCATATGAATTTTCTTAAGTTGGTGAGTGATCCATAGATTGAGTTTCTTTACATGGCCAAGATATTTAATATTTTTCAATGCATGTATGAGATATATTGAGCTTATTTGAAATATCATGTGTTGTGCTGTGATGATCTGAATAGATAATGTCCTTGATATGGGACCTTCAATTGGACGACCACAAATTTGAGCATTTTTTAATGAAAAATCACTATGATGAAACAAATCAATTTTAATACAGCTTTTCTTTCTAGGCTTCATTCCCATATACCGCCCAGAACTTCTTGAATGCTTATGATGGGAAAGGGATGATATCACTCCAATGGTTTGGCCAACATACTCCACTGATTCAAATCCCATCGAACATGTGTGGGATGCTTTCGGAAAACGCATTGCAGCTCACATCCTCCTGAGAACACCCAACAACTCAAAAAGATGCTGATTGCGGAATGGGCACTCCTACTGATAGAAATGTTGGACCAGCTGCTTCTGTGTATGCGGAGACGATGCGAAGAAACCATTGTACGGGTGGATATATCTCATATTAAGAAACATCTGCTTGTTGTTCTTCCTCTTGGATAGACATGATACTACACGTTCAATAAAGCTCGATTTTGTTTGATTCCATATCATATGCATTGTATTTCTTTTTCAATGCCGATGATTTCGTCATAACTTATATACATAATACTCTCCCTCTTTTCTGAATTTCATGCCTCTCAGATGATGTCTCTTGGAGTTATGCCAACAAACCCAACTTTTACCCAAGTTTTGCACACCAGTGTACAATAAAATATATCAAAACTGCACGTCTTCCATTTTTTAAGTTGGGTTAAAACAAAACTAAAGAACTCACCATATAACGTGTTTACTAATTGAAAGGTAGAAGTTCAACAATAAGAATATTATATCGGTTAGGTATTTTGAACATGTTAACGAAACAAAAAAAAGTGTAAAATCTATCTGTCTACAAAATCCGCAATCAATTAGTTTCCAAAACAATAACGCATGCATGAAATATAATTGCAGACGCAAAAAAAATGTAATGCTACCTAAATTCTTAACATCCATAGATATACATTTGTATTTATAGGAAAAAATCGGGTACTTATATCAGGCATATTTAAAATATAATAGTGAAATACAAGTATTATACTATTATGCACTTCCTGATCATATCAGGTATATTTAAAATATAATAGTGAAATAAAATGCTGTTATACTATTATGCACTTCCTGACCATATCATCTATATTTAAAATATAATAGTGAAATAAAATGGTGCTACCATATTATGCACTTCCTGATCATATCAGGTATATTTAAAATATAATAGTGAAATAAAATGGTGTTATAATATTATGCACTTCCTGATCATATCAGGTATATTTAAAATATAATAGTATAATAAAATGGTTTTATCCTATTATGTACTTCCTGATCATATCAGGTATATTTAAAAACTATTAGTAGTGAAATAAAATTGTGTTATACTATTATGGACTTCCTGATCATATAAAGTATATTTAACTTATAATAGTGAAATAAAATGGTGTTATACTATTATGCACTTCCTGATGATATCAGGTATATTTAAAATATAACAGTGAAATAAAATGGTGTTATACTATTATGGACTTCCTGATCATATCAGGTATATTTAACATATAGTAGAGAAATAAAATGGTATTATACTACTTTGCACTTTCATTTCAAGAGCAAATATAATAATTTTATACTGTATTAAAACAAATAATAAATAAATATGCATACTTTATGTATATGTGCTTTCACTGTCTGGTTGTGTTATGGTTAATTCTTCAGATTTCAGTTGGATCTTATAAGATATCTACTATTTGAAAAATAATGAAAAAAATTTCTTTTTCTGTGTTAAAACCACAAGACGATCACTGTTTGATCTGTAAAAACCATTACTAGAATCTATATATTTATAAATAACAATTTCGAAATACAGATGTAACAATCATTCACATTTGAAAACACATTTTTTCTTCGATTTGAAAAGTGGTACTAAGTGATAGCGTTCCTGAGATAGAACGAAAAAAATTCTTGAAACAGATTATATGAAAGCTTACATAATACATAACATACAATTTAGGTTTAAGAAAATCGGCGGTAAACTGAAATAAGTAATTATTATTTAGTATATTATTTGATTTTTCAAATAAAATAAAACCAAGATTTATTAAAATACTGTTCTAAAAGTATATTTTTAATATTAAAATCTAAAGAGGTTTCAAAACATCAAATATTAAAAAATGCATTTCATTTTATTTCTCAGCACGAAACAATAATTTTGTATTAAATTCAGCTGCATATCGAGAAAACTTATTTGTTGTAAACATACGTTTATTAAATAATTCATTTCTATTTAGTTTCAGTATTTCACATATTTTTCATAAACAGTTCAATTTGTCACAAGTTTTAAAGCAGTTAAAGATATTCACTTAAGATTTCTTTATCGAAATGTAATATTATTTAGGATATGAAAGGTAATGTATAAATTCTTCACAAAATACATACTTAATATAAAGTATGTTGCTTTTACATGTTTTAGAAATTTTATTAATTTTCCAATAAAAGTTTATGCATAAATGGAATTCATTTACTTGAAATAATTTTAAATATAAACAGTTTATTTCTACATTTTAGTAAATTGAAATATGTATACGAGAATCAAGAAATATATGCCAAGTATTGAAACATTTGTTATGAATTTTTTAGACATCGTACAATAGCACTAGGTTCGCACTACAGCATTATGTAAGAGTGAGATTTTCAATAATATACGTATTTATAATATATATAAACATACATTATATATAATATATATATATATGTGTGTGTGTGTGTATATATGTATATAAGATAACTTGTAATAACAATTCAACTATACATAACGTTATTGCGTTAAATATGTGTAAATTGAAACAATATATAAGCTAACCATGCTAGTCAAATGTCCTTTAGAACTTAATTATGAAAATGTCAGAAATGATAATAAAGATGTGCGTTTGCATGGAAGGGGTAGAATAATAAATAGGACTTGGACGGAAGTGGGGCCTCTGCACATGATCATACCCAAAGGCCATACGCAAGAGATCTTTGATAAGGATAGAAATACAGGGTATTGCGCAATCCTGCATACAATTCGCATTACATGCTGTGGTGTAGTACATTGCTGTTGTTACTTAAAATCCAGTATTCTACGTTAAAATAATAACCCAAGTTTGCTTTATATCATCTTTAATATTAATTATACCAAAATGCCACTGATATATATTACAAAATACAAATGTATCAGTAAGAAGAAAAGATAAGGGAAAATGCTAAAAAAATATAAAAATAATAAGTAAAAGAAACACTCCACGTGCTTCACCTAAATGAAAAATTGCCAAATTTCAATGAGCAAGCTACATTTTTTCCTTTCTTCTAAACTACTATAGCAACCCTATACTTTTTTCAACAAAAACTCTTTCAACTCGTTGTCGTTCCATTATTCTGTGCACGATACGTCCCGGCTCTCTCCATATTGACGAGAACTCCTGGCATGGTCCTTAATCACTTCCTGGCGACCAATCACAACTCTCCAAACTTGGTGAAGTTTAAGTGCAGCCGTTTCCACTGGCCACACCACATGCCTCCAAGAGTCGCGAAAAAATACTTGGGCATACAACACCCAATGTGTGAGTGCGGCGAGAAGATCAGTTTCGCAAACCAAAACTGTGTTATGTAAAACATAACTGCACTCTCATACTACTCAACAGGTGTTTATCATCCAGGTTTTTAATGATGTGATTCTGTTACATATCGGCGAAACTCTCCCATGTCACGGTAACAGTTACAAAAGTAGTATCACGGCTATCTCGGCTATCTTCGAAGAAAATGTGACCAATAAGGACCAATAACACCACACTGTGACTGTCTCGTCGTGCAATGGAGTTTGCACAAAGTACTGTGATTTTGGGTAACCCAAACCTCCGCAGTTGTGGGAGTTTACATACCCTCGTAGAGTGAAATGGGCTTTGTTGGTCCACAACACTTCTAGACAACCAATTGCCATCTTTCGCGATCTTTAGAAACGCTCACAAGGCAAATGTTCTCAGCTTCATAAGATCTCCGGGTAACAGTTTTTGATGATGCTGTATTTTGTACTGGTAGCATTGGAGTGTACGCCTTAATACTACCCAAATATTAGTATAAGGAAATACTAGAGTAAGGAAATAGTAGTGTTCCAATACTGACAGTACAGCTTCACTACTGAATCATATTCGGGTAACGTCACCATGCTACGATTGCTATTCTGATTCACTCTCTCATTATACTTCAGTTCATAGATGGTTCTCATGAAGTGTCATTGACGTTTTGCTCTTCATCGCCATCAGAATGGCCCTTTTAGAAGTTTTTTTATCGTGCTTATCATATTTTATCTTAGTTCCATGTCATTTTAATCATGTACAATGTTTGGAACTTCAAGAGTGGCAACTATTTCTTAACATGGTATACAAAAGGGATTCATGTCACTATGTTTTACAGTCCTTCAATATAGTCGTCGCACGAATTGTGTGTAACTGGTTTCCAACCATGTGGAAGTCTCAGAACACCTGCAGCACCTCCTGTTCTGTTGATAGTTCGAATTCACCGGTCTATTGAAACAAGAATCTCTAGAAGATTTCTGAAGCGAATGCCACGAAATGGTTCCTTTATCTTAGGAATTAAGACAAAGTTACAAGGACTTAGACCTGGAGAGTACGGTGGATGGTAAAGCCCTAGATGACACTGCCCTATTGTACAATCGCTGGGACATTGGATTTTTATGAAACTTCTTTGTTCTTGTTTTGAAAACATCCTGACAGCACGTTAGACCTCAAGCTAATACAAGGATCAGTTCTTCGAGTTACTACTCATGCGCATGGAGGAGGAAGAACGATTCTTTTTGCTGAGAGGTAAGGTAGGTATGTAGCTCACTTGTGGTGCTGTGGTGTAGTACATTGCATTGCTATTTCAAAGTCTTTGATAACCTAAAGTTGCTTTAAATTGCTTTTAATTATAGTATAATACCACTGGTCTATATTATAATGTTCAAAATCTGCAAAAAAAATTAAAAAGTAAAAGAAGCACTCCACATGCTACGCCTCAAAATAAAAAAATTGCCAATGTCCATGAGAACGCTGCCTTCTTTTCCTCTCTTCTCTCTCTCAGGCAACCCTATACTTTTTCCATTACCCTGTGCTGATGTGTTCGTTGTTCCATTGTCCTTTTTACAATGCGTCCTTTCCCGGCTCTGCCCAGAAAGATCGGGCTCCAAGGATGGTCCTGAATCGCCTCCTGGAGACCAATCACAATTCTCCAAAACTTGGTGACGTTTAAGTGCATTTATTTTCACCGGCCACACCACATGTGGTCCACGCTATATTCTATGGTTTTTACACCATTGTTACTACTAGTAAAGTTCAAACCCTTGTATGTCAATTAAACCTCTATATATACCTCTCTACCCGATATGTAAAAGAAGTGGAATATATTTTGAAAAACATTTTCTTACATGCTTTTATATTTGAGATACTAAAGAAATAATTAATAATAAATTAATTTTATGCTTTTTCTTTTTTAAATATAGTACTTGAAATCAATAGGACACCTTCAAGTTAGTCGAAGTAGTTTAAAGTTTAAGGCTAAATCTTAAATGTTATTCTCATTCTTGTGATGAGGCGATTTAGATCAGTAGTATAATTGATTCATTCATACAAGAAGTAAAATGCTCGGGATCTAAATCTGACCTCATCATATCTTTGTAAAAAGACATATATATATATATATATATATATATATATATATATATATATATATATATATATATATACATATATATATATATATATATATATATATATATATATATTTTACGGATATTGTTGTCTTGTACGGTGGTCTCGGACGGGTTTCTGATACCATTCTGGGATTAGAATCCCGTCTCCGTACTTGAAATTAAATAAGAATGTACCTTTGTGTAGTATTTATGAGTCCCTAAGAGACAGTGCCCATTTAGAAGGGATAAGGTTTTCCACGTTGGCGGTCTCAAGGCGGGGTTTAAGCAGACCAATGAGATTCTTATAACTATCCAATTGGACCATAAGAAGGAAGAAGGGACAAGGTTGAAATTGATAAAATAAGAAAAATCTAAAAATTGAGAAGATGATCGGAGGTCCCAAAAAAAAAGGTGTTCGATAGTCGAGACTAGAGGAGAGTCCGACAGAAGGTGTGTTCGAGAGTCGGGACCAGGAGAGAGTCCGACGGAACGAGTTCGAGAGTCCAGCCAAGTCCGACAGGAAGTGTTCCTGCATCAAATAGCACGGCCGCACCCCATAAACTCAGATAGAAGCCCCTGACCACACCGACGAGTTACCCATATATACCCATCAACCAGCAGTGTTCCGGGCACCCATTTTAACTCCCCAAAGGTAAACTCTTTTACATACCTTTTGAAATTGAGATTAGGTCCTTTCTCTTATATTTAAATAATAGCTTAAGTATTAAAATATTATTGTCAGAACTAATTTAGAAGATGTTGATAAAACATATTTTATGAAAATTAGCATCAGTTTTGTAATGTACATAGATGTATATATATATATATATATATATATATATATATATATAATATATATATATATATATATATATATATTATAATAAATTTATTTTTTTTATATTAAGCTAGTTTCGGATGCTGTTAATTTAGCTTTTAGTTTAGTTTCATTTCTTATGTCTGTAGTTTCTCAGAACCTGTGGTTAAATATAGTACTAAAATACTTTTACACAACGCAATCAAAATAAAATCCCACTGTACATTTGATCACAGGTTAATACTCAAATAAAAACGAGGACTACACGACAATGAGTTACGAGTGTTTCGAGTTAAAAGGGAATTATTCTTATAATATTGCTTTCATGTAATAAATAATATAAATTTACTATATTACTCTGTTTTACATAAAAATTTACTCTATTACGATATTATTATATTATATATTTAGGTTCAATCAATCATTTCCTGGTGAGTTACGACTGTTACGAGATAAAGTGAATTATTGTTATAATGTTGCATATTATAACAATAATTATAGATAATTCATGTAATAAATAATACACGTTTACTATATTACATTATTTTACATACAAATTTACTATATTACTATATTATATATTAAGGTTCAATCGATCATTTTCTAATGAATTATGAGATCCAGTTTTTACGTTTCGTATTAGTTTAACACACACGCTATTTCTGAAGCTTTCTAATAATATATCTAAGAATCTCTTTAAATGTCCACTATATTACATTTCATTGAATGTTTTGAACTTTAAAAATAATACTGCGTCCGTTTAATGCCAGCACTTTTGCATCCCTCGGTAATCATTTACTGTTTTCAATAAGAAAGATTGCAGAACATCATCTTTTCTACATCATTGAAATGAAAAATATGGAAGCTGAAATATTTTTTAATGTATCTACAGGTGTAAACAAGACATTCATTGAATTTTTTTATGTTTGAGTCCCAAAGAAATAGTTTTTACAAATGATATTTTATTACTTTCCATGTCGCGTCTCTTCCATATAAACAAATAAGATATGAGAGAAATATCCAAGCAATATTTTCAGTACTTATTTGTCCTCCAAAGATGTAAACATTTATGTAATTTCTCTGTTGAATTCTTCAATAAAAGAGTAAACAGTGATATGAATTTCATATTAGTGATTCCAGTCTATATTTAGATTTTACATATTACTGGAACGTAAAGACATGATTTTATTCTGATTACAATCATTAATTTTAGATTTGGGAGGAAATATTTAGTCAATATTTAACCAACTATATATAGCTTAAAAATATTGTGCTCCGTATCGAAATATTTAATGTAAATATTACAGTATTTTGCATATTAAAATTTTTTATTTTATAAAGGTGTTAGAAACGATAAAAAATAGTTATGAATTTTTTGTATTTGATTCTTCTGATTGATTTGTAAAGTGAATATTACACAATTATTTGCCAAATATTTTTATTATAGAAATGTTAAAAGCGGACTGTGAGAAACGAAAGAAAATATTTAGTGGAATTGATATTAGTGAAGATAGTAAAAATGTTATCTGTATATAAATATGTATAAAGTCACAGTGGAACATATAATGCATATGTCTTTCTTGTTAAGAGGCCAAAAATGATATATATATATATATGCATGTGTGGATATTTTCTATGATGTTTCTCTTGGTATCGAAATATTATTTCGATAACATATTTTGCAATTTACACAGTCTCCTCATTACAGGGATATTAAAAAATGCTTTATTTTAAACCCAATTATCCCCTAATTATCTCATACATTTTGTAAAATTACATTTTTATTTTCCTTTAGAGAATATTAAGAGTACATAAATTTAAAAAGAATAATTCTGTTTAATATGCTAAACTCATTCATTTTTAAAAATAAATTCTTTCTTTACAAAATTTTAGGACTCATGTAATGATTCATTCGTTCATATATCCCATGTGGTACACCACAAATTATACTCTACACATAAACTATTTTGTTGTAGCATCTTCAATATAGTTACATTTTTCAGCTTTACGTATGAATTGATAATTATTTATATAATGTATATTATAACAAAATTGTAAAGATCTAATTCTAAACTAAACTTCTTATACACAGTGGAAAATTACAAAACTTTTTTTTTGCTTTTAAAGAGTATTATAAGTAAAGAATTTTAAAGAAAAATAATTCTGTTTAATATACTAAATTAATTCCTTTTTTACTAAATTTTTTCTTTACAAAATTTTAGGAATTTCAACGTCGAATTACATTTTACAGAATTTTTATTCTTTTTAATACTATCCTGTACATCACATATAATAATAATATACATATCTAATGCTTTATACAGGTGTATAACACATTTGATAACAAATAATCTGTATTTTAAGCAGAAAATAATTTGAGGGAGTGTCTTAATTTTAGATATATTTTTCAGTTAGATTTATGGAATTTAAAACTTTATATCTAATCTACGTCATATAATTATGAGAACAATTTTTGGTGTTCTCATCATATAATTTTCCCATATGTTTTTCCTACATAATTTTATGTTAAAATTTATTCCCATATGACTTCATGTTAACAAGTTTTTAGTTAAAGTCCAATTAACCTTGGATTAAATTACAAAACATTGTTTTGATTTTAGGTGTATTAAAACTGAAGAAACACTAATGAAAAAAACCCTGCTTTTTATATGCTGGAATATATAATTCCATTTTTGTAAATTTTTCTTTATAGAATTTTAGTAACCTACCCTGTCATATTGTTTTTAATTAAACTCTAATTATTAACTTTGGATCCAACAGACTTTTGATTAAATTACAAAAGATTATTTTAATTATAGATGTATTAAAACTAAAAAAAACATTAATGAAAAAATTATGTTTTGTATATGCTTGAATAATTCCTTTTTTATAAATTTTTTCTTTATAGAATTTTAGTAAACTATCCTGTCATATTGCATTATTTAACAAGTTTTTGATTAAAGTCTGATTATTAACTTTGAATTCAAAAGACTTTTAAATAAATTTCAAAAGATTATTTTTATTTTAAGAGTATTAAAACTAAAAAAAACATTAATGAAAAAATTCTGCTTTGTATATGCTTGAATAATTCCCTTTTTCATTATGTTATCTTTATAGAATTTTAGTAACCTACCCTGTCATATTGCATTATTTAACAAGTTCTTAATTAAAGTATAATTATTAACTTTGGATCTAACAGACTTTTGATTAAATTACAAAAGATTATTTTGATTTTAGGTGTAGTAAAACTGAACAAACATTTATGAATAAAAATCTGCTTTGTATATGTTTGAATAATTCTTTTTTTATAATTTTTTCTTTATAAAATATTAGTAAACTTCCCTGTCATATTGCATTATTTAACAAGTTTTTAATTAAAGTCTAATTATTAACTTTAGATCTAACAGACTTTTGATTAAATTACAAACGATTATTTTGATTTTAGGTGTATTACAATTAAAGAAACATTAATGACAAAAATCTACTTTGTATTTGCTAGAATAATTCCCTTTTTTATAAATTTTTTCTTTATAGAATTTTAGTAACCTACCATGTCATATTGCATTATTTAACAAGTTTTTAATTAAAGTCTAATTAACTTTGGATACAACAGACTTTTGATTAAATTACAAAAGATTATTTTGATTTTAAGAGTATTAAAACTTTAGAAACATTAATGAAAAAAATGTATATGCTAGAATATTCCTTTTTTTATAGAATTTTTCTTTATATAATTTTAGTAACCTACCCTGCCATATTGCATTTTATGCTTTTTAGAGGAATCCTATTTGATATATATGCACGTATTTTGCCATTCCTCGGATATAAAAGTTAGTATGCCGAACAAGAAAACTCAGTAGGACTGCATCATTTCCACCTCATTGAAATGAAAAAAGAGTGAAGATAAAATGCCTTTCGAAATGTATCTGCAGGAGGATAAAAGACATGCATTGAAATTTTTATATTTGAGTCGTGAAGGAATAGCCTTTTTCTACAATATGTGTTTCATTACTTCGCATGCCGCTTCTCTTTCGTATAAATAAATAAAATATCAGTGAAATATCTGCGCACCATTTTCAATACTTGTCTGACTTTTAAAGGTGTCAGAAATGATGAAAAATTTATGTAGTTTTCTTGTCGCTTTTGTCGATATAGGAGTAATTTTTGATATGTAAGTTATACTACTGGGTATAAAGTCTGTATGTTAGAGGAACATTAAAAAATGTTCTGCGTTCTTATAAATGCTCATACTTTCATTATAACTTTTGGCAGTAGCAGAAAAGTTATGAGAAATGTCTATTTTTATTGTAATATATTTCTTCTAAAATGTATACTAAATATGAATATTTATTATAAAGAAGTATAGAAGTAGACATTTATGTTTACATTATTAATTGATTTATATTTTTTAAGTGATGTGAATAGCAAAACATATTTTAAATTTCCCTTTAGAAACATTTAAAGAATTATGTGCATTAAATAATATAATTGAAATTTTGTCTAAAAACATCAGTGCTAATAGTAGCACATAAAAATCTTTGCATATTTTATTAAATCAAAAATATTCTAAACAAAGTCATGTAATAAAAATTTTGCAGTATATTTAATCATTATATTATTTTTTAAATAAAAGAAAGACTTAAGATTATTGATAATTATGTAATAACATTTATAGTTCTTATTTGTTCTAGAGAACTATTCCCTCAGTTAAACTCTACAATCTACAAGGGAGAGTCAAACACTCTCTGATCTACAAGTCTATCGTTTAATCGACTTTTAGGGACATTACATGTACAAAAAATATCTTTTAATTTGCTTTTCTCTCTAGTTAAGTACACTCGTTAACATATAAAACTGCAAGTTGATTGTCAATCTTCTTTCAGGTATTTTAATTCTACCAAAAGTTTATTTTTCATCATTCTGGTAAGAAACTACACTTGTTTACATGTATCAAAATATATTCAAAGTATAATTATATTTACATAGTACATTTTATAATAATATGTATTGTACATTTTATTATTATTTGATTTATGTTTTTGAAGTGATGTGAATAGCAAAACATATTTTAAACTTTTCAATTTTTAAACATACGTATGTGCATTAAATAATATACCGGAATGTTTAATTAAAACATCAGTTTTAATCCTAGCATATAAAAATCTTGAAATATTTTCTTAAAGAAAATATTTTAAAGAAATTCATGAAATACAAAAATTAAAATTAAAAATTGTGAAAAATACAAAAGTATATTTCACCATCATATTATTTTTAAAATAAAAGAAAAGCGTAAGAATATTTATAATTATGTAATAACATTTACAGTTTTTATTTGTTCTAAAGAATTATTCACTCGGTTAAAGTCTATATTCTACAAGACGGAGTTACACAACTTCCTGATCTCTCGTTTATTTCACTTTTAGAGACGTTACATGCACAAAAAATGTCTTTTAATTTGTCTATCCCTGTAGGAAAGTACACTAGTTAACAGACAAATCTGCAAGTTGGTTGTCCATCTCTTTTCACGTATTTTAATTCTATCAAATGTTTGTTTTTCCATCATTCTGGTAACAAACTACATTTGTTTACTTATATCAAAATACATTAAAAGTGCAATTGTACATTTTATTATAATCAGTATTATACATTTTATTATAAATTGATTTATGTTTTTTTAATTGATGTGAATAGCAAAACACTTTAAAAAAAATTACAGACTTATGTACATTAAATAATATACCGAAATGTTTGATTAAAAGCATCAGTATTAATCCTAGTACATAAAAATGTTTAAATATTTACTTAAATCTAAAATATTCTAAAGAAAGTCATGCAATACAAAAATTGTCATGTAATACAAGTATATTTAATCATTATATTATTTTTTAAACAAAACAAAGGAGTAAGATTATTTCTAATTATGTAATAACATTTACAGTTCTTATTTGTTCTACTATTCTCTTAGTTAAACTCTACATTCTACAACGGAGAGTCGAACAACTTTCTGATCTAGAAGTCTGTCGTTTAATCTAATTTTATGGACATTATATGTACAAAAAATGTATTTTAATTTATCTATCCCGGTAGGAAAGCACACTAGTTAACAGATAAAACTACAAGCTAATCGTCAATCTACATTCAGGTATTTTAATTCTACCAAAAGTTTGTTTTTTCGTCATTCTGGTAAGAAACTACACTTCTTTACTTATATAAAAGTACATTCAAAGTGTAATTGTACATTTTATTATAATCTGTATTGTATATTTTATTATTATTTGATTTATGTTTTTTAAGTGATGTGAATAGCAAAATATATTTTAAACTTTGCTTTGAAAACATTTACAGACTAATGTGCAAAAAATAATATACATGAATGTTTGATTAAGAACATCAGTATTAATCCTATCACATAAAATTCTTTAAATATTTTCTTAAATCAAAAATATTTTAAAGAAAGTCATGCAATACAAAAATTAAAAGTATATTTAATCATTATATTATTTTAAAACAAAAGAAAAAAGTAAGAATATTTATAATTATGTAATAACATTTACAGTTCTTATTTGTTCTGAAGAACTGTTCACTCTGCATTCTACAAAAGAAAGCCAAACAACTTTCTGATCTGCAAATCTATCGTTTTATCCACTTTTAGGGACATTACATGTACAAAAATGTTTTTTAATTTGTCTATCCCTGTAGGAAAGTACTCTAGTTAACAGATAAAACAAAAGCTGATTGTCAATCTACATTCAGGTATTTTAATTCTACCAAAAGTTTGTTTTTTCGTCATTCTGGTAAGAAACTACACTTCTTTACTTATATAAAAGTACATTCAAAGTGCAATTGTACATTTTATTATAATCTGTATTGTACATTTTATTATTATTTGATTTATGTTTTTAAGTGATGTGAATAGCAAAATATATTTTAAACTTTGCTTTGAAAACCTTTACAGACTAATGTGCATAAAATAATATACATGAATGTTTGATTAAGAACATCAGTATTAATCCTATCACATAAAATTCTTTAAATATTTTCTTAAATCAAAAATATTCTAAAGAAAGTCATGTAATATAAATATTGAAGTATATTTAATCATTATATTATTTAAAAAAAGGCGTAAGAATATTTCTAATTATGTAATAACATTTACAGTTCTTATTTGTTCTAAAGAAATGTTCACTGTGTTAAACTCTACATTCTACAAGAGAGAGTCAAACAACTGTCTAATCTGAACGTCTATCATTTAATTCAATTTTAAAGACATTATATGTACAAAAATGTCTTTTAATTTGTCTGTTTCTGAAGAAAAGTACACTAGTTAACAGATAAAATTGCAAGTTAATTGTCAATCTCCTTTCAGGTATTTAAATTCTACCAAAAGTCTGTTCATTCATCATTCTGTTAAAAAATTACACTTGTTTACATATACCAAAATACATGCAAAGTGCATGTGCACGTTTTATTATAATATGTATTGTACATTTTATTATTGATTTATGTTTTTTAAGTGATGTGAATAGCAATACATATTTTAAATTTTCCTTTAAAACATTTACAGACTTATATTCATTAAATAATATACCAGAATGCTTGATTAAAAACATAATTACTAATTCTAGCACATATAAATCATTAAGCATTTTCTTAAATCAAAAATATTCTAAAGAAAGTCATGTAATACAAAAATTAGAAGTATATTTAATCATTATATTATTTTTAAAAGAAAAGAAAAAAGTAAGAAAATTTATAATTATGTAATAACATTTACAGTTCTTATTTGTTCTAAAGAACTATTTACTCGGTTAAACTCTACATTCTACATGAGAGAGTCAAACAAGTTTCTTATCTGCAAGTCTATCATTTTTTTCACTTTAAAGGACATTACATGTACAAAAAATGTTTTTAATTTGTCTTTCGCCGTAGGAAAGTACACGAGTTAACAGATTGTAAACAGAAAGTACACTAGTTAACTGCAAGTTGCTTCTCAATCTCCTTTCTGGAATTTTAATTCTACCAAAAGTTTACTTTTCATCATTGTGGTAAGAAACTACACTTGTTTACATATATCAAAATACATTCAAAGTGCAATTGTACATTTTATTATAATATGGTAATAGATGTAATTTAACTCATTGAGTTATTATAAGTAGTCTGCATATATTTTAAGACATCTTATGCATTCAAAATATCATATGTAAAACCCATTTTTATCTTAATCCTCTCTAGATCCATATCAATAGTTCAATTTGTTTGAATCTATTTATATAAGGTATTATATTCAGTTTTAAAAGCAGCCATTTTAATCTTGTAGTATATGTCCGTGTTCCGTAAATTCTATACAGATACAATAAATATAAATAACAGTTGTTTAATGTCATTTATAAGACTTTAAATAAAGTGTTAAATACTTTTTCTGTATGATTGGAGATCAAACTAAAGAAATCAGGCTTTTGCAATATTGGAGGTTTTACACTTTCCTGAAACGCAACTACACTAGTTAACATATAACAAGAAAGTATGACAGTATAAAAGTGTGATTTTACATTTTTGTTATCATATATTTATGGAGATAGTTTTACTCTTTAAAGTATTCTAGTAGTATTCGATTTGTGTTCAGTGTGTTTAAATCGACTTCTGTAGTAGCTCTTTCCTAGCAGAATCCCTTGCTGATACCAACTCATTGTTTTAGCTATTTAAAAGTTGTAAGTAGATTTTTTAACCCCTTCCGGTAAAATGACTAGTCAAGCTCGTCATTAGTTTTTCATTCCATACCGCACAATGACGAGCCACACTCGTCATGCGATTAAAGCTACTGTTAAATATGATAATTAATTTAGTTTAAAATTTCTAGTGTACTGAATTTGGCAACACTTTTATCACTTGTGAAAATCACAAGTGACTATTGCATATTGCTTACTTAGAATTTCTTGGTACAAGTCATTAAAAAATTAATAAGTCAGAATAAAAGAAAACCTACTAAGAAATGCCGTGTGTGTTACAAGAATAAAATTAAAAGTGAGAATACTTGGCGGTGTAAACAATTAAGAATTCCTTTGCACTTTGTTTTGAAAGGTACCACTAGCTTGAAGACTATTATCTGTATACCTTATTAATGTTTTGCTTTTCTATTTTCTTAATTTTACTGTTTCTGATATTATTTAACACTATGTAAAAAGTGGATTTTAATTAAGAATATGTAAGAATTGTAAAATGAAACAAGTTTTTTAAATAAAAATTAAATGGCTATTTCATGCACAGTTTTTCATTATTAAATCATACCGGAAGGGGTTAAAGAAAGCAGTTCAATTCTTTTTATTAGTGGTTTCGTATCATTAAATTCCTACCATTAAGTTTTATATTAACTTTAATAAAAGGTGTTTGATGCCATTCCTAGGTAAAAGGAAAATTAAAATGATATATCTCTGACCGTTTTTCATTGAATTTCCTCTATCATAAAAGCTAAATATTTTCCCTTTTCCTTAGATATTTTGTATTTAAGGTATAAATGTCGAAATTTTACGCATGATTTCTATAATGTATATTGTGAATGAAATCATCAATAAGTTGTATATTTCTTTGTTATACACATATATTTACTAGACACTGTCAAATATTGTTTTTCTTTCTAAGTGCCAGTGAATGTTTTTCTATATAATAAAGTTTTGCAGATATCTTAAATCTATTCAGTGAGTCATTAGGATAGTTTTATGTCTCCAAAAAGCTTTTGGAGAATGAATATAAACATTTCAAAATTACACAACCTATTTAAAACATTTATACTTGAATTATATTTGTGAGATTTTAAGACTTAGTGGACTGTATAAATAATTAGAATAATGTGAATGAGGGGGATACCAAAATATTTAAACTCAATGAAATAGAATTGAATGAATATGAATTGGATCAACGTTGGGAAAATAACAACCCAATAAGATTTATGATTAAAAAGAATAAAGCATTTACTTACAAAGACTTTGAGTATTCTCCCTCCCAAGGTCGTCCAAATATTACTTTTTTTAGAAAACCAACACAAAACAGAATATATGGCAGATTTAATCCCCTTTGCTCTCAGCGAACACTTTTGTATTACATATATTTACAGATGGCGCTACGCTTCACGGTTACAAAATAAACACAGTTTACAAAATATATTAAGCAATTGCTGTCGCATCATGGATGCTGGACGGAACAATATTATCTAGTTATATTATAGTTTTATTATAGTTTTATAGTTATTTCTAGTTCTAGTTATTATTTTTTAGTTATAATTTTATTAAATTTCAGTTTTGTTTTCAATGTTTTAGTTAAAGTAACTGTGAGCATAATGTTGTAACAAAAAATATCTTAAAATATTACAATAGGAAGTAAATGCAGAATTTACTTTAATTCTAAAAATAAAAGATTTTGTGTTGGTAGTATATAACTTAAAATGGAGATGCAATTGTGATTTGATAGTTATTAAAATGTACGTTTCCCTTATATTAATTCCTTATATAGTAAATTTAATTTTATTTTTTACCCTTTTAATTTTTTTATTAAATTTTACCCTTTAAATTTTAATTTTACCCTTATATTAACCTTTTAACTCTCATGCCCGAGATAATCTCAGGCATAGCACTGGTGTTCGAAAATATTACGCCCGAGTATTACTCGGGGTAATTTCTTATTAATGCATCGTATTGTTATAACCGAATATATATCATGTACTTCAAAATATAAATTTTTAACTACTAAGTATAATTTATTTTGTAGTAAAGATTTGAATTTTGAGATAAAAAAAAATTTGACAATTTGTGTACTCATATCATCAAAATAACTTGACAGTTAAAGGGTAAAAATGTAAGTTTCTGAGATTAAGCTCTCTATTAGAAGTTTTGAATATATATATTGATTGCTAATGACGATAAGTTGTAGATAAGTATTAAGTTTATTT
>CM063511.1:32062845-32077845 GCA_032207245.1 Pardosa pseudoannulata | reverse complement strand
ATCACCATAAATTATAAGCCTATCACTTTAAATTTGATTCAAATTTTAATATATAAGTTTTCAGTATGTTCTTTTCTTTTTCTGTACTTTTAAGGTTTTACCTCCCATGACCTAGTTTTAGAAATGTTCAGTCTGGACTAATTAGGCTCTTTTAAATTTACTCAACACATTGCATGCGGCACACGTACTAGTACGTTTTTTGCGATTGATACTTGAGCGCAGATCATGTACTACTACGTTTTCTGACGATTGATACTTAAGCGAGGGGCACAGTACGTTTTCTGACAATTGATACTTGAACGCGGGTCACGTCCTAGTAGGGGTTAGTGTAACAAAATGGTTTGTTTCTGGGTACAAAAATAGTGGTTTAAACAGGGAAACGAAGCCGAATGTTCTTGTCTACTACATAGATACTGGAAACATTTAGACAAATACAAACTAACTTTTACATCAGTCGATGCTGAACCACAGAACGCTAAAAAATTAAAACTATATACTACAATTTCTATTTGATTTTTCATATTTACGATACTATTATAAATTTATCCACTAAAAATACATTTTTTGTTCACAAAAATCTTATGGTTCTTATTTATGTATTTCTATTTATATATTTGTTTATATATTTCAATATAAAATACGAAATGTTGGTGAAAAAAAAATCGATCTATTGAGATTTAAAGGATAAATCTAAATTTAGGCACAAAACGTCCGCTCCCGGTACAATTCCGCTGCGAAATGTACCGGCACACAATTTTTAATAAGATCATTATTAATCTTTTATTTACATAATATACATCTTACAACTCGCATGGAATTATATATTTCTCCAGAATCGGCATTAAACATTATTTTCGGGTTTTTTAAATTTTGTATAACAAAATGGTCGACCATAATATAAACCATACAAAACAATACCTTCTTTAAACGGGTGGGTGATCAGTTAATAGATTATTTACAGTATTTAGAGGTTGAAATGATATGCAATGTCTCTTTTACGATGGCAGGGTAATATGGGATTAAAAGTTTATTTTACTTGAAAATTCAATGTACATTCATGGAAATATCATGGACATATTTCTCCGGTTTAATTAAGGTAGTATCTTCCCATTTCACAGTAATAAAATGTGCTTTCTGATTTCAAACTCAGAATTTCTATAATCAATATTTTAATCGACCCTGAAAAAGAAGAAAAGTTTTCATATTCAAAACTTCAAAATAAATCTCTCCATTTGATTTTGTCACAAACGAATGACACTTTTTATGTTTCGTTTCAAAATATACTGAAAATGCAGATAGGAAATGTATAAAAATGTAGGTTTTATAATTTACTTAAAATTTAACTTTTAAATTTAAAAATACTACGAAAAAAATATCTAACTGGAAATATAAAAAACCTTTGAATGAATGAATGAATGAACATTTTCGAAACTATACATAAATGACCAAAAATTGGGGATAAAAATGTAATTAAGTATTGTACTATGTACCCTATATTTGCAAAAAAGTGTGGCCGTATTTATCAAAATAAGCTTCGAATATATATTTTAAATATATAATGAAATAATTTTCCACTGTCTTAATAAATCCAAGCATTACATTGAATGAATACTATAAGAAATTTAATATAATTAAAATCATTCTACGTAAAATAGCAATTCATCTTTAAACATGATTGAAAAGTTTTATTTTCAAAATTGAAAGTATTGGTTGAATTTCATTCTCTTCATGTATCAAAATTCTTACGGTTTTGAGCATATTGATAATATGTAATTACACGATGGTACTTATAAAATGATAAGTATTAATTTCTATTAATTTTTATTAAGTGATACGATTTTACAGACATTTCGAATTATTATATAGCTGTAAGCATTGCCACCTTTATTTTATATTAATAATAAATGCTTACCATTTTATAAGCATTATCGTGTTATTATAAATTATACCCTATAATTTATAATAACAATTAAGTATTCTACTATGTACCCTATTTTTTCGAAAACGTGTGGCAGTGTTTATCGAAATAAGTTTCGAATATATATTTTACAATATATAATAAAATTATTTTCCACGGTCTTAATAAATTCATGCATTACATCACATGAATACCATAAAAGTTTAAAATTAAAAAATTCTGCGTAATATAGCAATTCCTCTTTAAGCGTGATTTAAAAATTTGATTCCCAAAATTGAAAATATTGATTGAGATTCCTTTTCTTTATGTATCAAAATTCTTAAGGTGTTGAGAATATTGACACATTTTGTAATTAAATGATGGTACTTATAAAATAGTAAGTATTAATTTTTATTAATTTTTATTAAGGGATACATTTTTACAGACATTTCGAATTATTATGTGGCTGTAAGTTTTGCAACATATATTTTATATTAATATATAATACTTACAATTTTATATGTATCATCGTGTAATCATAAATTATACCCTATAATTTATTATAATAATTAAGTATTCTACTATGTATCCTATTTTGCGAAAATGTGTGGCAGTGTTTATCAAAATAAGCTTAGAATATGTATTTTATAACATATAATGAAGTTATCTTCTCCACGGTCTTAGTAAATCCATGCGTTATATTGCAAGAATACCATAAGAAATTTAAAATAATTAAAATCATTCTACAAATTATAGCATTTCATCTTTAAACATGATTAAAAAATTTGATTCTCAAAATTGAAAATATTGGTTGCGATTAATTTTTCTTCATGTATCAAAATTTTTAAGGGTTTGAGAATATTGATACATTTTCTAATTATATAATCATACTTTTAAAATGATAGGTATTAGATTTTATTAATTTTTATTAAGTGATACATTTTTACAGATATTTCGAATTATTATGTGGCTGTAAGTATTGCAACATATATTTTATATTAATATTTAATACTTACCATTTTATAAGTATCATCGTGTAATCATAAATTATACCCTATAATTTATAATAGCAATTAAGTATTATACTATGTACCCTATATTTGCGAAAACATTTAGCATTTCTTATCAATTTAAGCTTCGAATATATATTTTACAATATATAATGAAGTTATTTTCCACGGTCTTAATAAATTCATACGTTACAGTGCATGAATACCATAAGAAATTTAAAATCATTAAAATCATTCTACGTAATATAGCAATTAATCTTTAAATATGATAGCAAAATTTGATTGTCAAAACTGAAAATATTTGTTGAGATTCATTTTTTCATGTACCAAAATTCTTAAGGTTTTGAGAATATTCATAGATATTGTAATTACACGATGTTACTAATAAAATGGTAAGTATCAATTTTTATCAAGTGATACATTTTTACAGACATTTCGAATTATTATGTGGCTGTAAGTAATGCAACATATATTTTATATTAATATTTAATACTTACAATTTTATATGTATCATCGTGTAATCATAAATTATACCCTATAATTTATTATAATAATTAAGTATTCTACTATGTATCCTATTTTGCGAAAATGTATATTAAATTGTTTATTAAAATAGCTTCTAAGAATATATATATTTTACAATATAATGAAGTTATTTTCCACGGTCTTAATAAATCCATGTATTATATCGCACGAATACAATAAGAAGTTTAAAATAATTAAAATCATTCTACATAATATAGCAATTCATCTTTAAACATGATTGAAAAATATTATTCTCAAGTTTAAAAAAATTGGTTGAGGTTCAGTCTCTTCTTGTATCAAAATTCTTAAGGTTTTGAGAATGTTGATACATTTTATAATTACACAATGATACTTATAAAATGGTAAGTATTAATTATTATTAAGTGATATATTTTTACAGACATTTCGATTTATTATGTGGCTGTAAGTATTGCAACATATATTTTATATTAATATCTAAAGCTTACCATTTTATAAGTATCATTCTGTGTAATTATAAATTATACTCTATAATTTATAATAATATTTAAGTATTCTACTATATATCCTATATTTACTAAAACATGGGGCAGTGATTATCAAAATAAGCTTCGAATATATATTTTACAATATATAATGAAGTTATTTTCCACGGTCTTAATAAATCATTGTATTAGATTGCATGAATACATAAGAAATTTAAAGTGATTAAAATCTTTCTACGTAATATAGCAATTCATCTTAAACCATGATTGAAAAATTTGATTCTTAAAATTGAAAATATTGCTTGAGATTCATTTTCTACCTGTATCAAAATTCTTAAGGTTTTGAGAATATTGATACATTTTATAATTATACCATGATATTTATAAAATGGTAAGTATTAAATATTAATATAAAATATATGTTGAAATATTTATAGCCACATAATAATTCGAAATGTCTGCAAAAATGTATCCCCCTAATAAACGTAAATCAGATAACTATTTGTTTCTTATTATATCTGAAATTTGTGATTATCTTATCGATTTTTATACAAGTGTACAATTACTTTGGGAGTTCCAGTGGAATTTCCTAATTAGAATGTTTCTAAACTTTGTTTAGAACGATTAACTTTTTTTGTAATTATAGTCAGTAATCCTTTGGGATGCTCAGAAAGATAAAAGGATAATAAGCAAATAACATTACATTATTTTATAAAACATTTCCAGCAAATTGCTAAATTGAGATTATTTATATTAAAATAAGGATTGTCCTAATGTATAATATTTCAGAAATTGTTAATCGGCAATTTTAATAATTCAAAATGTAATACGGAAGAAAAAATAATGAGCTTGTTCGACAAGAATATTAATATGATATTCGAAGCTTTTCAATTTAAAGAAAGAAAAGTAAATTAAAATTTATTGTAAATTAATAAATAAATAAAATACTTATTTACTCTATAATTATATATTTATAACTAGAATTGTATCATAAATACATAATCCATAAACAATGTATCTAGAAATTAACTTAAAATACTAAATTTTAAAAAAGTCTATAAGTATTAGGATTTTTTAGGCTTGTATTATAAAACAAAATATTTTAAAAGAAGGTTTAATGGTAAACATTTAAAATTTATTGTTAGAAGTTTTACTTATGGTAATTATAATGATTTAACAAATTTTATTTTATTATGAATATTAGAATGTAAAATTTAGAGACGGTGTTTTGAAATATAATGTTTCTTTTACACAGTTAGATAAGAATTATTTTTAATGTTCAATTAATCCATTTAAATGGTAATAATTATTGTATTCAACTTTTTGTATTAAATGTAGTAATGTAATAAAAATTATAATATTAAAATCACTACAAATACTAAAATATCCATAAATACTGCTATAATGTAGTACATTCCTGCCTATTCCAATATCTCACACATAGACGTACACATGCATTTTTATACATGAACAAATATACAAGGATTGGAGCTTTAATAGTGGCAACACTGCTGTAAAAATTAAGCCATTGCTTTAAATCCTTAAAGACATAAATTTAAATAGTAATAGTTATTGTATTAAATATTTTGTTTTAAGTGTAGAAATGTAATAAAAATTATAATATTAAACTCACCACGGATACTAAAATATTGATAAATATTGCTATAATGTAGTACATTCCTGCCTATTCCAACGTCTCACACATGGACGTACTCATGCATTTTTATACATGAACAAATATACAAGGATTGGAGCTTTAATAGTGGCAACACTGCTATAAAAATTAAGCCATTGCTTTAAACCCTTAAAGACATAAATTTAAATGGTAATAGTTATTGTATTCAACTTTTTGTATTAAGTGTAGAAATGTAATAAAAATTATAATGTTAAACTCACCACGAATACTAAAATATTGATAAATATTGCTATAATGTAGTACATTCCTGCCTATTCCAACTTATCACACATGGACGTACACATCCATTTTTATACATGAACAAATATACAAGAATTAGAGCTTTAATATTGACAATACTGCTGTAAAAATTAAGCTATTGCTTTAAACCCTTAAAGACATAAATTTAAATGGTAATAGTTATTGTATTCAACTTTTTGTATTAAGTGTAGAAATGTAATAAAAATTATAATGTTAAACTCACCACGAATACTAAAATATTGATAAATATTGCTATAATGTAGGACATTTCTGCCTATTCCAACGTCTCACACATGGACGTACACATCCATTTTTATACATGAACAAATATACAAGGATTGGAGCTTTAATAGTGGCAATACTACTGTAAAAATTAAGCTATTGCTTTAAACCCTTAAAGACATAAATTTAAATGGTAATAGTTATTGTATTCAACTTTTTGTATTAAGTGTAGAAATGTAATAAAAATTATATTAAACTCACTACAAATACTAAAATGTTCATAAATACTGCTATAATGTAGTACATTCCTGCCTATTAAAACGTCTCACACATGGACGTACACAAGCATTTTATACATGAACAAATATACAAGGATTGGAGCTTTAATAGTGGCAATACTGCTGTAAAAATTAAGCCATTGCTTTAAACCCTTAAAGACATAAATTTAAATGGTAATAGTTATTGTATTCAACTTTTTGTATTAAGTGTAGAAATGTAATAAAAATTATAATGTTAAACTCACCACGAATACTAAAATATTGATAAATATTGCTATAATGTAGGACATTTCCTGCCTATTCCAACGTCTCACACATGGACGTACACATCCATTTTTTATACATGAACAAATATACAAGGATTGGGGCTTTAATAGTGGCAACACTACTGTTAAAAATTAAGCTATTGCTTTAAACCCTTAAAGACATAAATTTAAATGTTAATAGTTATTGTATTCAACTTTTTGTATTAAGTGTAGAAATGTAATAAAAATTATAATGTTAAACTCACCACGAATACTAAAATATTGATAAATATTGCTATAATGTAGGACATTTCTGCCTATTCCAACGTCTCACACATGGACGTACACATCCATTTTTATACATGAACAAATATACAAGGATTGGAGCTTTAATAGTGGCAATACTACTGTAAAAATTAAGCTATTGCTTTAAACCCTTAAAGACATAAATTTAAATGGTAATAGTTATTGTATTCAACTTTTTGTATTAAGGTGTAGAAATGTAATAAAAATTATAATGTTAAACTCACCACGAAATACTAAAATATTGATAAATATTGCTATAATGTAGGACATTTCTGCCTATTCCAACGTCTCACACATGGACGTACACATCCATTTTTATACATGAACAAATATACAAGGATTGGAGCTTTAATAGTGGCAATACTACTGTAAAAATTAAGCTATTGCTTTAAACCCTTAAAGACATAAATTTAAATGGTAATAGTTATTGTATTCAACTTTTTGTATTAAGTGTAGAAATGTAATAAAAATTATATTAAACTCACTACAAATACTAAAATGTTCATAAATACTGCTATAATGTAGTACATTCCTGCCTATTCCAACGTCTCACACATGGACGTACACATCCATTTTTATACATGAACAAATATACAAGGATTGGAGCTTTAATAGTGGCAATACTACTGTAAAAATTAAGCTATTGCTTTAAACCCTTAAAGACATAAATTTAAATGGTAATAGTTATTGTATTCAACTTTTTGTATTAAGTGTAGAAATGTAATAAAAATTATAATGTTAAACTCACCACGAAATACTAAAATGTTCATAAATACTGCTATAATGTAGTACATTCCTGCCTATTAAAACGTCTCACACATGGACGTACACAAGCATTTTATACATGAACAAATATACAAGGATTGGAGCTTTAATAGTGGCAATACTACTGTAAAAATTAAGCCATTGCTTTAAACCCTTAAAGACATAAATTTAAATGGTAATAGTTATTGTATTCAACTTTTTGTATTAAGTGTAGAAATGTAATAAAAATTATAATGTTAAACTCACCACGAATACTAAAATATTGATAAATATTGCTATAATGTAGGACATTTCTGCCTATTCCAACGTCTCACACATGGACGTACACATCCATTTTTATACATGAACAAATATACAAGGATTGGAGCTTTAATAGTGGCAACACTATTGTAAAAATTAAGCTATTGCTTTAAACCCTTAAAGACATAAATTTAAATAGTAATAGTTATTGTATTAAATATTTTGTATTAAGTGTAGAAATGTAATAAAAATTATAATATTAAACTCACCACGGATACTAAAATATTAATAAATATTGCTATAATGTAGTACATTCCTGCCTATTCCAACTTATCACACATGGACGTACACATCCATTTTTATACATGAACAAATATACAAGAATTAGAGCTTTAATATTGACAATACTGCTGTAAAAATTAAGCTATTGCTTTAAACCCTTAAAGACATAAATTTAAATGGTAATATTGTATTTAACTTTTTGTATTAAGTGTAGAAATGTAATAAAAATTATAATATTAAACTCAACACAAATACTAAAGTGTTGATAAATACTGCTATAATGTAGTACATTCCTGCCTATTTCAACGTCCCACACATGGAGGTACACATCCATTTTTATACATGGACAAATATACAAGAATTAGAGCTTTAATATTGACAATACTGCTGTAAAAATTCTACGCAACCAAACCAAAGATTGTCACATATACAAGTGTGCTACATACCTACTTTACATCTCAGCAGAAAGACTTGTCCTTCCTGCGTCATACCAAAGTGAAGTGACGAGAAGAATTGATCCTTGTATTAGATTGAGGTCTAAAGTAAGTGTTGTCAGGTAGTTTTAAAAACAAGAACAACGAAAATGGATAAAAATTCAATGTGCCAGAGATCGTGAATCATGTCATCTAGGGCTCCAAGAGGCTTTCGGAGAATCTGCATTCCGTTACAGAACTGTAGCAAGATGGGCGAAACCCTTCGATGAAGGACGATTGAATGTGACTGACAAGCATTGGCCAGGTCGTTCTACTGTCAGATGCAGAAGTGCAATCTGTTGCCGCACTAATAGATAGGGATTGATACCAAACGATTCATGAACATGCCCGAAAGACAGGATTTGCACATACGACTGTGTTGCACATTCTGAAATAACGCCTGAGCATGAGAAAAATTCTGAAAATTTCTGCAGAATGCCCCTATCATTCTGCATGACAATGCTTCCTCACATATAGCTCAAGCTGTGACTGGTTTTTTCGATCGTTGGGGCTGGAAGGTGCTTTGCCATCCACCATACTCCCCATATCTAAGACCTCATGACATTTTCTTAATTCCTATGATGAAAAAAAACTACTTTCTGTCATTTTCTTCAGAACTATACGTAGATTCTTACTGAAAATAGACAGGTTCATTCAAACTATCAACAGAACAGGAGGTGTTGCAGGTGTTCTGTGACTTCCACATTGTTGGAAATAGAGTATACACAATACGGGCACAATATTTAAGGACTGTAAATGATGGTGACATGAATCACTTTTGTATTCCATGTAAATAAATAGTTACCATTATTAAAGTTCCAACTCTCGTATATACATGAATATATACATAAACATGTTCACATAAATAAATTAATTATGGAATAAAACACATATTTATAGAGGATTTCTAAAATTATAAGAAGTTTTCAATATGGTGTTGTGATTTGCCGACGATTGACGTTATATGTCGTATATCAATGTCTTGTATATTTTAGTCATTATAAAGTGTTTTGTAATTTATTGTAATGTATTTTGACATGTTGTAATATGAATTAATTGATCTTTATTCATATTTGTAAAGTTTTATAATTGTAGTTTTATTTGTGGTAGAACAACATTGCAAATATGCAAAATATCTGTATGCTGTCTGACTAGATAAGACTCAGTGTGCCAGTAACACAGAGGCTTGGTTGCATCGAGGGTACAGATGTTTGTTTATTGTTTATATCATCTTAAATAAAAGCGTATGCCTAGAATTAGTTGTGTTATTTTATATCCACCATGTGAAACCCTTCTGAGCATGGTCATATGTATGTTGTGATCCCTGCGGATAATTCATTTAGCATCGTCGAGCCATAACAGGGGTCTCCATAATGGTAACAATGAAACATTTTCCGGTACGATATATAAATGTATTTTTTCCAAATCAAATTTGAAAGCTTAAAGAACATGTTATGGCGTGTTCGTTAAAGGTGACTAATCACGTAAAATATGTTCGTGTCCACAATGTCCTCCAAGTTCTCAATCAATACCTCTGGGGGTGGCAGACCAATCAGATGAGTCTTCTGATTGGTACTTGCGTCAAAGTTACGAAGACCTCTTGAGCAAAAGTCATACCTTCACCCTTTTGGGGCTCATTAAAAAGAAAAAGAACACTCATTTTCCTTAACCCTTTCGTAGGGAATTTAATTCTCACACAATATTTTCAAACTTTGAAAACACAATTGCTAATTAAATTCAGTTTGATCAAACAATAGATGACAGAGCAAAACTGAAGCGAGAACCAGTCTTTCCATTGTTATAATGGCAATGTTAATATATTATAATGGGTATTGTGCTTCCCACTGATATATTTTTAAGATTATATAGGTGGGAAGTAATATTCCCACGGCCTTCGAAAGGGTTAATACGAGTAGCATCTCGCTAAATCGTGCTTGATTTGACCAAGAGATATAAGTCAGCAACAACAACAGAACATATTATTATCGGTAGATTAATAAACTTTAAATAAAGTTATAAATCGAAATGGGCTTATTTAAGGTTATGTAAATATTTCAAATGTAATAGTGTCTTAAAAATTTTACTTGATACTTTGTTTCTTATTTATGTAGTTAAGATAAATCGTGAGTATTCACATAATTTGCACTTATTATCTATCTGAAAACTTAGAAAAATAATGTTACTAATTTTTGAGATTTTAATTAAATGTTTTAAATTAAAGTATTTCATTTTCGAAAATTTTGTTTTATGTGTACTCTTTTATTGTAAGGGCCTGTCTCACCAAAGTAGTTTAACGGCTAATCGCGATTAACACATGGGGCCAACCAATGGAAGAACTCAAGTCTCCATTTAAACAGAAATTAATCGTGGTTAGCTTTATATATGCATGTATGTATGTATATATGTATCCTTCATTACGAAATATTATTTTAAATTTAGGAGTAATGAAGACCAATATTAATTTTTTACATTTAACCAAACTTTCATTTTATGAAAAAATTAGATCATATTTTTCATATTCAGTGTGTCATATATTTTCCATATCACCTTAATACCTAATTAATTTACCTTAACGAAAAATAATCAATTCAAATTATATTTCGTCAAATAAATGAAAAAAAAATCTCTTTTAGAAAAAGATTCCACTTTGAAAATAACAGAATAAATTTAACTTCTTTTTAAACTCAGGGGAAAGAAACTTAAATATTTTTTCTCTTAAATTGTAATTAAATGTAAATACATAGGATGTCATCTGCAAACACAATTAGTAGTGTACAATTCTTGGAATTTTTTCCAGTTTACAGAGTGTGAAAGAAATATTTGTTCGGCAACAGGATTCTAAGAAATTATCCATTCTTAATTAGTATTCTACTTCTAAGTCGTATGACATTTTAAAATATTGATGCTATGAAATTTCATTTTTTACCAGCCAGTTCTTTAAATAAATAAATATAAATATATGTACACACACATTATATATATATATATATATATATATATATATATATATATATATATATATATATATATATTGTCAAGTGTCTGTTAAAGAGTATTGTTTATGTATATTTGCAGTCGCACTCAATGGCTTATCTAAGCCCACTGAGCTTAGTTTGATATTACAAATCAGTAGTTCACTGGCAATGAGAATAATTGTCAATTGCCTAATCAAGAGTTTTCTTTATGTATATTTGATTTCACATGTTACGTATCAAGCCACCTTTTTCGTAGTGATATAATACATCTAATTTATATTCTTTACTTACAAACTTGTAGTTTTATTGTGTTTATAACAGTTTTGAATACTGCAAAGTTTCATAAGTTCTAAGTTAATTGTCAAGTATCTATTCAAGAGTATCGTTTATTTATATTTGTAATCGAACTCAAAGTTTTATCTAAGCACACTGAGCTTAATTTGTTATTACTAATCACTGAGTTCACTGGCAATGAGAATAATTGTCAATTGCCTAATCAAGAGTTTTTTTTTATGTATATTTGATTTCACATGTTATGTATCAAACCACATTTTAGGTAATGATATAATATGTGTAATTTATATTCTTTATTTACAAACTTATAGTGTTATTAATTATGTTTATAACAGTTTTGTATATTGCCAAGTTTCATAAGTTCTAAGTAAATTATCAAGCGTCTATTCAAAAGTACTGTATGTCTATATTTTTAACATGTTATGTATTCAGCCACCTTTACAGTATTGGTATAATACTGGTGATAATTCTAAGTTAACCAACGAGGGAGTAGTTAGAATTATTCCCAGGCATATTAGTATTATTTGGAAATACATATGGCAGCCAACCTGCTATTTAATTTAGCTATTATTAATTGTTAATTTTTTTATTATTATAATTGGTCTGTATTCTCCTTACTCCTTTATTACTATAGAATTCTCCTCTCATTGTTATACCTAGCACATAAATAAAACGTATCTCAATAGATTCCATATCAAATTAGCATTTCGTCTGCTAGGATCAGCTTATTTTTTTATTTTTATTTATTATTATTATTATTCATTTTTGTATTTAATTTTTTTGCATTTTTATTAATTTATTTATTATTATTTTTGTATTTAATATTTTTCATTTATTTATTATTATTATTATTATTTTTGTATTTAATTTTTTTCATTATTATTTATTTTTTTATTTATTATTATTATTATTTAATTTTTCTTTATTATTTATTTATTTATGTATTATATTGTATTTAATTTTTTCATTATTATTTATTTATTAAATTATTATTATTTTTGTATTTAATTTTTTCATTATTTATTTATTGATTTATTTTAATTTTAAATTCTTATTTGTCTTTGAGTCCGAGATAGACTGTTCCCCAAGCCAACACTTACAAGCCATACGCCCAATAGAATAGGCTGCTCCCTAAGGGAGCCTCAAAGTCGGAGCTGCAAAACCGCTTCCTGAGAAAGTTCTATCTTTATATGTGCTTTATTAAGTTACATATGCTTTTATGTTTAAACTTTAAATTACCTGAGAAATCTTTATTTTATCACCTAATCATATTGCAGAGTTTTGTTATGATAACAATTACCATGAGGTGACAAATTTACTTTTTAAGATTTATAATAAATTTATATTTATAGGCAAATTTGTATTATTTCTAATATGTTAAAAATCATTATGCAACAGTATTGTCTAAGTGAATGAGAAACTAATTTCCGTCGATTCCTAGAAATTTTATGTCAACGAAATTTTCTTCAAAAGAAAAAAAATTTGAAATGATTGATTTTTATACTGTTATAAAAGTGAGAAATTTATAAAAAATGTAAATTTTATAATTACAATTAAATACAGGTTAAATAACATGAATGTTATTTTTTAAAGAAGTTAAAAATTAACCTACTTTTATGACGTATTCAAAAACAAATTTATTAATATTTATTTTGGTTTGGAGCGCTACGGTCTACTGTTTTGAACACGAGGGCTAATGAGACCGGGACCTACTGCTTAAAGCCGATTCCGAATGGCTACGAACATCCATGCCATAGTGGGATTCGAACCCACGAACTCCGGTACCGACGATCAGCGCCCTAACCAATCGGCCAGCGTTCGACCTATTAATATTTATAACGTAATTATATAATGCAATTTATAATAGTTGTTAAAAATTTGTCACAAAGATCAATTTATGAAACAGTGAAAAACATGTAAAAATACATTTCGAAGATTTTTTTACAGCATTACACAAATAATCACACAAATATAAACAATATTATTTTTCTAATTCTATTTAAAATTTAACATTTTTCAAAATTTATGACTTAACGTTATATTTATTTTATAAAATGTGTAGATTATTATTTTACCTTAATGTAGTTTATTAATTTAATAATAGTTATCAAATTTAACATTATAAAATTATCGACTAGCAAATATTTAATATAAATGAACTCGTGAAAAAATGGGTAAAAAAAACCTGTAATTTGCTTTCAAATAGAAGATAAAATTTGTTTCTGTTCTAACGTATCAAAATTTTTAATTTTAATAAATATAGAGAGTAAATGAAAAAAACATTTATTGCAAAATAAAGACGAAAGAATTAAATTTTTTGATATTTTGGATATTTTTAATAAACTCCTGCAAAATGTAATATTTATAAAAATTAAATTTGAAAATTAATTTATAATTCGGGAATGAGACTATTTATACTTTTAAAACTGCATGAATAGTTTTATATCTTATTTTTATTTCATTTATTTATGCTAATAATGCAATTTTAGAGAGGATTAGTAAAACTAAAGATGGAAATGTAGTTTGAGTCAGTAATTATTGTAGTTATTTAAAAGCGTATGCTATCTTCACAAACAAACTAAATATATTTTAATATTATATTATATTATATTATTATGTATCACATTGTGGCAAATCTACAACATATTAAAAATATATTTCTACTGGTAGAAAAAAATTGTAGATATTTTCGTAATTTGGGACACTGTGATTAAAGTAATTTGATCGCAACAACCCTGTGAAATGTCCCAATTATGATTTCTTTTCTTGTTAAATATTCGTTAATATATGTAACAGATACATATTATTAATGAATTAAGGTATCATTTTCAAAATTTTATTTCAAAAATATTAAATGTGCTAGTATATAGCTCACAAAACTAGTTCCAAAATAAAAGCTTTTAAACCATAAATTTCGTTTAAAATTTATTTTTATAAGATAATACTTCATTTAATAGATCTATCAGATACATAATATTAATAAATTAATGTTAAATATTAATTCATTTGTGAAATATTAATTCTAAAATAGGAAAAATACAAGTGTATTTCTGACAAAGGTAATTTCAATTTACATATTTTCAAATAA
>CM063511.1:32040345-32057845 GCA_032207245.1 Pardosa pseudoannulata | reverse complement strand
TATTCTTGCCAGCTATATTTTTAACTGTTTAAAGGTCACCAAAATAAATTCATTGGAATTTAGTGTAATTAGTTTATGAATGTTATCTATGAACCTTCTAAATGTAAAATATATGATAAGTTTTCTTTACATTCCTTACGAGGGTTTGAGGAGTTGTTTAACTGACTAACCCCTCCCCTTGTACAGCTTGAACATTATACTTTTACTTTTGAAAATTTTAACTATACTAAAAGAACAATAACTAAAAATTCTTAAAATGATATAAAAATAAATAGCTAAACAATTTATAAATGTTGGTTGTATAGATACTTTTATTTGGGGTCATAAGAAGGATAAATTTAATTACTGACTTCTCAGGTACAGAAAGTTTAAATACATATATTTCAAAAAATAAATAAATGTAGTGTTATCATTTGTTGTAAATTTAAATTGTCAAAAACATAAAAAAATCAAAAAAATCATTCATGTCTCTAAAAAGTTTTTTTTTTTTGTTTTTTTTTTTTTAAATTACAGAAGCTTTTGATTCTACATTATTGGAGCCGAACGATGGCCGAATGGTTAGGGCACTGACCTTCGGAACCGGAGTTCGTGGGTTCGAGTCCCACTGAGGCATGGATGTTCGTAGCCGTTCGGAATCGGCTTTAAACAGTAGGTCCCGGTCTCATTAGCCCTCGTGTAGCAAAAAGTAGACCGTAGTGCTCCCAACCAACCTACCTACCAACCTATCTACATTATTGGCTTCCATACGTCACAGATGTATGAGATTTAAGCTGTAAATAATTATAGAAATATAAAGTAAAGTACTCCAAAAAGTAAAGTTTAAAAGAAAGATGTTTAATATGTGGTTTCGCGACGAAACCACTGTCATCTAAAGGGTTAAAGCTATTTTTTTTAATTAAGATTGGTTTGAAAAGATACGTTCTACTTTTTTCAAACACAATAGCTAATGGTACTGGGACATCCGAACGGCAACGATCACCCATGACACAGTAGGATTCGAACACACGAACTCTGGCACCGAAGATCAGCGTCCTAGCCATTTGGTTATCAGTCATCTAATTTTAAATAGAGATTGATATTTTTTGATGAATTATTACACTATACAAATTTATTATAGTTTTAAGTAAACATGTCCTAAAATTCAGAGTTATTCTAATCTATTAAACTTCTACCCATGAGCCCCCTCGCATTTGCGCATTTGCGAATAATCGCGAACAAATTGGTGCATTTCAGATCATTCTATACGTTCCCAATACAGTCGACTTCAGTACATTTATTTTCTGTAAAATATTACTGTGTACCAGTTCTCTTTTTTTCATTTCTTCAGTTATAAATACTTATTAATAAATAAATAATAATACTTATAAATAAATTCGGAAGTTTTCTGAAAATAAAACAAGACGTAGTGCTTCGTTATCATACCTGTATGATAAACCAATTTAATCTTTTAAGTTTATTTTGGAAAACTTAAACTATAAACAGAACTGTTTTTCAAAACTGTAATATGTTACACTATTGAATATTTTGCAGTATAATTCTCGAAACATATACAATATCTGAATTTTTCTTTAAACACATCATTTAAAATGTCTACTTACCTTTTTTTCTCTCCATTTAGTATATTTTATTTCCTACTTCCACTTCACTCCTTAACCCCTTGCATGTCACGCCCGAACTGAGTTCGGGCAATGCAAATTACTCAATTTTGGAATGTCCGACTTGAGTTCTGTTAACAGAAAAAACAGTATTTCAATTCCGTGAAGCCCAAACTCTCTTCGTCTAATGTTAAACCCTTCCGGTGTGATTTAATAATGAAAAACTGTACATGAAATAACCATTTAATTTTTATTTTAAAAACTTGTTTCATTTTACAATTCTTACATATTACTTAATTAAAATCCATTTTTTACATAGTGTTAAATAATATCAGAAAAGATATACTTAAGAAAATATCAAAACAAAACATTAATAAGGTATACAGATAATAGTCTTCAAGCTAGTGGTACTTTTCAAAACAAAGTGCAAAGGAATTCTTAATTGTTTACACCGCCGAGTAGTCTCACTTTTAATTGGATTCTTGTAACACACACGGCATTTCTCAGTAGGTTTTCTTTTATTCTGACTCATTAATTTGGCAATGACTTGTATCAAGAAATTCTAAGTAAACAATATGCAATAGTGACTTGTGATTTTCACAAGTAATAAAAGTGTTGCCAAACTCAGTACACTAGAAATTGTAAATCATATTTAAAATTATCATATTTAACAGTAACTTTAATCGCATGACGAGTGTAACTAGTCATTGTGCGGTATGGAATGAAAATCTAAAGACGAGCTAGACTCTTCATTTTACCGGAAGTGGTTAATATTGAATTTACCCTTTTCCCAATATATAGAGATACTTTTTCGTGAAAAGTTTGTCAGTTTTGTCCCATATTTTGCTATTTTTTGGATCCTCTAAATTATTTGTGAAATTCAGACGAATCTTAAGGCCATATAATTCATGACAGTTTATATAACATAAAATATTGTTGTACTATTTATTATATTTAACCAGAAAATTATGTCAATGTAACAATAAGTTACATTCGGTACAGCTATTTTTACCTCTTTCGTGAGGTATTGTCAAAGACATACTACAGGACCGGTTTGAACTAGAAGAATCTTCAGACTTATCCCAACCAATATAAGAGCTCGTTGGTTTGGCTCGATTCTGACCGCTCGGTTCTGAGTGGAACACTGTTTTCTCTTCCCGGGGAAGTTTGATTTTTTTAGAGGACATGGTTGTTACCAGAGGAGAGAAGAGGGTGAAAGCTGCTGGCATCCGCTGCTTAAGGGATATACATTTTTTGAAGCGACACGAAATAAATTACAATCAACGCCATTTTGGTTTTTAGGGCTGATGCTGAATCGACAGGAGTTTTCGATATCTACAAATAATAAGTTGTATTCCAGTTGTATTTTTTAGGTATTTAATATATAAAATTATTTCATCAAGATATATTTGTACCTATGTTTTTTAATGAGTTTTAATTTCTACTTTCTCAAATATTAGGCCAAAATAACATTATTTTTGCAGTCGATTTATTTTGCTGTAATTGGAGCAAAAGTTGCTGTAATCCATTAACATTTCTCATATATGTGAAAATATTGAAAATAGCAGTTATTTCATTTAAACTTTGAAAAAAAATCTGTTTCTAACATTTTGATGATAATAACGAAAAAAATAAAGATTTTTTTTTCATTTTTGGCACGTTGTTGTCAGATATATTCTGAAGGCAGGAGGTTAAACGCATTTCATATTTGAATGAAGAATGAAATTAGAGGCGTTCAACTTAGTTTTCTTGGAGAAACAGTTTAAAACGTTATACATAAGAAAACATTATAACATTAAATACGTTCTACAGTAGCTTCATTTGTGGGAGGCAAAATGGTCAGCAAATATATAATTTCATATGTGTCCAGTCTTTTTCAGTATTATTGATGGTAAAGACTACGTATTATTATGTAAAGTCTTATGTATTTCTAAGTTTTGATGACGTACACAGATGCCCGTATATGCAATTGCTTTTTATTTGATATACCTCTACTAGAAAACATTAAGGGTATAATGTTGGGAAATCTTTGCGGCCATGTTCTCCGACCCCACTATTCAATTCAGTTGGTTAGAATAAACTTTGTCATTTATAAACTATGAAATTGTAGTGTAATAGAAAGCCTTCTTTTGATTAGATAACTCACTGACTTTAACGAGGCTTTTCAAATTGAAGCATAGTCCTGTAGAGTGTCTATATGTGTAATACTCGAAAATGTTTATCAGCTATGAACTATGGAATCATATTGTAATGAAGGTCTAACTTGTTGAGAAATTATTCGAGGCTGATGGCAAGAATACTTTTCAAGTTAGAGAAATGCATAACACTCTAGGATCTCCAGATATGTATGTAACGCTCTTAAATATGTGATCTGTGAAGAAAAATGGTGGGACATTTCATCTGATGAAAATCATTCCAAACATTCTCTTTGGGCTTCTGTTTACTTCTTTCTTGTGTATGGCTGGAAAATGTCTGTTCTATGAAGAAAAATGGGGAGAAAATTTCATCTGAAGCCAAACAGCATCAAACATTCTCCCAGGGCTAATGTTTAATTTATCTTTACTGCAGGGCTCAAAAATGTCTGTTCCATCAAGAAAAATGGTGGAGAAGTTTTGTCTGAAGCCAATGAGCTCCAAACATTCTATCGGGGCTACTATTTACTTTTTTCTTGCTGTGTTGCTGGAAAATGTGTGTTCTGTGAAGAAAAACGGGAAGAAAATTTTACCTGATGCCAAATTACACAAAACATTCTCCCCTGGCTAATGTTTACTTCTTTACTTCATAATTCGAAAATGTGTGCTTTGTGAAGAAAAGTGGAGGAGAAATTTTATCTAATGCAAATCCGCACCAAACATTCACTCCGGGGAACTGTTTACTTTCTTACTCTGTGGCTGGAAAATGTGTGATCTGTGAAGAAAAATGATGGAAAAATTTTATCTGAAGCCAAAGCGAACCAAACATTCTCTCCCGGCAACTCTTTACTTTTTTTCTTACTGCATAATTCGAGATATATATATATATATATATATATATATATATATATATATATATATATATATATATATATATATTTCTTTGAAGAAAAATGATGGGAAAATTTCATTTGAAGCCAATGCACAGCAAACATTTTCTCCGCGGTAATATTTAGTTGTTCTTACTGCATGGCTCAAAAATGTGCTCCTTGAAGAGAAAAACTGTACGGAAATTTAATATGAAATCAATGCACACCAGACATTCCGCACGGGCTAATGTTTACTTTTTCTTACTGCATGGCTCTAAAATGTTTGTTCTATGCAAATATGGTGGGGAAATTTCATCTGGGGTAAATGCGCACTAAACATTCAATCTGGGCTACTGTTTACCCTTTCCTTACAAGATGAGGTGATTTAGTTTTCCAGATACGGTATTATTTTGGTTTGGTTGGAGTACTACAGTCTATTTTTTGCAACACGAGGGCTAATGAGGACCTACAGTTTAAAGCCGATTCCGAACGACTACGAACGTCCATGCCACTGTGGGATTCGAACCCACGAACTCCGGTACCGACTGCCAACACCCTAACCAACCGGCCATCGTTTGGAACGGCATTATTTATGGTTAACATTATCCAAAACAAGAAAAGTTGCTTCACCGACAGAAATGTCATTTTCTGAGTAATACCTTAAAATGTTTGTTTACCATTTTTTGTGTAATTTTTTTATTTATTACAAAGAAAACAAAAACGTACGTACCTTACTTTAATCTCTTTTTTATTTTAAACATGAAACACACTTAATAATTACGGACCACAATGTGTATTATTTCAGGCTGCATTCAAATATTTTAAATCATTTTGGGTAGTCTATAAAAAGATATGTCAGCTTTTTCACTCACCCAATACAATTATATCATTTCACCTGTCCATAGCCAAATCTTTAAAGTTTTATTATGGCGTACTTGAATCTGTGGGTTTGAAGTCAGAATCTTGAGTGGAATTTGCATTTTATAGAATTTGGCTTAGCTGTAGATGCAAGTCAAGTTATTCCTAGTGTAATTGTAATGTTCAAAGGGTTATAATCCAATCTATATTTGATTTCCTTAGTTAACTGATAAAGCAGGCGTTACGTTGAATTAACCGTAAAATTTCTTTCGTAATAAAATCCTTTTTTTCTATAAGAATAGATAAAACTAATTGAATGTAATCTATGAAAGCAATGAAATAACTAGCGGTAACTTATAGTAATGGATTGAATAGGACAGTTGGCAAAATTGGTGGGGAGTTTCATCTGATGCAAACGCGCACTAAACATTTCCTATGGGCTACTGTTTACCCTTTCCTTACTGGACGAGGCGATTTAATTCTGTAGATATGACATACATGGTTAACATTATCCAAAACATGGAAAGTTGCTTCATAGAAAGAAATGACATTTTCTAAGTAAGATCTTAAACTTTTTGTTTAACATTTTATTGTGTAAAACATTTTTTAATTTCTTATAAAGAAAACAAATTTATTACGTTCCTTAATTTGATCTTTTTTATTTTAAACCTGAAATTCACTCAATAATTACAGACCACTAAATATATTATTTATTTCAAAATTCATTCTAAAATTTTAAATTATTTTAGGTAGTCAATACAGAAATAGGTCAACTTTTAGTTAAGCCAATACGTTTAGATCATTTCACCTGTCCATAACCAAATCTTTAAAGTTTTAGTATGTAGTACTTGAATCTGTGGGTTTGAATGCAGAATATGAAGTGAAATTTGCATTCTATAGAATTTGGTTTAGCTGTAGAAACAGGTCAAGTTATTCCTAGTGTAGGAAAAAGTAACTGTATTGTTCCAAAGGGCTATAATCCAAACTACGTTTAATTTCCTTAGATTACTTATAAAGCTTACGTTACATTAAATTAGCCCTAAAATGACTTTTGTAATGGAATTCTTTTTTCTATAAGAATAAATAAATCTCTAATTGAATGTAATCTATGAAAGTAATGAAATAAATAGGGATAACTTATAACAGCTGGCAAAAAATGAAATAATTTCATATGATGCAAATACATACTAAACATTCACTCTGGGCTACTGTTTACCCTTTCCTTACTGGATGAGGTGATTTAATTCTTCAGATAAAACATTATTCATGGTTAACACTATCCAAAACAGGGAAAGATACTTCATAGAAAGAAATGACATTCCCTTTGGGCTACTGTTTACCTTTTCCTTACTGGATGAGGTGATTTAATTCTCCAGATACGACATTATTCATGGTTATTTATAGTTGCTTCATAGAAAGAAATGGCATTCCCTTTGGGCTACTGTTTACCCTTTCCTTACTGCATGAGGTGATTTAATTCTCCAGATACGACATTATCCAAAACATAATAAGTTGCTTCATAGCAAGAAATGGCATTTTATAAGTAAGATCTTAAACTTTATGTTTAGCATTTTATTCTGTAAAACATTTTTTAAAATTTCTTATAAAGAAAACAAAAATCTTACGTACCTTATTTTGGTCTTTTTATATTTCAAACACGAAATTCACTCAATAATTACGGACTACAAAATACATTATTAATTTGAAAATGCATTCAAAATGTTTAAATTGTTTTGGGTAGTCTATAGAAAGATAGGTCAGCCCTTTAGTTCAGTCAATATGTTTAGATCATTTCACGTGTCCAGAACCAAATCTTTAAAATTTTATTATGTAGTACTTTAATCTATGGGTTTGAATTCAGAATTTAGAGTGGAGTTTGCATTCTATAGAATTCGGCTTAAAATTGTAGATTCGTGTCAAGTTATTCTTAGTGTAGAAAAAAAATTAACTGTAATGCCACAAAGGATTATAGTCCAAACTATGTTTGATTTCCATACATAAATGATAAAGCATGCGTTACATTAAATGAACCCTAAAATGTCTTTTGTAATAAAATTCTTTTAGATAAGAATAAATAAATCTCTAATTGAATGTAATCTATGAAAGCAATAAGCAGTATAATTAGCAGTTACTTAAAGTAATGGATTGAATAGGACAGTTGGCAAAAATGGTGGGGAGTTTCATCTGATGCAAACGCGCACTAAACATTCCATCTGGGCTACTGTTTACCCTTTCCTTACTGGATGAGGTGATTTAATTCTCCAGATACGACATTATTCATGGTTAACATTATCCAAAACATGGAAAATTGCTTCATAGAAAGAAATGACATTTTCTGAGAAAGATCTTTTATTTAACTAAACTATAAATAAGCTTTATGTTTAAAAATTTTTTGTGCAAGTTCTTTATTTTAATTTTTATAAAGAAAACAAAAATTTTACGTACCTTATTTTGGTCTTTTTTACTTCAAACATGAAATTTACTCAATTACGGACCACGAAGTATATTCTTTTATTTTAAAATGAATTTAAAAATTTTAAATTGTTTTGGGTGTTCTACAGAAATATTGATCAGCCAATACGATTAGATCATTTTACCTGTCTATAATCAAATTTTCAGAGTTTTATTATGTAGTATTTGAATCTGTGGGTTTGAATTCAGAATCTGGAGTGGAGTTTGAATTCTATAGAATTTTGCTTAGCCGTAGATGCAAGTCAAGTTATTCCTAGTGTAGGAATTAAGTGACTAATGTTCCAAAGCGTTATAAAACAAACTATGTTTGATTTCCTCAGTTAGCTGATAAACCATGCGTTACATTAAATTAACCCTAAAATGTCCTTTGTAATGAATTTTGTTTTCTATAAGAATAAAGAAATCTCTAATGGAATGTAATCTATGAAGATAATGAAATTAATATGGTTAACTTATACTAATGGATCGAATATGACACCTGGCAAAAATGGTAGGGAAATTTCATCTGATGCAAATGCGCACTAAACATTCCCCCTGGGCTACTACTAGACGGGGTGATTTAATTCTCTAGATATGACATTATACATGGTTAACATTATCCAAAACATGGAAAGTTGCTTCATAGAAAGAAATGACATTTTCTGAGAAAGATCTGTTATTTAACTAAACTTTAATTAAACTTCATGTTTAACATTTTATCGAGAAAGACTTTTTTTTAACTTTTTATAAAGAAAACAAAAATTTTATGTACCTTATTTTTGTCTTTTTTACTTCAAACATGAAATTCACTCAATAATTATAGACCACGAAGTATATTCTTTATTTCAAAATGCATTTAAATTTTTTAAATTGTTCCGGGTAGTCTAAAGAAAGGTAGGTCAGCTTTTTAGTTCAGCCAATACGTTTAGATCATTTCATCTGTCCATAACCAATTCTTCAGAGTTTTATTATGTAGTACTTGAATCTGTGGGTTTGATTTCAGAATCTAAAGTGGAGTTTGCATTCTATAGAATTCGGCTTAAAACTGTAGATTCGTGTCAAGTTATTCTTAGTGTAGAAAAAAAATTAACTGTAATGCCACAAAGGATTATAGTCCAAACTATGTTTGATTTCCATATATAACTGATAAAGCATGCGTAACATTAAATTAACAATTAAATGTCTTTTGTAATAAAATTCTTTTAGATAAGAATAAATAAATCTCTAATTGAATGTAATCTATGAAAGCAATGAAATAACTAGCGGTAATTTATAGTAATGGATTGAATAGGACAGTTGGCAAAAATGGTGGGGAATTTCATCCCATGCAAACGCGCACTAAACATTCCCTCTGGGCTACTGTTTACCCTTTCCTTACTGGATGAGGTGATTTAATTCTCCAGATAGGACATTATTCATGGTTAACATTATCCAAAACATGGAAAGTTGCTTCATAGAAAGAAATGACATTTTCTGAATGATCTTTTAACTAAATTTTAAATAAGCTTTATGTTTAACATTTTATTGGGTAAGTTTTTTTTTATTTTTTATAAAGAAAAAAATTTTACGTACCTTATTTTGGTCTTTTTTACTTCAAACATGAAATTCACTCAATAATTAGAGACCACAAATTATATTCTTTATTTCAAAATGAATTTAAAAATTTTAAATTGTTTTGGATGTTCTACAGAAATATTGATCAGCTAATTTGATCAGCCAATACGATTAGATCATTTTAACTGTCCATAACCAAATCTTTAAAGTTTTATGTAGTACTTGCATCTGTGGTTTTGAATTCGGAATGTGGACTGGAGTTTGCATTCTATAGAATTTAGCTTAAAACCGTAGATTTGAGTCAAGTTATTCTTAGTGTAGGAAAATATAACTCTAACGTTCGAAAGGGTTATAATCTAAACTACGTTTGATTTCCTTAGGTTATGAATAAAGCATGCGTTACATTAAATTAACCCTAAAATGTATTTTGAAATGAAATTCTTTCTATAAGAATAAATAAATTTCTAATTGAATGTAATATATGAAAGTAATGAAATAAATATGGGTAACTTATAGAAATGGATGAATTATGACAGCTGGCAAAAATAGTGTTGAAATTTCATCTGATGCAAATGCGCACTAAAATTTCTCCCTCTGGTCTACTGTTTACCCTTTCCTTACTGAACAAGGTGATTTAACTCTCTAGATATGACATTATACATGCTTAACATTATCCAAAATATTTAAAGTCGCTTCATAGAAAGAAATGACCTTTTCTGAGAAAGATCTTATACTAAACTAAACTTTAAGTAAACTTTAAGTAAATTTCATGTTTAACATTTTATCGAGTAAGAACTTTTTTGAACTTTTTATAAAAAAAACAAAAATTTTATACCCCTTATTTTTGTCTTTTTTACTTCAAACATAAAATTCACTCAATAATTATAGACCACGAAGTATATTCTTTATTTCAAATGCATTTAAAAATTTTAAATTGTTTTGGGTAGGCTAAAGAATGGTAGGTCAGCTTTTTGGTTCAGCCAATACGTTTAGATCATTTCACCTGTCCATAGCCAAATCTTTAAAGTTTTATTCTGTAGTACTTAAATATATGGGTTTGAATTCGGAACGTGGAGTGGAGTTTGCATTCTATAGAACTTGGTTTAAAGCTATAGATTTGAGTCAAGTTATTCTTAGTGTAGTAAAAAAGTAACTAATGTTCCAAAGCGTTATAAACCAAACTATGATTTTCTTACATAGCTGATAAAGCATGCGTTACATTAAATTAACCCTAAAATGTCCTTTGTAATGAAATTTTTTTTCTGTAAGAATAAATAAATCTATCATGGAATGTAATCTATGAAAATAATGAAATAAATATGGGTAACGTATAGTAATGGATCGAATATGACAGATGGCAAAAATAGTGGGGAAATTTCATCTGATGCAAATGCGCACTAAACATTCCCTCTGGGCTACTTACCCTTTCCTTACTAGATGGGGTGATTTAATTCTCCAGATACGACATTATTCATGGTTACCATTATCCAAAACATGGAAAGTTGCTTCATAGAAAGAAATTACTTTTTCTAAATAATAGCTAAACATTTTTGTTTAACGCTTTGTTGTGTTAAACATTTTTTTTGTAATTTCTTGTAAAGAAAACAAAAGTCTTACGTACCTTATTTTGGTCTTTATATTTAAACATGAAATTCACTCAATAATTACGGACTACGAAATACATTTTTAATTTCAAAATGCATTCAAAAATTTTAAGTTGTTTTGGGTAGTCTATAGAAAGATAGGTCAGCTGTTTAGATCAATCAATACGTTTAGATCACTTCACCTGTCCAGAGCCAAATCTATAAAATTTTATTATGTAGTACTTGAATCTGTGGGTGTAAATTCAGAATCTAGAGTGGAGTTTGCATTCTGTAGAATTTGGCTTAAAGGTGTAGATTCGAGTCAAGGTATTATTAGTGTAGGAAAAAATTAACTAATGTCCAAAGCGTTATAAACTAAACTATGATTTTATTTCCATACATAACGGATAAAGCATGCGTTTACATTAAATTAAAACCCTTAAATGTCTTTTGTAATACATTTTTTTTCTATAAGAATAATTAAGTCTCTAATTGCGTGTAATCTTTGAAACTAATGAAACAAAAAGCTTTAACTTATAGTAATGGATCGAATATGACAGCTGACAAAATTGTGGGGAAATTTCATCTGATGCAAATGCGCACTAAACATTCACTCGGAGCTACTTTTTATCCTTTCCTTACTGGATGAGGGGATTTAATTCTTCAGATACAACATTATTCATTATTAACATTATCCAAAACATGGAAAATTGCTTCATAGAAAGAAACGACAATTTCCTGAGTAAGATCTTATATTTAACTAAACTTTATGTTTCACATTTTATTGAGCAAGACCTTTTTTTTTTAATTTTTTTTAAAGAAAATAAAAATTTTACGTACCTTATTTTGGTCTTTTCTACTTCAAAGATGAAATTCACTCAATTATGGACCACGAAGTATATTCTTTATTTCAAAATTCATTTAAAAATTTTAAATTGCTTTGGATGTTCTACAGAAATATTGATCAGCTTGTTTGATCAGCCAATACGATTTGATCATTTTACCTGCCCATAACCAAATCTTTAAAGTTTTATTTTGTTGTACTTAAATCTGTGGGTTTGAATTAGAAATGTGGATTTGAATTTGCATTCTGTAGAAATTGGCTTAAAGCTTTAGATTCGAGTCAATGTATTCTTAGTGTAGGAAAAAAGTAACTAATGTTCCAAATCGTTATAAACTAAACTATCATGCATTTTGTTAGATAACTGATAAAGCATGTGTTACATTACATTAACCCTGAAAGTCTTTTGTAATGAAATTATTTCCTGTAAGAATCAATAAATCTCTAATTGAATGTAATGTATGAAAGTAATGAAATAAATAGGAATAACTTATAGTAATGGATCGAATATGACAGTTGATAAAAATGGTGGGGAAATTTCATATGATGTAAATGCGCACTAAACATTCCTTCTGGGCTACTGTCTATACTTTCCTTACTGGATGAGGTAATGTAATTCTCCAGATACGATATTATTTATATTTTACTTTATCCAAAACATGGAAAGTTGCTTCATAGAAAGAAATCACGTTTTATTAGTAAGATCTTGAACTGTATGTTTAACATGTTGTTCTGTAAAACTTTTTATTTCTTATAAAGAAAACAAAAATCTTTCTTACCTTATTTTGGTCTTTTTTAGTTCAAACAGGAAATTCACTCAATAATTACGGATGACGATTTATATTATTTATTTCAAAATGCATTCAAAAATTTAAAATTCTTTTGGGTAATCTTTAGAAAGCTTTTTAGTCAAGCCAATACGATTAGATCATTTAGCCTTTCCATAACCAATAACATATAATGTCCATAACCATAATATTTAACCCCTTCCGGTAAAATGACGAGTCTAGGTCGTCATTAGTTTTTCATTCCATACTGCACAATGGCGAGCTACACTCGTCATGCGATTAAAGTTACTGTTAAATATGATAATTAATTTAGTTTAAAATTTCTAGTGTACTGAATTTGGCAACACTTTTATCACTTGTGAAAATCACAAGTCACTATTGCATATTGTTTACTTAGAATTTCTTGTTACAAGTCATTGCCAAATTAATGAGTCAGAATAAAAGAAAACCTACTAAGAAATGCCGTGTGTGTTACAAGAATCAAATTAAAAGTGAGACTACTTGGCGGTGTAAACAATTAAGAATTCCTTTGCACTTTGTTTTGAAAAGTACCACTAGCTTGAAGACTATTATCTGTATACCTTATTAATGTTTTGCTTTGATATTTTCTTAATTTTACTGTTTCCGATATTATTTAACACTATGTAAAAAGTGGATTTTAATTAAGAATATGTAAGAATTGTAAAATGAAACAAGTTTTTTAAATAAAAATTAAATTGTTATTTCATGCACAGTTTTTCATTATTAAATCATACCGGAAGGGGTTAAAGTTCTATTATGTGGTACCTGAATGTGTGGGTTTGAATTCGGCATCCAGCGTGGATATCGCATTCTTTAGAATTTGGTTTTTAGCTGCAGATTCGAGTGAATTTATTCCTAGTGTAGGAAGAGAGTGACTAATCTTCCAAAGCGTTATAAACCAAACTGTATTCGATTTTCTTAGATATCTGATGAAGCATGTTTTTCATTACTTTAACTCGAATATGTCTTTTGTGATAAAATAGTTTTTTCTATAAGAATAATTAAATCTAATTGCATGCAAATCTGTATGAATGATGAAATAAGTACTGTAACTTGTAGTAATGGAGTAATTTGATTCGAGCATGACAGCTGAAAGTGAGATTCTTAGATATTGACGACCAGCTACCTAATACAGCTCGACATCTCATACTATAGATATTTAAAGTGGAAGATAGCATGACTTGTGCAGAATGACGAGAAAAAAAAACAAATCTATTCGAATTAAGCATTTTTATTTAAGTTCTAAAGGTTTTTAAAAAAGCAGTTAACAAAATAAACATAATTTGACAACCAATTATTACCATAAAAAAGGGTTCAGATAATAATACAGAAAACATTTAAGCCTAATACATCCCTAATCTTAGTATCGTAATACCATAAACTATTAAAAAATTACTAAGTCAAAAAAGAGGGTTTTATAATTTAATAGATTATTAAAAAATAATAGCTAAACTAATACGCCATTTAAAAGAAATTTACCTACAGCATAAACAACGATAACGCTGCTAACCTCACAGCTGACCAAAAGACAACTTACTGCCTCGTGCTTGTACGTCTTATAACTCAGCAATAGACATCGCATACTATTTAACATAATCATGCTGCTTCCTCCCTACTCAGCCAATCACAAAATTACACAGATCGTAGCAACCGAGTGAGAGTTGAAATCACTCTTGCGTTTGCCATGTAGACGTCACGACGAAACTTATGTAGCCTCCACACTATGGCCAATCGTTCACCACTTCCTGATGGTTACCTCGAACCTTGCATCCACACGCTTTGCACTAAATGAGCCAAACACGTAGATTCGTGCATAGAGTCTACTGCGCACTTTAGTAGCGCATCTGGCTGCCTTTGATCTTTGGAGAAAAACAGCCTAGGAAGCCATCGTTCGCCAAGGCTATTTTATCATCTGGCGCCATCGACCACGATAAGCCAAACCCCTCCAGACGGTAGACATGGATTGCAGTGGGCCATAGTGTGGAGGGGCCATTACAGTGATAGTCATCTTCCTTAACCCTTTGAGGACGGGTGCATCATATATGAAACGGCTATCGCATTTACTCATATGAGTATATCGTTAATGATATTTTAAGTAAAACATTTTAATTAGTATTTCTTATTACCACCAGATGTAGCTTCCTGCAGTTCAACTTAAAAGATGTTGCATATATGATACGCCCGTTCTCAAAAGGTTAGCAAAAATGCTCTAACTGGCGATTAAGATGGCGGTAATATCTCCTGCCTCGGTTAACTTAAAAACAAACTAATAAACAAATTGCCGGGATTCACCGGAAGTTACGGATGTTGCCGATTCGGCTGCAACATCTAACAGTAGGCAATCCAAAAAGGGATTAAAAAGTAAGTATAGGTCTAATTAATCTTTCCTTAAATAAAGAGTAACCGTACATTCATAAAACAAGAAATAAAATAACGTAGTGAAATATAATAATAGAACGATTCCAAACCATTTTACACAAAAATAACAAACAGAAAACATCACTGTAATAGCTCTCTATACGACGTCCAACTTTTCACACTGGCGTCATTTCTGTGACATTTTCATGACATTTCTAGTCAACACAAAATTTATTTTTTTATGATGGTCATAAGAGTCCTTTTAAATCACAGTTTTGAAACTGATTTTTCTTCTTTGTTTAAAAAAGCCGTTTATATATGCTCAGAGGGAGTTGTATGAAATGCTATTTTTTTGTTATTATGTTTCTTTCAAAAATACTTTTCCTGTTGTTACGAAAATTGCATTATGTTGAAATAAAAAAACTATTCTTCGCTTACGAAAGAAAATATATTGCCCTTTAATAAAAAAATTCTGATATACGATAAAAATTTTGTTTTATTTGGATAAGTAATAGGAAAAATAAGAGTCGAAATAGACTCTCTTAAATATATACAGTTCAATAAATTGGGAAATGAATAAAGGTCTAAAAGATTTCTTTCATCTCTATTAATATATTACTTACCCTTACCTTATATCTAATGATATATTTTGACCGAAAATACATTCTCATATGCGCTAAAGTTCTTGACTATTTTCAATTTAATGTTAGTGATAGTGCCTTTGATGGGTTTTTAAGAAGTGAGTAAACTAATCATTAATTACAATATTAGTTTTGTACTAATAATTATGTACCTTATACAGTGATATATATATATATATATATATATATATATATATATATATATATATATATATATATATAATAAATAATATATATATATATAATATATATATATATATATATAAATATATAATATATATATAAATATATATATATAATATATATATATAAATTTATATATATATATATATATAATATATAAAATATGTATATATAAAATATGTATATAATGTATTATATGTAATATATAATATTAATATAATAGATATATATATAAATATATATAAAATATATATTATATATAAATAAATATATATATATATATATAAAAATATATATATATATAAAATAATATATATATATATATATATATATATATATAATATATATATATTATATAATGAGACTGATTCTCGATGTTGCAGTCATGGCCATAAAAATGATACCGTTTCAGCTATAGACCTTTATTAAGATAACTTTGAAGGACGGGTTCCCAATTCATCATAGGGACAAACTGAAGGGTCAACTAGCATGTAGTTCTATGTACAAGACACGTAACACCTGGGTCAACATCTGTGTGAAAATATCTCTAGAAAAATCTGTATCCGCTAGCGTGTATCTCCTTTTTGTTTGGAAATTTCCTAAATTGTCCACTAGGGCCATGTAGGTTTATAATTGGCCAGGCCCCTTCTCGGAGGGCGTAACCTGTAGCCCCAGTGGTCAATTTAGGTTAGGGGTTAAAAAGGGGAATGTAAAATGACGCGGGAATTTTTAACTTTGATTTAAGTTTTGAAAACCCCTGAGAATTTTAATTACTTACACACACACACACACACACACACACACACACACACACACACACATATATATATATATATATATATATATATATATATATATATATATATATATATATATATATATATATATTATAAAATTTATATATATATATATTATATATATATATATAGATATATAGTATATAATTTATATATATATATAATATATATATATATATATATACTATATATATATATATATTATATATATATATATATATTATATCAGGTCTAAAAATGTGTTTCGACAGGAATAATAATATTTAAAGAATATTTTTATAATAATAAAGTAAATGAAAAAGACCCACGCTCGCTTAAGCTTTTAGGATAATCCGGTCAGGCGGAAGCATTTTGGAAATATTTGATGAGTTTGCAAACAGTTGGCTCGTAGACATGGAACTGTGAATGCACTCTACGCATGTCCTCGACGAAAAAATGAAAATGGCGCAAGTTGCTTTAAAATAGAACTATGATTCATAAACTTGTTTTCCATTCACCTTAGCACTGGAACACGATATATATATATATATATATATATATATATATATATATATATATATATATATATATATATATATATATATATATATATATATATAGCTATTATGCAGACATTTAATTGTGTAAAAAATGCATAGAATAAATAATTCGAGCTCTAAATAAAACTTCATGGTTTGCATTATTATAAAGTAGAAAGTTTCATACCAGATATACATTCCCGTAAGATTTAGTTCTTAAAAAAATATAATACACAATTTCCTATAATATTTCGAATCATAAATAATAATCAAAGTTCTGAAAATCATTAAATATATAAAACTTTAACACT
>CM063511.1:32012845-32030345 GCA_032207245.1 Pardosa pseudoannulata | reverse complement strand
GTTGTTCTTTCACCTTAATGGTGCTCATTAAAACGAAAGACGCAACCCTTGACCTTAATACGGTAGCCTGCAAGCTCAATCATGCTGGATTTGTAAAAGTGGCATGAAAAACAGCAACAACTGTATTATTAGTAAATGTCCTTCTGCTATTACTTACTTTGTAAAGAGTAAATGAAAAAAATGAAAAAAAGTGTTATTCTGGTTAATTATAATGTGCATATGTTTATTATAATAAAAATGGCTTATTTTTTTCTCTTTTCTCTTATTATTTATTACTAAGTAAGAAGTTAATTGTCAATGCAGCCGCACATGTAATTTCCATCTTAGACATAGAGCTTCTAGCTTCCAGGTGCCGCAAACAGTACGTCTATAAACTTCTAAAAAAAAAGATGAATACATGGAACACATAGATACACATGAATACATGGAAATGAATACATGTATTTTCTTCTCTCTCCCATCATGTAACAAGCCAATTCCAAGGCCTGTAAATTGAAAGAAAACTAAAACTTCTGATTATTCTATTTTAACATTGCAACTGCGTTATTATTAAATGCCATTCTCTTATTATTTACTTTGTAAAGATTAAATGAAAAAGAAACAATGTCAATCTGTTTAATTATAAAGTGTATATGTTTATTATAAAAATATCGTAGTATTTTTTTCTTTTCTCTTATTACTTATCACTATGTAAGAAGTTAATTGTCAATGCAGCCACACATGTAATTTCTATTTTAGATATAGAGCTTCTAGCTTCCAGGTGGCACAAAACCTATTCTTACAAAATTCTAGAAAAAAATGAATAGATGGAAAACATTACACTAAGGAATTAAGTATTTTTTTATTTGACTATAGGATAAAGTCTTATATAAAATATGTGTTTCACAAAATTGTCCTTTTAAAGCAGTATAGTAGAAAATTTTTCAATTTATTTCATATCAGAAATATAAAATATTATTTGTAAAGTCATATAATACTTAAAATCGGTACTGTAATACCACAAGATGCTCTAATGTAACTTTTAATATGAAACTTTCACAATATCAACTGCGCTGAAAGAGTCATGAAGGAAAGAAACGTAGAGTTTTTAAAAGGAAATTCCATTAGGTGGTTTTTAAACTTTTCTTCTGGTGAATATGGTAAGAATTTGGATAGAAAACATATTTATAACTCTGCTTGTGTATTTGTTACATCGAAGTTAGATTCGTATCTCAAAATAAAATAAAAAATAATATGAAAAATAAAATGAAAATTAATATTCTAACATGTGGATTAAGAATAAATCTGATGATTTTGTGTACTGAAAAAGCATAAATAGGACAAACATAACCTCACTGTCTAAGTGCATTATATCAATGCAGCATCTATTCAGATACATGTCGCTAAAAATATTGTCATTCAAAAATTTCTTTAATACGTTTTCAAATCATAAATGTGAGTTTATAAAAAGAAAACAGACTTTCACAAGAAAAAGAAAATTAATAGGAAAAACACTTTTACCCATAAGAGTCTCCGACGTAAACTGATGTCTCTGGCCTCAAAAATATAGTTTTTTTTTCTCTCCCTAAACTCTCTCGTCTCTAGTTGTTTTGTGGCATTAACCAGAATCCATCACTATTTATCCTTTTTCCTATTTAGTTGCTTTTTTTCTCGCTCAGTGCTAGCCCTCGTGTGAAAAAAAAGTAGATCGCACCGTTTCAAAGCAAACCTAACTTACTAAATGCTGTTTTACTCATTAAAAACACAGGTTCGACAGGCTAGTCACGTATAATCCTGTTAACCCATTTTCTGGGGTTTCCTTGAGATAGGAAAATAGTTATAAACATATAAATAGACATGAAGAAGCTCCATACCCACGATAGTAATGACATATCACGATAATAGGACACATCAACATAATGATTTTAGGTAACTGATGACATATAAAATTTAATAATTATAGTAGATCTTTATTATTATTTTTGTTTTTATAACTTTACAAAAGTGTAAAGTTGGGCAATAAATTTTCAAATATGTCAAACTGATGTAATTTATTATTTAAAATTCATATATATACTATAAAGAGCACATGAAAAAGGACTATAAAGAGGACATTTTATATTAAAATTTTCTTCAATAAAAAATGCGGTACCTTATTGGTATTGTGCAACCTAGAGTTATCGCGACATTTGGATGCAGTTGATAGGGGACTCAACAAATGCTTGCATTTCTTTTGATAATCTGGCATATCAGCCTAACTGTGGCATTAATAGCCTGCTGTCGTTAATATAGATTTCCCATTCCTTTTATTACACAGAAAGTATTATTGTGATGAGTAGTTTCTTCGTAACAGAATGAGTCATATTACTCATTGAACAGCTTACGAATAAAATTAGAGAATGATTACTATTAAAAATCTTAAAATAAGAATATAATATATAAAAAAATATATCTAATCATACATATTTATAAGAGTAAAAAGTATTTATAAGTATAATTTACATACAATTTTTAAAGTTTTAATTATGTAACAATTAAATTGGCGAAATAAAGCCAAACTATATTTCTTTATAAAGTCTATTTGGTTGGACGGAACTTAACGTTCGCTTAAATTTCAAGGTCATCAAGGTAATGCTTCAAATGTAATCTTTGAGCCAAGCCCTTTAATCCAGAGATTTCGGACAGTAAGCGTAAAAATGACAACGAGCGAAAATTAAACAACTAAAAGGGGTAATAATAGATATGGGAGCGTATTTTGAGTTCATGACACGAAAAAAAGTACAGAGTAGAAAGTTAAAGGATAGTGAAAGACATAAAAGTTTTGTGGCCAAGGACATCAATACACTGCAACGAGAGATTGTATACATGATTTCGTGATTTTGAGACAGTCACCTGAGACCGAGAGAACCAATCAAAACTCACGATTTTGTCCAAGACAATTTCAGAGGAAGAACCAATGAATTTACAAGGTTTGTAGGATGGAGAGAAATACGATAACACGATGCATGGCTGGTTTTTATGTTACATTTTATACTTTTTTGGTTGGTTTTTACAGTTTTTTAAATGGACAACACACAAAAATTAAAGATCTTAGGCAAGATTGGATAAGGTCCTTTATTTCAAAACATCAATGGTGTCATAACTGATGAGATTATTCATTAGGTAGTTTTTACGGAATTACGAGGGAGTGTAAGTGAGAATTAGTAAGTGAAAAAATATTTATGACGCTTAAGGCGGTATGGCAACTGCAACATATGAGCCGAGCCCTTCAATCCAGAGGCTTCTGGCAGTAAGCTTAACATGCATCTAATTATTTTAGTTATATCAATTTTAAAAAAATTTCTGGTAGTTAATATTTGAAATTTTTTGTTGTTTTCAGCACAGTTTTTAAGACCGAATATGCGTATTTAAATATTGTTGATTATATGAATATGTATAACTGTTACTAATCGATTTAAGTAAGAGATCTTGGTATCATCCCATTTCGTGTAGGTAAACATAAGTCTCTAAACTGCAACCAAAAGAAGCTAATCCGAAGATATATATTTTTACAGTTAATATTAAATTGCATTTCAGTATAATTCAAAGTTTTATAATATTATAGGTTCAACTGTTTAATTTTTTATATTTATTATTAGAAGAATATTCAACAAACACAACTTTAAAACATGATATAGCAATTAATATAATGCTAAACAACGTCAATAAGCACCAGAAATATTTTAAGAAATTAAATATGTTTATTTCTTTCGAAGGGTCATACGCCAAAAGCTGTGGTTAGATCTCTGTGATCTATGAGTCTAGAAGTGCGTTTGCTATATACCAGTGAATGCTGCGTAATATCCCTTATACATCAAAAATTAACCCCATACGTGTTTTAAAGTGGTCTATTTATCTATCTTTTCTTATTTGAAATGTAGTGGTAAAAGACGCCAAGAAATATCCCAGGAAAGTGGTGTATGCAGTATTACGTCCAATACAGGTAAAGGGTTAAATCCAAGATTTAAATCATAGAATTGTTTGATTTATTACCTGGGCATGGAGTGGATGTTATTTTTTCCTGTATACCTTTTGAACATATTGACACAAATCTCAGGACTCAACGGCAATGCCAAGATAATCATGTTGACTGATCATCCTAGACATCCTGAAAATGTGTATATTGATTTTACAGATATAGTATTAAAGAGACATATTACAGAAGGATTGACTTGTAAAAACTACCTTTAAGTTACTATTTTAAAAGTAGAAACTTCTCTCATGTATGCCAAAAGATGGACGAGTGTAAAAGCACTGTCATATGGTACGGGAGTTCACGAATTTGAATCCCACTGATGGAATACATGTTCTAAGACGTTCCGAATAGGCTTTAAGCAGTATGTCCCAGTGTCATTAGTTCTCGTGTAGCAAAACAGTAGACCATAGAACAATAACCAAATCAAACCATCTCTGAGACATATTTATGCATTACAAATTGTCATTCTAACGAAATAAGACAGCCATGTGAAAATGTGTTCATTTTGTAGTGGAAATAAAATATATTTCCTAAATAGCACACACGGAACTAGGTTCCTTTGTCATTATTAAATTGATTGGTGTGAAGTCTTATGGATATTTTTATACAACATAAAACGTACAACATGTTATACAACATTGCCGAAGGTTCCTGAAGTCATCGTGCTGTTGTAATTTTACCATAAAAATTACTAACTCATTCTTATTAAAGCGCAAGAAACATAATATATCGACCAAATACGAAGTTCTAAAATTTTAGAGAATAGAAAATGAAAAGCTATCCAAAATTAATGTTAATCAGAGTTTACACTCATTGATGACTGATTCTAATTCTTTGCATAAGCATTCTGAAAAAGCATAAGAACGGGATGCAAAAATTCGCCTAGGTAAAACAACTGATATTAAGAGAAATCGACCAATATGTCATTAAATATTCTTCAGTAATGTTAATTATTTCTATATTTACGTCTACTATAAATTTTCATGAAAGCTGAATATCCAGTACAAAACCTCGAAAGATTTCGCTTACATTTGATCCAGTCTATGATAAATTTGCAGACGTAACTACTTGAAAGGCTACTCATCACAACAAAAACCTGAAAAGATACAGGGCAACCATGGATCTAAAAGGGGTCTTCCATAGTCCAAGTTAATTTAAATTAACCCGGTCAGAAAGAAACACTACAAATGTAAGTTTACAGATATATATATATATATATATATATATATATATATATATATATATATATATATATATATATATATATATATATATATATATATATATATACATATATATATATATATATATATATATATATATATATATATAAATATATATATAAATATATAATATATATATATGTATAAATCTAGTAACCATTGTATCATAAATTTTTTTCGAATTTTTTCTGGTATGTGTCACCAATTTTGGGAAACTGTTTCCAGAAAATTGGAAAAAATATAGATTCTGTTTTATTCCATAAAGGTGCATGTCTGCTCTAAAATTACCTCCATTTTTCAAGTTTCGACATATTTTCTGTTGCAGCACATGCAACGTGAACGGTTTTTAAAACATAACATGCCAAACACAAATGCTTAGACTCGACATAAAAAATAGAAAAAGATGGCGTCACGTAATCTTTTTTTTTCTCTCAACACAAAAACTAAAAATTGGGATAAAGCTGTTTGAAACAGCATCGCAGCGTTCAAAAACTCAAACTTCGAAAAAAAAATTATGCATTTCGACTTTCGCATTTTTGAAACACGCTGTGCTGTCATAAAATAACAAAACTGGTTTTTTTGTTTATGAAATATTTTATGGATTTCCGTTACGAGTGTGTTTGTGACAAGAGTGAACCATAGTACTTGTATGCAGTAAAATCACGATTTTGTGACACCCCGATATAATGCCCATACCATTATATGTCCACTTGAATGTGTTTATAAATATTCGGCATAGGAATGACATTGTTAAAAATCCTCTACAGTTCAATATGTTATAACCTTAACAGCTAACACCCTATACAGTATATATTGTATCATGCAAGTTACATATACGGATCATACACAGTAATACATCATACATTGTTCTCTAAATGTTTCTATTCTAAAATAGTCCGTGACACATTTTCTAATTTTTGTATTCTTTTAAAAACTATCAAAGTTGATAATTTGTTCAATATCCTACACCTATTAACTTTATGATCTATCTCGTTTCACTCATAACACACTACAAACAATAGTTTAAAACATTTTAGTCATAAATTAATTTTAGTCATGAACGCAGACGTACTAAAAGCATGAATTAATGCCATTAAAATGTTCGAAATCCCCCTTAATCACTTCTCCGCCTTTTAATGCCATTATTTCAAACCTTATTTTCCCAGTTAAGAGCAGGCGATGTTTAAATTAAACAATTAATCACATAATAAATAGGTAAAAATAATATTTTTTTAACGTTATGACGTATTCCTTTAACCATCTCCTTTAATCATTTATTATTTTAAATTATTAAAATATGATCTGAATTATTTTCATACACTTTATCATGAAACTTATATATATTGCTTAAATAATTTACTTTTATATTTGGCTTAAATAATAGATCAGGTACATATGTGATAGTTTAAAATTTAATCATCGATTACTTTTTGTTGCAATGGAAATTTTATCACCGGTATTAACAACAAATTCTTTTCATAAAAGTCTAGGAGTCATAATAGACTTTTCATAAAAGTCTATTTCATGGACTAATAACTCAATCTAGCCTTTAAGAAGTCAATCTAGCCTTTAAGTTATATATCTTTGAAAGTAAAGAAGTTTGTTCATTTGTGAGTTTTTTATGCATAACCTCTGGGTTCGTATCTAACTATGGCATGGATGTCCGTAGCAGTTCGGAATCGGTTTTAAGCAGTAGGCCCCGGTCTCATTAGCCCTCGTGTGCAAAACGGTAGACCGTAACGCTCCAAACAAAACCAAACTTTATACATAATCTCAAGTTTGCAATCGATTCGCCAAATTTTGGACATCATTCATATATACCGCCAAACAATCACTGTCAATGTTAAAACCTCTGCTGTTCAACTTATCACGTAATATGAAAAGATAAATTCAGGTTGGCAACTAACATGCGGTCGGTAAAGATAAACAAATTATAGAGGTTGTATCAGATACTTCCCAGCCAAAAAACAAACCATTTTTTTACTTTACATTTCTGGAAAATTAAAAATTTTGATGATCCCCTCATGTGACGGGCTATATGCTAGTAATTTATGGATTATAAAAATAATCTATACCGTAAGACCGTAAGATACCTTAAGGCAACTTCTAGCTAACACTCGGGTTTTTGGGAGTACTCATCGATTGGGCATCGATTAACTTTACTACACTTTGTTTAATAGAAACATCGTTTCATAAAAGTCTCCAAAATACACTGATTTATTCATCAATGGCCAAAGCGTTTATGATTTTTTCCTTGTGACTAGAATGGAATAGAAATCCATATGTTTTATGTTATAAATAACATATAATATAATAGATTGTTAATTATTAATACACGCTCGTCAAGTTCTCGAAGATCATCCATAAGAAATAATGGATTTTAAAAGTAAAAATAAAGTATTCTTTCGAAAATTATATTTTTTTACATTATGGTATATGTTGCAAAAAGATACATCTGTTAGGAAGCGAAATACTTCAAATAGAGATTTACAAAAAAAAAACATTCTTTGTGCCTCAAAGTGATGCATCCTCAATAAATTCTAGAGGGATGCAGTAAAAAGAACCTTTTCTACCCCAAACACTGGCAGAAAATTTAAAATCCATTTTTTTTGGAACAATTTGGAAAAAAATATCTGACAACCGCTTTGGACATCATCGGTTTCGGAATTGTACTTGCGAACTAGATTAACAAAACCTACTAAGAAACATATTATGCGGGTTTGGAACCCGAGCCGGCTTAAAATCCACCGAGTCCGTTACAGGTGACTGGGGCACGTGACATATGTCCCTGGTAACCAGTGGCTTGTGGTAGGTATTCATGTAGGGTGTGCAGAGAACATGGATTTTCAATAAATCTTTAATTATTGAGACATCTGAGTTCTCCATTCTGAAAGGAGTTATTTATTATGAATATAAATTTAAAGATTGCAATAAATAAAATATTTACCTACGAGTAGCCGAGTTATAACTATAAAAACAGCTAAACTTCTGAGAATTCTACTAGCACTGAAGCAAAAATCATGTCTTTTGTTGTATGGTGTCATATCGGCGTCGAAAAAAACAACGCTTCGGGCTTCCACGAAAAACTTATATGTTCAGCAAACGTAGCACCACATGGCGCCCGCAGCTGCGGTGCCGACAAACCGATCGTCTATGCCACGTGCAGAGGATTTCACTGCACTCTGGCACAATAGAGCGAACTTTTTCTTATTCAGTCAATGGATTAAATTATATTTATTAATTATTTTTAGCATTTGGAATTCATATATTCTGCGAAACATATATCTTGACAATTTTTAAAAACAAAACCAGGGATATGATGTTACAGATATAACTTATATTCTGTCTGTAAGACATAATGAATGGTAAAATTTGAACTGTTCTGTTAAAATTCGTTTCTTTTTTTGTTTAACAAAACAACATTGTTCTTATGCGAATCATTTCAATAAATATAATACATCAAGGAAATTACTTTACCACACTAAAACATCTCACTTTATATTGATGAAATACTTCTTTTATATTTCCATGAAAAAAAAATCTTACAATATATAAATTTAAACATGAACCGTCTGTAAAATCGTATGGTCAGTTAATCAGTTAAAAAACCAAAACGCTTAAGCACGTAGGTTCCCGCTCTAATACAACGCCTAATAAACAATACCTTCGGATGATTCTGAATGCCAAGTGCAGGAAAAATAGCTGCACTTTCCCCAGTGCTTTAGTATGCTGTTCTTATCCAGTAGCCCATACATATAAAGAGTGATTTTTAATTTAGTTCGCAGTGCGTACACATCAGATCTTCCTATGACATTTTTGTCATAAATTAATTTTAGTCATGAACGCAGATGTATTCAAAACATGAATTAGAATCCCCTATACAATAAAAGCCTAAGTTATCTGAAGCCTAATCTAGTCTAGTTCTATAGCCTAATAGTCTGTCCTCAGAATTATGAAGCGGTTGGATTTGGAATAGATAGAGGCATCCATATTGGATTTTTGTTCAGTTAGGATCAACAAAATTGAAAGCGAGTTCTAAAACTTTCTAAATTCCCCCCTTCCCCTCGATCGTTTAATGCCATTATTTTATGACCTATTTTCCCTGGTTAAGAGCAGGCAATAATTAAATTCATCAAATTATCACATAATAAACAGGTAAAAATATTATTTTTTAACATTAGGACGTATTCCTTTAACCATCTCCTTTAATCCTTTCTTATTTTGAATTATTTGAATATGGTCTACATTATTTTCATACATTTTATCATGGAACTTAGATATATTACTTAAATAATTTCCTTTTATATTTGGCTTAAATAATAAATCGATCAGGTACATATGTGATAATTTTAAATTTAATCATCGATTATTTTTTGTTGCAATGAAACTTTTATCACCGGTATTAACAACAAATTATTTTCATAAAAGTCTAGGAGTCTATTTCACGGACTAATAACCCAATCTAGCCTTTAAGTAGTCAATCTAGTCTTTAATAGTCAATCTAGGCTTTAAGTTATATATCTTTGAATGTAAAGAAGTTTGTTTATTTGTGAGTTTTTTATGCATAACCTCACGGTTTGCAATCGATTCACCAAATTTTGGACATCATTCATATATATTGCCAAATAATCACTGTCAATGTTAAAACCTCTGCTGTTCACCTTATCACGTAATATGAAAAGATAAATTCAGGTTGGCAAGCAACATGCGGTCGGTAAAGATAAACAAATTATAGAGGTTGTATCAGATACTTCCCAGCCAAAAAACAAACCATTTTTTTACCTGCTTCATAGGGTACTTTACATTTCTGGAAAATTAAAAATTTTGATGATCCCCTCATGTGACGGGCTATATGCTAGTAATTTATGGATTATAAAAATAATCTATACCGTAAGACCGTAAGACACCTTAAAGCAACTTCTTCTAGCAAACACTCGGGTTTTTGGGAGTACTCATCGATTAGGCATCGATTAACTTTACTACACTTTGTTTAACAAAACCTACTAAGAAACATATTATGCGGGTTCGGAACCCGAGCCGGCTTAAAATCCACCGAGTCCCTTAGAGGTGATTGGGGCACGTAACATATGTCCCTGGTAACCAGTGGCTTGTGGTAGGTATTCATGTAGGGTGTGCAGAGAACATGGGTTTTCAATAAATCTTTAATTATTGAGACATCTGAGTTCTCCATACTGAAAGGAGTTATTTATTATGAATATGAATTTAAAGATTGCAATAAATAAAATATTTACCTACGAGTAGTCGAGTTATAACTATAAAAACAGCTAAACTTCTGAGAATTCTACTAGCACTGAAGCAAAAATCATGTCTTTTGTTGTATGGTGTCATATCGGCGTCGAAAAAAACAACGCTTCGGGCTTCCACGAAAAACTTAGATATTCAGCAAACGTAGCACCACATGACTCCGCAGCTGCGGTGCCGACAAACCGAACGTCTATGCCACGTGCAGAGGATTTCACTGCACTCTGGCACAATAGAGCGAACTTTTTCTTATTCAGTCAATGGATTAAATTATATTTATTAATTATTTTTAGCATTTGGAATTCATATATTCTGCGAAACATATATCTTGACAATTTTTAAAAACAAAACCAGGGATATGATGTTACAGATATAACTTATATTCTGTCTGTAAGACATAATGAATGGTAAAATTTGAACTGTTCTGTTAAAATTCGTTTCTTTTTTTGTTTAAAAAAACAACATTGTTCTTATGCGAATCATTTCAATAAATATAATACATCAAGGAAATTACTTTACCACACTAAAACATCTCACTTTATATTGATGAAATACTTCTTTTATATTTACATGAAAAAAAAATCTTACAATATATAAATTTAAACATGAACCGTCTGTAAAATCGTATGGTCAGTTAATCAGTTAAAAAACCAAAACGCTTAAGCACGTAGGTTCCCGCTCTAATACAACGCCTAATAAACAATACCTTCGGATGATTCTGAATGCCAAGTGCAGGAAAAATAGCTGCACTTTCCCCAGTGCTTTAGTATGCTGTTCTTATCCAGTAGCCCATACATATAAAGAGTGATTTTCAATTTAGTTCGCAGTGCGTACACATCAGATCTTCCTATGTCCGTTTGCTTTCGAACGCGCTACGTGGTGAAGGACCTAGTACCGCACGCACTGCGGGAATACAAGCAAGCAAATCAACATAATATTTGAATATATTATAAATAATATTTATTATATACCATATAAAGATAGATAGACTTAAGTGCAGAAAATTATCGTCCCTCATAATTTTGACAGGGTGTGCAGTGCACACCCTGCACATATGGACCGCACGCCACTGCTGGTCACTATGTCCTCCACGTTTCAATTAATACATCTGGGGTGGCTGGCCAAGTCTATGGGTCTTCTGCTTGGTCCTGGCTTCAAAAGTACGGGAACCCACTTGAGCCAGAAGTCTTACTTTCAACCTTGAGGTGCTCATTGAAATAAAAGACGCACTACTTTGCCTTAATAACATTAGATCGTGCTTGTTTTGACCAAGTGGCATAATACAACAACATTTGATTTTTAAACGTTTAAATTCGGCAAAATATTTTTTTAAAAGTGGGTGCTTATGTATATATTGTATCATGGTTGATTAACCCTTTAGCGGACAGTGGTTTCGTAGCAAAACCACCTATTAAACATCTTTTTTTTTAACTTTACTTTTTAAAGTACTTTACTTTATCTTATAATTATTTACTGCTCCAATCTCATACTTTACTTTTGAGAGTACTTTACTGTATCATTTTTATAATTATTTGCTGCTTCAATCTCTGATGTATGGAAGCCAATGATGTAGAATTGATAGTTTCTGCAATTTAAAAAAACCTTTTTGAAGACATGGATGATTTTCGATTTTTTTTTACGTTTTTGACATTTTAAATTTACAACATATGATAGCTCTACACCTAATTTATTATTTCTTTTGAAATATATGTATTTAAACTTGCTTTTCCTGAGTAATTCAATTTATCTTACTTATGATTCCAAATAAAAGTATCTATACAAACAACACTTATAAATTATTAAGCTATTTAATTATTAAACCATTTTAAGGATTATTATTTATTGTTATTCCAGTATAGTTAAGCATTTAAAAAAGCATAATTTTCAATCTGTACAAGGGGAGGGTTAGACAGTTAAACCACTCCTCAAACCCTCATAAGGAATGCAAAGAAAACTTATATTTTATATTTACAGTTCATAGATAACATTTATAAACCAATTATATTAAATTCCCATGAATTTATTTTGGTGACCATTAAAGGGTTAACAGTTCTTGCGAGTATACCAAGCACCCAGATACCGGTTCTTTCATACCGCCATAGTGACACGCTAATTTGCATACATTATAAATTTGACAAGAAAACTTTGAAAGACCTTTTTACATAGAAAAATTATAGATAACAGATTCCCCTCGAGAAAAAAAAAACTAAGAAAATGTTTTCAACATACCTTTAATCATTCATTACAATACTACATACACCACATTTAAAGTGCATTTTTGTTGCTTTTGGCTTACAACTTTCTCAAAATTATTTGGCGAAAATTCGGAAAGAAATATAAGATTCCGTATCGTTTCAATAGGTACATGGCTTTTCTGAAATTACCTCCATATTTCAAGTTTAGATATATTTTCTCTTTCAGCATATTCCACGTGACCGTTTTTAAGACATAACATGCCAAATACAAATGCATCTACGATGATAAAAGAAAAGAAATAAACGGTAAAATGAAAAAAAAATGGATTTTAAAGATGTCGTCACGTATTCTTTATTTCATAAAACAAAAACGACAAGTGCGATAAAGCTGTTTAGGACAGCAATACAAGATATCGAACCTCAAATATCGAAAAAAAGAATTTACATTTCAACATTCGCTTTTGAAAACTCACAGCATGGTCATGAAATAACGAAGAAAGTTTTATAGTTTTATTCCGGAATTATATATATATATATATATATATATATATATATATTATATATATATATATATATATATATATATATATATATATAAAGTATCTGAAAAAAAAAGTATTTAAAAAGTATCTGAAAATTCGCCAATTTAAATATATTACTAAATTACAATCAACTTTTTATTACTTATTCTGTACTTTCTCAACCGAAAATTCGTATAGTTAAAGATTCGTATAGTTAAATCTTCAATAAATATCTGCTACCTAAAGCCTTTAGTAACACTATTTCTCTACCAGAGTGATCTTGCGATTTTCAAGCACATGTGTACATTTTAAATGCACATGTTACGGCCTCAATTTTCAGCCATAGCAAACCCATAGCTGTCATTTGATGCTCTCTGCTATGAGAACTTAGGTCACATTATCACTCCGACTGCAGTAGATTCCAAGGTAGATAGATGGTAAATTCTTGAATACATATGTTTTAAAGCTTCCCCAAAAAACTTAATGAAGAAAATAAAAGAATTATGCCTTAATTATAAAGTTTTGAGTGCCTTTTTTGGTGTGTCTGATTAACATAGAAACACGGCCAAGCAAGCCCTGGCAATCTAAGGATATGGTTTAAAACTGATGTCACCGTAAAAAGAGGCTTTTTTTCTGTGGCAAATGTAACATGCGTATGTGTGTGAGAGATATTATCGTAGCATTTAGGTTATTATTCTATGTAGTATGTTATACGTACACAAGGATATTGTCTAAAACTGATGTCACCGTAAAAAAAGGCTTTTTTCGGTTACAAATGTAACATGCGTATGTGAGAGATATTATTGCATCATTAGGTTATTATTTTATGTAGTATGTTATACGTACACAAGTATAACAAAAATATTTTGGGGCAAGTTAAGAAATGTTTACAATTGTTTCATACAAATTATTGTAATTTAATTATTGATATCTACCACTTTTTTGGTTTTTCTGTCAACATTACGACAGAAAGTTATATGTCTGCCATAGTATCCAGAAGCGGGGATTTTTAGCAGTTAGGAAATGTAAGAGGCACAAAAGGGAGTGTTTTCTTAGTTCAGATACTGTGATTACACTTGAAATATTGTCACGAATATTAGAATGAACATACCGTTTAACTTAAAAGAAGAATTTATTGAAGCTAAGTAGCAACTCGCAACTTTACAAGATCGAGAAGTTGCCTACAGCTAGTGGGTATCAGCTTTTATACCGGATATAATATTTGAGAAATAACTAACTTACATATTAAAGAAAGATATAGAATGTTCGAGAACATAGAACAAGAATAAACAACATTTTTAAATTAAAAATCCGTACTTTGGATAAACTATATATATATATATATAATCTATATTATATATCGCGCTATATATATTATATATCGTATATAAAGCTTCTTTATGCGGCATATATTAGTGTGCGATTTGGTGTCTCATGCTCATTGTTTTTAAGTATTACGTACCAATGACTTATACCAGGACTGATTAGATAACACAAGGAATAAGACAACAGATACAAACGAGCGAAGGATTACCCTTTTGCAGAATCTTTATTTACAATTCTATTTTGTATGAAGAACAATCTGGTGACGCAAATAAAACAGAATTAGTATCAGTATGGAATATCCATATACTGCTGGAAATGTTGGAACAACTTCCTGCCTCTGATGACGCTATCTTTTCAGATGAAAAAAATGGTGGAGCACTCCCTGCTTCTGATGAAGTTGAAGTTCGGATCCGTTCGCTCCGTATTGGCTTGCTTTTTCTCTGAAGGGACCTTCAAATCTACCAACCAAAACCCAATAACTACTGTTGCACAAAGATGATTGACCCGCGTTAGCAACTCCTCTTGTCCAATAGGATAGAAGGAGGGGGAAGGGTCACTGACATAGCTTTCGTTCTTCAGTCAGTCTCCCGAGCTATCGTGTTCCAGTAGTGTAAATCATTGTTATACTGAGTTACTTTTAATCAAGATTTGTGATTTAATCATGAGAGAGCAACAAATTAGAAAGTTTTAGCGATTTTTTGTCTACAATGAATCTTGTACAACAATTTTTATTTGAAGTGAAAACTGTAGAGAAAAATACGAACGATAGCCAAATGGTAAAGGGCTGCTTTTAGTTACTGGATTTCTTGGGTTCGATTCTCACAGCTGGCAAGGATATTAGTAACCCTTCGTATTCGGTTTAAGCAATAGGTCCCGGTCTCATTAGCCCTAATATCACAAAACATTGGACCTTAGCTCTCCAAATTATAACAAACATTTAGCCATAAAAATAAAAATTGTTTGTATACTACAACAAAATAGTATGAGCCAACTTTGATTGTTTTTGACACGAGTACTTTTTGAAATACCATGAACTGCTGAAAAGCATCACCTGTCTAACATCTATTGCTGAGTCATAGTCTTATACATTTAGAAAATACTACTGTTAACATTCCATAGTAAACATGCGCCTGCATTTTAGTAATTCATAGTAATCTTCGTTTTGTTTTCTGTATGTATCATTGTACTGATGTGATGGAAACAGATAATGTAGCAATTCTGATTACTGACTGCAAATTTACTTTCCTAACTTTACAATGTATAGCCCAGGATACAGTTTAACAATACAATTATAATGACTAAGTAAGTTAACTAAACAATTTATTAAATTTAATTCTTTAAAAAATAGAAATTTAAATATTAAGTGTTTTCACAGTAAATCCCCTATATAATAATAGCTTAAGTTATCAGTCCGTCTATCCTTGAATTAATGAAATGACTGGAACTGGAATGAATAGAGGTATCCATATTGGTTCTTGATGAATTAGGGTTAGCAAATTTCAAAGTGTCGTCTTTAAAACGTTCGATATCCACCCCTTCGCCCTCTTTCAAGCGTTTAATGCCATTATATCAAGCCCCATTTTAAGAGAAGGTGATTAAATTTATCAATTTATCACATAATAAATAGGTGAACATAAAAAATTTCTAGTGTTATGACGTTATTCTTTTAACCATCTCACTGAATCATTTCTTATTTTAAATTATTTAAATATCGTCTGAATTATTTTCATACGTTTTATTACTGAACTTAGATATGACGAAAATAATTTTATTTTATATTTGACTTAAATAATAGATTAGGTACATATGTGATCATTTTAAATTTAATCATCGATTACTTTTTGTTGCAATGAAAATTTTATCACTGGTATTAACAGCTAGTTCTTTTCATAAGATTTATGAGTCTATTTTAAGGACTAATAAATATCTAGCATTTAAGTTATATATCTAAGAAGTTTGTTCGTTTTTGTGTTTGATTTTTATACACGGTTTGGAATCGATTCGCTAAATATTGGGCATCATTCATATATACCGCCAAATAATCACTGTCAATATTAAAACCTCTGTCTATCCTATCATGTAATATTACAAGATAAATTAAAGTTGGCAACTAACATACGGTCAGTGAAGATTTTTACTGATCCCGTCATTTGACGGGTTATATGCTAGTTGTACCGATGTACTTTCCCACGAAGGTCAGCACGTACATGTACAGCTGTGGAAGAAATTTCCAAGAAGAATTTAGGTGCAGCTGTTGACTTTCAGTTTTAAGGACCCTTACGGCGAAGTTATAGATCACGGAATGGCACAAGCGTACCGGTGAATCCCGCACAGAAATGTAACCGTGAGTTATGGGGGAAGGGGCATAAAATAATATCAGCTTTTACAAAAGGAGCTACTTGGAGACGACCTGTCAAAATTTCACCAAACATTCGATTGGAAAAGAAGAAAAAGGGGCGTTGAAACCGAGGGGAACAGTTGGGAAACAAAGTGAAGAAAAGAGAGTCGAAGTCGGGATTGAAGAGTTGCTGGACATCCAGTGCAATCGAGTCCCGAACCCGCATACCAGCTTAGACATACAGCCAAATAACGACTTCTCCGCCAGTACCGACGCCCTTTTACGCCCTTTACATCCTGATGAAAGCCCGAGCCTTCTTCCCTGTAATATCCGGATGTAAATATATTTAACATATTTATGACGGTTATTTAGGCCTCAGTTAATAATTCAACATTTTGATTAAGGAATAACGTATAACAAAAGAGAATTGTAATACTTATTGTGTAATGATGAATATAAAATCTAAATAATTGCTGGTTATGTTATATGGTGATTAAGTAATGTAGCAATTTGTAAATAGTGACTTTTAAAAAAATCTAACTTAATATATACAGCTATCAACACTTTAATTTCTTATTTGCAATTAAGCTTGTTTATTAAAAATCTCTTGTTATATGGTGAATATTATAAGACCCTGACTG
>CM063511.1:32005345-32007845 GCA_032207245.1 Pardosa pseudoannulata | reverse complement strand
AATAATTGATTGAAACCTGTGCATGCCTAAATTACATTTAATCATTTAGATGGGTCGGGACAGCATATGGTCCACGATCCACTTAGTTCTTATCAAGAACTAAGGACAGTTGTTTCGACTGCTTAAATGAAGTAAGAATTTCTTTGACTCCTTTATTTGGGGAGGGTGGAGAAGTCTGTCTCGGAGACCAGAATAAAGCTGTCTTTTCATGTCCCATATAAGCAGGACCCACCCAGAAAACTGTAATCATTAACGGAAAGCCAATTTGAAAAGATTAAATCATTCTGTAACACATCTGGTACTCTATATATATTTCATTCTTATTATAGTACAAATGCACCTTGAAACAATTAACAACGCACACGTACATACAAACACACATTTCTCTAATAAAATGTACTGTAACAAATAAGTCTAGACTGTGACGTAGGTTACAGCGCCTTCTATAGGATATATCAAGAAAGAACAGAATTCGAGGCTTGCTGTCGACCGGAATGGTCGTATACTGTTGAATTACCGTCCCATTGTTTATATTTGTGTTTTGTGTGTAAATATTGATGTTTTGTTCTCGTAAATTCTTGTTAAATTAACCCTGGCATCTATATTGATCACAGTACTAAGTTTCTGGGATAATTTTAGGATATAATTTGCAAATATATTTACCAGAAAATATATTTTGTGTCCAATATTAGTATTTTCATTTTGTATTTTTAACAGTTCATTCTAGATATTTATTAAAGTTTATACCTCAGACTTGTATATGGAACATACAAAACGCAGAACAAATTACAACGTAAATTCGAAAAAACACATATGATGGACAATATAAAAGCTTTATATTTGCAGTATGAAGTAGGTATTTTCCACTTTAAAACACACCGGAATTCAAGGAACAGTCGCAGTTATATAGGATATAGTTTGCAAATATATTTAACAAAAATATATTTTTTGTCCAATGAAAGTATTTTCGTTTGGTATTTTTAACAGTTCGCTCTATATATTTTTTAAGTTTATTCCTTAGACTTGTATACAGAACATACAAAATGCAGAAAAAATTACAAAAATAAACGACACATATGATGGACAATATAAAAAGCTTTATATTTGCAGTATGAAGTAGGTATTTTCCACTTTAAAACACACCGGAATTCAAGGAACAGTCGCAGTTATATAGGATATAGTTTGCAAATATATTTAACAAAAATATATTTTTTGTCCAATGAAAGTATTTTCGTTTGGTATTTTAAACAGTTCATTCTATATATTTTTTAATTTATTCCTTTGACTTGTATACGGAACATACAAAATGCAGAAAAAATTACAACGTAAATTCTAAACGGCACATATGATGGACAATAAAAAAAGCTTTATATTTGCAGTTTGAAGTAGGTATTTTCCATTTTAAAAAACACCGGGATTCAAAGAACAGTTGCAGTTATATAGGATATAATTTGCAAATATATTTACCAAAAAATATATTTTTTGTTCAATGGAAGCATTTTTGTTTGGTATTTTTTTTAACAGTTCGTTCTATATTTTTTTAAAGTTTATTCCTCAGACTTGTATACGAAACTAACAAACTGCAGAAAAAAATACAACTTAAATTACAAACGACACATAGGATTTACAATAAAAAATGGCTTTATATTTGCAGTCTGAAGAAGGTATTTTCCGTTTTAAAACACACTGGGATTTAAGGAACAGTCGCGTTTATATAGGATATAGTTAGCAAATATATTTACCAAAATATATATTTTTTGTCCAATGCTAACATTTTTATTTTGTGATTTAAACAAATAGTTCTATATATTTTTTTAAAGTTTATTCCTTAGACTTGTATACGGAACATACAAAATGCAGAAAAAATAACAACTTAAATTATAAACGACACATATGATGGACAATAAAAAATGATGGCATTATATTTGCAGTCTGAAGAAGGTATTTTCCGTTTTAAAACAAACTGGGATTTAAGGAACAGTCGCAGTTATATAGGATATAGTTTTCAAATATATTTACCAAAATATATACTTTGTGTCCAATGCAAGCAATTTTGTAATTTTAAAAGATTGGTCTATATTTTTTTTAAAAAGTTTATTCCTTAGACATGTATACAGAACATGCAAAATGCTTAAAAAATACAGAATAAATTCTAAACGACACCTATGATGGACAATAACAAAAGAAGGCTGTATATTATTTCTGCAGTCTGTAGTAGGTATTTCTCATTTTAAAACACCTCTGGATTTAAGGAACAGTCGTAGTAAATATTTTTTATTATCTATGTTTATAAAATTTTACTGTGAAAAACACTTTTTCAGAAAGCTACATAAGAGTTTTCCGTGTAATCAACTTCAACGAAAAGAGTTAAAGTTCACTGTAGAAATTCTCAGAAACAATACAATCACAGCCTTCAATTCGAAAGAAAATGATTCCGAAGAAGTGATAAAACAAAAACTTGATTCACACATGCAGTCCGTTATTTCGAACTTCTTTTTTT
>CM063511.1:31962845-31997845 GCA_032207245.1 Pardosa pseudoannulata | reverse complement strand
CCTGGTAGGGGGGTCTTCCACTTTTTGTCTTGTATTCAACTTTTGAAAAGATCACTAGTTTAGTTGGGTTAGAATCTTCATATCTATAAAGGTATCCCAGCCATCTAATACGGCTGACCTTAATAACTTTGGCAATATCTGGTTCTTTAAATCTATTGTATATTTCATAATGATATTGGATTATATAGACATCATTTTGTTTAACTGCTCCAAAGATTTTTCTCAGTAATTTTCTCTCGATCAATAGCTTATGATTTTCATATTTCTGTAATGGCCAACACTCGCTGCCAAATTGAACAATAGGTCTGATTAAGGTTTTATATAAATTAATTGTTCTTATAAAACTAATACATTTGGATTTGAAGTGGTTTATCTACCCATAAAAACACTTGTTTGACATATGTCACCTGTTGTTTACTTCAGGTTTTATATCATTATTATTCCTGATGACTGTTCCAAGATGCTTAAACTGTTTGTACACTTTCAAAAATAAAATTATTGAATTTCAAAGGAGATAAGTCATAATTTCTCTGTGTTACAGCCAGAAATTTTGTTTTCTCTTGGTTAATAGTGAGATCCATTCCTCTTGCAAACTCCTCGAGGAAGACAATAGCATCAATTATTGCATCAATTATTGTTCTGCGAATGACATCAATATCATCAGCAAAAGCCAAAAACTGAATGGCTCTATTAAAAATAGTACATCTGGTGTTTATATTAAAATCTCGGAGAGCTCTATATATTTAGCTATTGTAAATTTTGTAAATTTAGCTATTTTATATATTTTAAATCCTTTATACCTTATATTTTATACGTATACAATATCCAGCACATTCTATGTTATACGATAATTAAACAAATACAAAGAAAATTCTAAACCTCACATGTTATGGACAATCTCAGAAGAAAGAATTGTGTTTCTCCTACAGTCGGAGAAAAGTTTTTATACCGTATATTTTATATGTGTAAAATAAGCAGCACATTCTATGTTATACGATAATTCAACGAATACAAAGAAATTCTAAACCTCACGTATTATGGACAATCTCAGAAAAAAGAATTATACTCCTCCTACAGTCTAGAAAGCCTTAAACCGTATATTTTATACATATACAATATGCAGCACATTCTATGTAATATGATAATTCAACGAAATTCAACGAATACAATAGAAATTCTAAAACCTCACGTATTATGGACAATCACAGAAAAAACAATTGTACATCTCCTACAGTCAGAGAAAAGCCTTTATACCGTATATTTTATACGTACACAATATGCAGCACATTCTATGTTATACGATAATTCAACGAATACAAAGAAAATTCTAAACCTCAAGTATTATGAACAATCACAGAAGAAGGAATTGTACTTCTCCTACAGGTGGAGAAAAGTCTTTATACTGTATATGTTATACGTATACAATAAACAGCACATTGTGTGTGATACCATAAATCAACGAATACAAAGAAAATTCTAAACCTCACGTATTATGAACAATCACAGAAGAAAGACTTGTACTTCTCCTACAGGTGGAGAAAAGCCTTTATACCGTATATGTTATACGTATACAATATGTAGCACATTCTATGTCATACGATAATTCAATGAATTTAGATATAAAGTTATGCACTTTCATTTCTATATGACGCAATCTATAGCATTTTTATATAAGAACTAATTTTAATTTTAATTCTTGGATAATTTTTACGTTACAATGAAATGTTTATCAACAATATTCTAATAACGAAAAGTACATATTTCAGTGATTCTCGTAGGCAAATAAAACACTATCATTCGCTATGCACGAAAAAAAAAATCTTTGTTTAAAAGTAATATATTAAGTTCACCGTAGCGAAGCACGGGCAAACCTGCTAGTATTTATATAAAATAAATTAATATGCAACTTATTGCTAATTCCGTGCACAGTTTATTATATAAAATATTTGTAAATATTTGTATATTTGTAAAAGCTGTTGTGTACCATTACGTAGGTGATTGTTAAACTGCTTATCATACGAAAAAGACATATTAAAAGTTGAATTAGAAATAAAACAAATTAAAGTTTGTTTTTATCGTTTTACTTCCACATTCAATTACGAAATAATAGCCTTTGATATGAGAAAAATTTTTAGTAAACATTGCTATGAACAATGTGTTAATAATCATAACAAGGTTAAACTGCACTTTTACAAGGTTAATAGAATACGTTTTTTTAATCCTGTTCCTCACCTATAGCCGTATTCATCTTTTTGTTTCTCTTTACTTTCCCTACTCTATGAAAAACAATCACACTAAAGCAAACGCTCAAACATGTATCTTTACATACATTTCTTTGGAAATTGTATTTTTCCCTATTAGTATAAAAGGTAGTTTTTAAATACATGTATCGTGTAAAAATATTTTATATCCACTGTAAGTATTTATTTTGTAAATTTCTTCTTCATCGTGAGCACTACAGCCTGTTACCGACTAAGCCCGTCTCCAGGATCTTCCTACACATGACTCTATCAAAGACAATAGATCGCCAATGATGGATTCATAGTTCTGTTAAATCCCTATCTACAGAATACATACACCTGGTAGGGGGGTCTTCCACTTTTTGTCTTGTATTCAACTTTTGAAAAGATCACTAGTTTAGTTGGGTTAGAATCTTCATATCTAAAAAGTTATCCCAGCCATCTAATATGCCTGACCTTAATAACTTTGACAATATCTGGTTCTTTAAATCTATTGTATATTTCATAATGATATTGGATTATATAGACATCATTTTGTTTAACTGCTCCAAAGATTTTTCTCAGTAATTTTCTCTCGGTCAATAGCTTATGATTTTCATATTTCTGTAATGGCCAACACTCGCTGCCAAATTGAACAATAGGTCTGATTAAGGTTTTATATAAATTAATTGTTCTTATAAAACTAATACATTTGGATTTGAAGTGGTTTATCTACCCATAAAAACACTTGTTTGCCATATGTCACCTGTTGTTTACTTCAGGTTTTATATCATTATTATATCTGATGACTGTTCCAAGATGCTTAAACTGTTTGTACACTTTCAAAAATAAAATTATTGAATTTCAAAGGAGATAAGTCATAATTTCTCTGTGTTACAGCCAGAAATTTTGTTTTCTCTTGGTTAATAGTGAGATCCATTCCTCTTGCAAACTCCTCGAGGAAGACAATAGCATCAATTATTGCATCAATTATTGTTCTGCCAATGACATCAATATCATCAGCAAAAGCCAAAAACTGAATGGCTCTATTAAAAATAGTACATCTGGTGTTTATATTAAAATCTCGGTGAGCTCTATATATTTTGCTATTGTAAATTTTGTAAATTTAGCTATTTTATATATTTTAAATCCTTTATACCTTATATTTTATACGTATACAATATCCAGCACATTCTATGTTATACGATAATTAAACAAATACAAAGAAAATTCTAAACCTCACATATTATGGACAATCTCAGAAGAAACAATTGTGTTTCTCCTACAGTCGGAGAAAAGTTTTTATACCGTATATTTTATACGTGTAAAATAAGCAGCACATTCTATGTTATACGATAATTCAACGAATACAAAGAAAATTCTAAACCTCACGTATTATGGCAATCTCACAAAAAAGAATTATACTCCTCCTACAGTCTAGAAAGCCTTAAACCGTATATTTTATACATATACAATATGCAGCACATTCTATGTTATATGATAATTCAACGAATACAATAGAAATTCTAAAACCTCACGTATTATGGACAATCACAGAAAAAACAATTGTACATCTCCTACAGTCAGAGAAAAGCCTTTATACCGTATATTTTATACGTACACAATATGCAGCACATTCTATGTTATACGATAATTCAACGAATACAAAGAAAATTCTAAACCTCAAGTATTATGGATAATCGCAGAAGAAGGAATTGTACTTCTCCTACAGTGGGAGAAAAGTCTTTATACTGTATATTTTATACGTTTACAATAAACAGCACATTGTGTGTGATACCATAAATCAACGAATACAAAGAAAATTCTAAACCTCACGTATTATGAACAATCACAGAAGAAACAATTGTACTTCTCCTACAGGTGGAGAAAAGCCTTTATACCGTATATGTTATACGTATACAATATGTAGCACATTCTATGTCATACTATAATTCAATGAATATAAAGAAAATTCTAAACCTCACGTATTATGGGCAATCACAGAAGAAAGACTTGTACTTCTCCTACAGTTGGAGAAAAGCCTTTATACGGTATATTTTATCGTATACAATATGCAGCACATTCTATTTTATACGATAATACAACGGATACAAAGAAAATTCTAGACCTCACGTATTATGGATAATCACAGAAGACACATTTGTACTTCTCCTACAGTCGGAGAAATGCCTTTATACTGTATATATTATACATATACGATATGCAAGACATATACGATAATTCAACGAATACAAAGAAAATACTAAACCTTACTTATTATGGATTATCATAGAAAAAACGATTGTACTCCTCCTAGAGTCGAAGAATACCCTTTACATCGTATATTTTATGTGTATAAAATATGCAGCACATTGTATGTCATGCAATAATTCAACGAATACAAAGAAAATTCTAAACCTCACGTATTATGGGCAATCACAGAAGAAAGAATTATACTTCTACAGTTGGAAGTTGGTATTTCAGATATTAAAAGACATTGGGGTTTAAGGAAAAGTAGCAGTAAAAATCATTTTTCAATCTATTCCAAGTTTAGAAAAAAAAAGATTTTATTATGTTCTCGTCCAAACACTTCTTCCAAAGACGAAATAAAAGAGCTTTCCATGTAATCAACTACAAAGAAAATAGGAAAGTGTACTGTGGAAGTTCTCAAGAATTTCCGACCGAGCATTGCAATCACAACCTTCCATTTGAAACAAAATGTTTCTCAAGAAGTGATAAAACCTGGACTTCATCTTCTGGCGCAGCACGATGTTTCAAACTTCTGTTTTTTCTACCCGAAATAGAAAGGAATTTTTATCCTTTGTAAATTTGTTCTTAGGCTTCTTCATTTTCGTAAAACAATGCTACACAGAATGAAAGCATTTTAAAGACAGTCCTTCGATTCAGACTTACTGACAAGTAATTTTTTTTCTTTATATCCAATTTTTGATTTTGAAGGAAAAGATTTTGTTCGATGTTTTCTGAAATATAATTCATATTTTGTATTCCAATCATATTTTGAAATTCAAAATATAATAATAAATAAAGATATATTTAACATATGTAAATACTTAAATTGTTTCCACAAAATAAATACTTACTAATTTCTTCTTTAAAATTCTACACTGTATCTGTTCCTACATTTATACTTTATTTTATCTATTTTCAAAAACAACACTCGTCTGTATATGAGTATATTTAGTCACAAATATCTACTTATATACATGAAAATATTATATGAATTTTTTATTTTGGCAATTTTTCAACATTGTTTCGACACATTTACTGAAGGAAACGATTTTGTTAGATGTTTTCAAGAAAATATTTTTTATTCGAATCATAATATGAAATTAAAAACACAATAATAAATAAATATATGTTTAGTATATGAAAATACTTAAATTATTTTCACAAAATAAATATTTACTTTCTTATTTAAAATTCTACACTGTATCTGTTCTACAGTTACACTTTTATTTCCTCTATTTTCCAAAACAGTCGTCTGTATATGAATCTATTTAACCACAAATACCTGCTTAGATACATGAAAGCATTACATAAATTTTTTATTGTGGGCAATTTTGCAACATTTATGCTACACATTTACTGAAGAAAACGATTTCGTTAGATGTTTTCAGGAATATATTTTTATTTGGATTACAATATGAAATTAAAAACACAATAATAAATCAACATATGTTTACTATATGTAAATGCTTAAATACTTTTCACAAAATAAATTCTTACTACTTTTTCTTTAAAATTCTACACGGTAGCTATTCCTGCATTTATATTTTTGTTTCCTCTATTTTCAAAAACACTCGTCTGTATATAAATATATATAACCACAAATATCTGCTTAGATACAATCAAATATTCTATGAATATTTTTTATTGTGGGCAATTTTGCAACATTTTTGCGACATATTTACTGAACGAAACGAATTTCTTAGATGTTTTCAGGAATATAATTTTTATTTTTAATAGAATCAGTATATGAATGAAAAACAAAATAACAAATTAAGGTATGTTTAGTACATGTAAATACTTAAATTATTTTCAAAAATAAATATTTACTATTTTCTCCTTTAAAATTTAATTCTGGACCTGTTCCTACATTTATACTTTTATTTCCTCTATTTTCAAAAACACTCGTCTGTATATGAGTATATTTAATCACAAATATATGCTTAGATACATGCAATTATTACGTAATTTTTTATTATGGGCAGTTTTGTAAAATTTAGCGACACATATAAGCATTTTTCCAAGTCTGTTTATATGTATTTTGTGTGTACGTGGGTATGAGAAATATTTTGCAATGTTTAGGAAAATCATAATTTTTCTTACATCTATTGAATTCCGACGTACAATTTTCATGAGAAAATGCACAAAAATTCAATAAATATTAATGCTTCAAGTTTCTTTATTTTACCAGTCTCCAGAGAACTTATTTGTTTTTCCGTACAAATGCATTTAAAAATTAAAGTGCTTTAATGTCCTATCTTTATCAAAGTTTGTTTAATTGACAAATCTTTAGTTTACTAGATGTATTACGATTAAAAATATAATAACTGATATTTTTAGGATTCATCCGAATTAGAATAAATCTGTAATAGAAATGTATAATGAAAGTATTACTTTTCCTATAATAGTTACCATTAATTCCACTAAATATATATATGCAAATATAACGTATAAGAAAAAAAAATAAATATATACTGTATGTGGATGTCTGATACTTTTAGTTCACTTAGTTTATATATATATATATATATATATATATAGATAGATGTATATATTTGCAATAATAAAATTTAAGTCCGCTACACCGGACATGTATATTTATAACTACTATATAACATAATTATCAGTGTTCGCCACAAAGGACATTAATTATCTTAAAAATGGAAAATAATATATTTTTTTTTATTTTACAGATATCCTATTGTCTATACAGACATACGAAAATAACAGAAATTAAAATTAAAAAAATATTTGAAAAAACATCTTGTCAAATTAAGGGTTAAAGAGACTTGATTGGTGACCGGAATAACATCCTTCCTGGAGCCACAACTCTTCCAATAGTTAATAAAAGGGCTGGCACACAGATGTATTTGTTAGTGAACGTCTGCATCAATCTACTCGGCTACCACATTTAATAATTGCTTTACAGTGATGACTACAGTATTTTTAAATTAAGTGGTCGTTATATATGCATATATATATGTGTGTGTGTGTGTGTTGTTTATATCATAGAGAGAGGATGATGATTAGTAGAGAAGGAATTAATTAATTTTTATATCAAAAAAGTAAATTACTTGTAATTATATCATCAATATTATTAATAACTGTGGCATAGTTATTTACATCAATGTAAGATTATCTTTTCTAATTAACTAAAATCTTCCTCAGAAATTTCTGAAACTAGCGCATTCCCACTTTTGTAATCCGGATATTCATTTTTTGTGTTACTTCCATTTCTTCCCACCCAAAAATATTTTATTAGATTTCAGTTTTCACACGCTGATAAAAAACCATAAAATATGGCAACGTATAGAAAAATGAGGAAACAACAAAAATATCGTTTCCGCAAGTGGAGAACAGATGGCAGTGTCGTTTAAAAAATATCACGGATTTCGATAAAAAAAATATATATTTATTGGCTCAATAAGATTTCTGAAAAAAAATGAGAAATGTATTTTGCTGTATGAAATCCATACCTGCAAAAACATGATATTTACTTTATAAAGGAAATTTCATTATTTAGTGATCACATTTTGGGGATAATAATTTTAAAATACTTTAACTGTTTATTGTTATTACTTGTATATAGAACTATCATTTTTCCCGAATTATTAAAGAAAGATCCCGAATTATGTACTCTATAAGGCAGATAAAAAATGGTTTGTATTTTGGCTGAGAATTATTTGGTAAAAGATCAATAATTTGATTATCTTCATACTCCTCTAAAGTCTTTCGATACTGTGAATGCAGTTTAGAATCTCGTTGATTTTATTTAGAAAGCTAAGTTTTCTTAGCTACGTCGAAATTATCTTTGAGTTCGTCTCAATTTTTATCACAGTAACCAATGGAAGTAAAGGAATGAAATTATCTTTTCCACTACACCTTAGAGGTAGATAGAATTCGTTATTAATACCGGTGATAAAATTTTCCTTGCAACCAAATATAATCGATGATTAAATTAAAAATTATCACATATCTACCTAATCTATTATTTCAGCTATTAGATATGTTATTTTTTATTTCAAATTATTAAGTTTATTTTTAAAAGTTTACTTAACTAATCGATCATACTCAGATAAATGAGGAGAGCATATAGCGTATAGTGATATGACGGGATCAGTAAAATCTTTAATTTTCCAGAATTATTAAAGAAAGATCCCGAAATATCAAGAATTAAGTACCCTATAAGGAAGATTAAAAAATGGTTTGTTTTTGGCTGAGAATTATTTGGTACAAGCTCAATAATTTGAATGTCTTCATACTCCTCTAAAGTCTTTTGATACTGTGAATGCAGTTTAGAATCCCGTTGATTTTATCTAGAAAGCTAAGTTTTCTTAGCTACGTCGAAATTATCTTTGAGTTATCACATTAATCAATTGAAGTAAAAGAATGAAATTATCATTTCCACGACACCCTAGAGGTTGATAAAATTTGTTATTAATACCGGTGATAAAATTTTCATTGCAATCAAATATAATCGATGATTAAATTAAAAATTATCACATATCTACCTAATCTATTATTTCAGCTACAAATTTTTTTTGCTTATTTCAGCTACTATTATTTTTTGTTTAAATTTATTAAGTTTCTTTAAAAAAAGTTTACTCAACTAATCGATCACACTCAGATAAAACCAGGATATCAAAAAATATTTCTAGTTTTACCGAAAAATCATTTCCTATAACTTATCTTCATTTAGTTAAAGCTGGATGCATTTGAGCTACGTTTCTGCACAGAATCTAGAGTAAGTCTGTTCCAGTCTAGAGGCGAAATCAGCAAAACCTATTATGTAGTTTCCTATACAGGTGCTCCAAAATATTAATAATTCATTTCTGAAAATATTGAGATGAAGAAACATTTTCCCAGAGCATTACAATTTATACATCTTAAATTCTATTCTGACAAAACGAATACAAAACGAAAATATTCATTTTGTTACAACATTGTTTGTCAGTTATTTTGCGTGTATTTGTAAGTCTAAAACCAAAAAGTATAGACATGAGAAAAATAAGGCCAATTTTCCGGAAATATCATTGTTTTTTTCTAATTCTTTTAGAGATTTGTTTTTAATTACTGGTCAGTTGAAACTAATAGGTATTGCGGGAGTTTGTATTCGAGCTGTTAAACATACATGTATAAATGTAAATATAAATCTCTACTATATGAATAATGCATTATTTTTTATCTTTGTAATTTTTAAAATGTTTATGAAAGCATAATGTTTAACCCTTTGCCAATGTAACCGAAAATCAGTTTACAGAAAATAAAATTTTTACAAAATTTTTTATCGGCTATACCACTTGGTAAAACCAACACTATTGAGCAGGAGGCTACTCGTATTAAAACAAAGGGGTGCACCTTTCGTTTTTAACGAGCATAAATAGACACATATACACAAAACACTGAAAGAACTTTTTCTTGCTGGCCAACACAATGATGCCACACAGTCTAAGATGTGGAAAACTACTGTTTTTGGTTTGGTTTGGTTTGGAGTGCTACGGTCTACTTTTTGCAACACGAGGGCTAATGAGACCGGAACCTACAGCTTAAAGCCGAATCCGAACGGCTACAAACATCCATGCCACTATGGGATTCGAACCCACGAACTCTGGTACCGAAGGCCAGCACACTAACCAATCGGCCATCGTTCGGCCTGCTGTTTTTGTAAAAATAGATTAAATTTTAAAAGGAGAGATGCTGAAGGAAAACGAAAGTTTTCATGCATTCGATGCGATTGAAATTACTTTTAAATAGAAATTATAAAATCGATGAATTATAGTCCTATACATACACAGCATAAACTCTTTACTTTCTAACAATAATACGATGGAGTTAGACGTTAGAAGTGCAGCGCATAAAAGACAAATCTGTTAGTTTGAGTCTTTATGACATACCTTGCCAAGTTCGAAGGTTCAAATCTCAATCAAAGACATTCTACAAGTATTTTTGTTGTTATTGTGCCACTCTGGTGAAATCAAGCACGGTTGAGCCGTAGTCTACTCGTTTAAAGGCAAAGAGTGTACCTTTCGTTTGTAACGAGCACCACAAGGGTGAAAGTATGACTCATGCTCAAGTGTATCCACGTAATTTTGAACCAGGTACCAAGCAGAAAACATGTAGGCTGGACTTGCCACCCCCAGAGGTGTTGATTGAGAACTTGAAAGTATTATGACCACGAACCTATTTTACGTGTCCTAGGAACTTTTAACGAACACGGTCTGCTTGGGTTCCGAACCTGAAACCCTCCAGTTTCTAGAGTGTTTCTTTTGCCGATTAAGCTATCGTGGCTCTAAAAGAGTTGTGATACCCGGTCTGTTTTCGGGTAGAAGAAGATTGTTACTGGAGTTGAGTTGATTTTCCTTTCGAGTTGCTTTTTAGTGTTCAGTAACTATTTTTAGCACTTGTTTCAATAATATATCACACAAGAGTAAAACTAATTACATTTTTACAGTTTCAACTCCAGCGAATATCGCAGATCACAGGAAGCTATGCAGGAAAGGTGGTACATTACAGATAACAGGGAAAATGTTGATAAAATTTAATTTTACAATTTGCTGTTCTAATCTCAGTTAAATGATCATCAAATATTCTATGATCTCTCAATTTATTTACAAACCAAACCTATCTTATTTTTCAAAATAATTATTATACAACTTTAAAAGACATTTATAGCAATCTTTTGTGCTTAATAACTTAATACTTTAGCAGTGCTTGAGCAAGTCAAGCGTTTCAAATTGCATCAAACCAAGCGCTGCACGCCAGTTTCAATTTGTTCGGAGTTTGCACAAGAAATAACAATCCATATTGACCAGACGCTGTTGAATTTTTTTGTAACTAGTGTATATTGATTTCTTTGTTATATACTATTGAAAACCATTGCAAAACCGTTTCTAAGTGTTTATGTCTAGCATTTTTACTCCTTCAAAATATCTGAAAAATGCATTTTCTTTTAATATGCGTATATGTATATTAATAGAATGTTTGATTATGAAGGGTTCTAAGAAAAAGTGAAAGAGAATTAGAGAAATTTTACTTCGATAATTCAGATAGTGGATGTTTATTTCTATTATTATAATATGTATTAGTGAAATTTAAATATCATTTTTAAATTTGTATTTCCCTGTGTATTTATTTTTTTTTTGTTTTGTTTTTATCCATTTTTATATTTAGTACATTTCAAATGTAGAATAAAACACATGATGTTTTTAGTTACATTTTTCAGAAAATAACCCGAACGTGAAGGGGTTAAAAAATCCATATGTTTAAATAATTGTCTTGTTCCCTATAGAATTTCATGATAATTTTAAATAATTTAATTATTGCTGAACGAAACCCAAGCTCCTTTCGCGTGCAAAGCATATTCAGTTCCAGATAGATCTGAATACACTTTAATATATCGCGTGCAATTCCAATCACTAGCTCCATATTCAGGCCCTTCTAAACACTGATCATCAATTTCAGAAACTATTGTGATGAATAAGGCTTTATCTAGCTCTGACGTTATAATTTATGCATTCTAAACTCCATGCATCTGAATATGAACGAAATTTATTTAGAACGAGAGAACTTGGAACATAAAGATGTCTATTTAAATTCGTACACAGTGGAAATTAAAGAATATTTCCCTGCTAAAGAATGCTTTTCAAAATATTTAAAATTATTTCTGAATCACACAAATGTATGTTAATCATTACTTCTTTGAACGTATGCATGCATTTGTGAATCTACAGGCATGCACGCACACACACACGTATATATATATATATATATATATATATATATATATATATATATATATATATATATATATAATATATATATATATATATATATATATATATATATATATATATATATATATATATACATATATATATATATATATATATATATATATATATATATATATATATATATATATATATATATATATACATATATATATATATATATATATATATATATATATATATATATATATATATATATATATATATATATATATATATATATATATATATATATATATATATATATATATATATATATATATATATATATATATATATATATATATATATATATATATATATATATATATATATATATAATATATATATATATATATATATATATATATTCTAGATTAGAAGAATGGGATCGTTTTGTTCCCGGTGTTAATGGTCATGTGACAGGGCAAGAGACATTATTCCATTAGATGACGGAATGCACAGTGTGGTGTAAGGCCTAAGTAGGATGTACGTATTTCTATATGGAAATAAAAAATGTTGTCTACGATTATTTTATAATTATTGTGATTGGCGACTTACATGTTATATATATATATATATATATATATATATATATATATATATATATATATATATATATATATATATATATATATATATATATATATATATATATATATATATATCATATATATATTATATATATATATATATATATATAATATATATTTATATATATATATCATATATATATATATATATATATATATTATATTTTTTATATCTATATATATATACATATATATATATATATATTAGCCACAATAATTATGTAGCTGCTATTTCTACTTGCTCTACAAGATTATTGTAGTATTCATAATACAAGTTGAATATAGTTTTCGTTCTGGAAATATTTCTCTACAACAATATTTTTCCTTATTTTATTCCTTGTATATGTCTATTTTTTAAATGATACCCTATAGTTTAATATGGTATTTACCGATAAGGAAACCATAACAATAAGATAAAATGTTTCCAATGTGTTTCGAAATACGCTATCTGTGAAATAATTGAAAAAAAACTTTCAAAAATTGTGAGATAGCTGTAAAAAACATTTTTGTAGAAGTAAAACAGCAAATTATTTAGTAGAGATAATAGTTGAGCCATTTATTAGGTAAAAAGAAAATTATTTAAGACAAACTTAAATGATAGTGTCACATTTTTCATTTGGAGCAAACAATTTTTATCAACATTTTTTATAAATATTGTTGATAGTTGATATATTGCAAAAAAAGTCGTTGAATTGAATGCGGGTTTTTTGGCAAGCTTTTATAATTAATAAAAGTTTATTTTTTTATATAAACTTAGATTTTTTGATAGAATAATAGCCGTGACTCTAAAGTAATTTTGGGGGGTAAAATAAACAAGTTTAATACACTATATATTAGGATAGGTGTTACAGAAGAAACAATGAAAATTTAGGTAAAAATGTTCATGGGAATATAAATCTGATAAATATTTATTACTGAAAATATGTTATGTTTTAAAAAGTAAACATTGACAGTTAAAGGATAAAATTTATGCACACTATATGTGCGACCCCTGCACCAGTTTTACCAATACTATATTTTAATAAACTGTTGCATTTAATTTATTATGCATTTATGTTAGTATTTTATAAATTCTAGGCCGTATTAATTTTGTCTAAAATAACGACTAATAACTGATAGCAAAAAATATAGAAATAAAATGTAACTAAATTAAATAAAGTAAAATATTTATTTTTTATCACTTTAATACGAACTTTGTTTTTTCATACTGTTTAATTCTTCACTAAATATTGTGCACAATTAAGGAAAGTAATAAAGACATATTGTAATGTTATACATAATATGTGAATATTGAATACAATTTGGGTTCTAGGAATAATAGTTTTATGGAAATATTTTTTTTCGAATTTCAATATTTGTATTTATCAATTTTACAATAAACCTTTAATACTAAGTAAAGTTTAAAAATATTAGAGCTTTAAATAAGGACTATAGAAAAACTTGCTGAGAATAAAACTAAAAATTTAAATTAGGCTCAGTCAGTCATATGCTATATACTAATAAAGAAACGCCAATCACAATACAAAAAATATTTCATATGTAATTTACACTTCTCTCTGTGTGCCTTAAAACTAATTAGAAAAAAATCCCTTCTAAAAAAATATGAGGGAATTTCTTTTGCAGAACGAAAACAACAAATTATATCTAATCGGTAATAGATGCGTTGTTTGTTACGTGACAGTGTCGCATATTTCATTTCGGAAAAAAATATTTTTGTTTTTAAAATTTTATAAGATTTATAAATTATTGTTGATAGCAGATATATTGCAAAAAAATAAGTATATGAATGAATATCGGGTTTTTGTGGTAAGGATTTGCAATCATGAAAATTTTGTTAATATAAACTTAATATTCTTCCATCTAAAGTAATGTGGGGTGAAGTTTAATAATTTGATAATCCATATTTTTGTTACTATGGTTTTTGTAAAAGATTCAGAGAAAGATTTTCATGATTAAATAAACCTGTTAAATGTATTTTAATGTATTTTACAGTAAGTGTTTACTGTGAAATGATTAAATTTGTGAAAAACTTTACCGTCATTATTGTTTTGTAAGATGATTTAATGTGTGTACGCATCTATATTTATAAATTAAAACCTCTACTGCAATTTCATTTTGTCTAACCTTTTATTTGTCTAATATTTTATAGAAGAAATATATTTGTTTTATCAAAAAGATGAATATAAATCATCCCAGCAAAAAATATTTATAATAACTTAATTTTTTGAGCTACTTTCTTTTTTAATATTGTGTGACTTAAACTAAATTTTCTAAAATATTATACAAAATGATGCAGCAATGTTTTATGTTATACATAATATATACATGTTTATAACACTTTCGTTTTAGAAATAAACATAAATTCTAAAAAGCGAATAATTTTAAAAATTACAATTCTTCTACATATCTGCTTTTACAACACTAATCTAATTCTAAGTAAAGACAAAAAAATAATATGAAATAGAAACTGTAAGAAAAATTTGGATAGAAAATTTTTTATAAAATACAATTTCAGTTATTTTATATGCTATATACTGATAAAGAACCCATAGCAATACAATAAAAAACGCAAGAAAGATGTTTTAAAATTCATTGTATCTTCAAAATATAGTTAGAAATATTCTTTTAAAAGAAAAAATAACAGAAGAAAAACAACAAATTATTTCTAAGAGATAATAGCTGCGTCATTTATTGGAAAAAAAAGGAGTGATTCAAAAGAAAATAACGTTAGTGTTACATTTTTCATTTAGCTGAAACATTTTTTTTATGTTAGCAACATTTTTAAACTATTGTTAATAGAAGAGATATCGCAAAAAAATTATATGAATATGGCATTTTTGTAGGAGGTATCTCAGGCAACAGTTTTTGATAATATTTTTTTAATAATTTAATAATTATGAAAATAATTTGGTGATAACCCAAAATTTTAGTTAATTAAGGATAGAAAAGATAAAATGTATCCACGTTTTTATGTTAAAATGGGGTAAATAAATGCAAATAAAAGAAAAGGCGAAAAGGAAAAACAAATGTTCATAATTAATATTAAAAATAGTTAATTCTATAAATATTTTTCTCATAATTGACAAACAGTAATAATAGTAATAATAATTGTATTGTAACTGTAACTCTAATAGTAACTGTATTAATAGAATGATAATATGTACTACTCTAATTTCATAATTTACAATTCATACTCTTGATTGTAGAAAATTCGGACGATATCAGTGCTTTGCAAACAGCGTTTTTTATAGTGTACATTGGAATAATTCTTTTATTTAAAAAAATTAGGGTGCAAATTTTGTCTAGAAAAGAATTTTATAGCATCTATTTGTTACAGAAAAAAATATTACAGAATAATATTCTTCAAATTACTTGATGTTTCTAAATGAGTGATGTACTTATTGCATAGTATTTATTGCATAGAATATTATAAGCCAAGTATGAAAGATGACTCATACATCATATACATGTTGCATATACATGTTGAAGATAATTAATTTTTGTTCAAGATCTGAGTAATATATCTGTACAATAATATATCTGTGCAATTAATATTTCAATTATAACACTTTTTAAAACAGTTCATCCTAATCTATGCAAAACTAACTGAAGGAAAAAATGAATTGTAATTATGATATTATAATATTGATTTAAAGAAACCAAAATGTAATATGTTAGAATGGAGGTCTTTCATTCAGTACGTAAGATAAGAATACCACGAAAATACAATGAAAATCATTTTAAAAATCCTTTAAAATTTTCTTTCTGTATCTTAATTATCAGAGAAGCTTCCCAAAAAATATTCGGAGAAAAGACGACAAATTTTTCTAAGGTGTAAAAGTTATGTTATTTATTAAAAAATACAGAAAGATAAAAGAAGAGAATTACGTAATAGTTTTTACATTTTTCATTTGAAGGAATACTTTAAAATATAGTTAATATAAAGAGAAAAAAATTGAATGAGTAAGTTTTTGTAAAATAATTTTTTTAATTGTTTCTTAATGATGAGATATATTATTCATAAATTATTTTTAATTTCTATTTATTTAATAAAATTTTAACCGGATATCTAAACTGGCATTGTGTTAAAAAATGATATTTTATCTAATCTATTTACGTTCGAATATTTTTTATAGTCAAAATAAGGACTAAATTAAGAAACAAAAGGATTGCATAGTAATATATATCTGAAAAAATTAAAACTTCAAACGTTTTTCTTTTACTTGTCCACTAAGTAGTAAGTAGTAAATAGTTTTCACAAGTAATGTTTCTAAAACTTTATTGTTGGTTGGTTTATAAACAAACTTATATATATATATATATATATATATATATATATATATATATATATATATATATATATATATATATATATATATATATATATATATATATATATATATATATATATATATATAATACTTTAATTCATTCATAAACTTCAGATAGGTAATATAGGTAATATATTCAGATAGATAGATAAACTTCACAACTATACCATAAAATTTTCACAAAAATTTAAAAAAATTATTTAGGTCTTAAAGAAATGATCAGAAATAATTCTTCAAATGAAAGAGTGCAAGAAAATTTTAGGAGAAAAGCAACAAATTATTTTTGAGACATAAAAGCTGCGTCAATAACTGGATAAAAAAGATGATTCAAAAGAAACTAACGTCGCAATGATACGTTTTTCATTTGGAAGGAACATTGATTTTCAAAAACCGTTGATAGCTGTGATAGTGCGAAACACTCCGTTATGAATGCGAAGATTTTTGTAACATTTTTGTGGCCAGTGTTTGTTAGAAATGAGAAATTTTCTATTTAATTTAATAGTTTTTCATTAAAATAGCAACCGTAAATGTGAACAAAAATAGAAGGAATTGTGAATATTCTCTTAAATGAAGTAATGAAGAAAGAAAGTAAAACAATAAATGTTAGAAATGTTCAAACGTAAACACATAATAAATGTTTAAGTGTTGAAGTATTTTCCTACTCAGAGGTGAGCAAGATTTGTTTTCTGTAAAATGAAAAACTTGTATACATATTTAAAAACTAAGTAAATCGTCTAAGATTACTATTTTCAACATTGTTGTTTTAGTGAGATGTTATGCTTTTTTCACAATCATTTTACGAGAAATGTTTGAGTAAAGTAACATTTTAAGAAGATATAAAAATACATAAAAATATCTGTAGGAATGTGGTTTTGTTTTGTATGTGATATGTGTGGCAAATATTAATTATTAAAGATTTATATATTAATTATTAATGATTTATTTTGTCAGATATGTGTGGTACATATTAATTATTAAGAATTTCTATAGTAATAATTAAAGATTTATTGTATCAGATATGTGTAAATATGTGTAGCAAATATTAATTATTATGGATTTATTGTATCAGATATATGTGGCAAATTTTATTAACGACTTATATAGTAATTATTGAGGATTTATTGTATTAGATATATGTGGCAAATTTTATTAACGACTTATATAGTAATTATTGAGGATTTATTGTATTAGATATGTGTAGCAAATATTAATTATTAAGGATTTATAGTATCAGATATAAGTGGCAAATATTAATTATTAAGGATTTATATATTAATTATTATGGATATATATATTAATTATCAAGGATTTATTATATTTATTAATAAGTTTTTTTCTATAAAATTTAACAGCTTAGAAAATGACCGTGAACGTATTTAGGATGAAAGAAAGGAAGATTGCGATAGTTTAGTTTTGTAAGTAATCAGTTTATATAAATTAAAGGTGGAAGTAGGAAATTTTTTAACTTAAATAAATTTAATAAATATTGAATAATCAATTGATTTTATTTTTATGTATTGAATAGGAATGGTATTCCTGTAAAATGGTATTCCCCAAATTTATGCTTACTCTAATTTTAAATACTATTGTACAGTTGAATAAATTTACTATTTTATAAAGGCATTGATTCAATTTATAATAATGACATTTCATTTTAAAATGACACTGATGTAAATACTTTCTCCTTAAAAATAACAGTTTATAAATCTATAATGATCAGTAGAAATTCGAATATTTTCTAGCTGTTAAATTTTTCTCGCAAGGTATTTTTTTCTTAATAACTGTCTATTTTTAATAGAATAACAGCCACGTATTGTTCACTAAATTCTGACAAATTCAGAGAGATACCTGGACATTCTTTCTCTATATGGTTTATATTAATCAAATTTTAAAAAACAATATAAATCAAAAATATGCCCTTAAGTTATTGCCCACATAATCTTACAGTAGTAAACTTACCTTATGTGATGATGTTTCCTTAAATAAGAAATTTTGAATATACATTCCTACTGTTTTTATAAACTCTGAAATGTATTCTGCTACTAAAATATTCTGTAAAATACCGTTTATAGGTAAAATATAGATAGATTAATTATCATTAAAATTGTTTACGTTTTTAACTAAAAATTATATTTGAATAATGTATTTGTTACATTTCATAAAGGTTTGTGAGAAATTATGCAATATGAAACAGTACTTTTCTATTCTAGTGTACATTCTAGTGTGTTTGTGTGGGTAAGAAGTAATTAATTTTTATTGAAATATAAGATATCTATATTGCCATTTTTTAAATTCCGTATAGAAGATTGAGAAATTTTTACAGCATCTCTTCATTCTTAAGTCAAAAAATGTGAATTTCTGATAAGAATATTTATAAAAAAACTCAGGATTTTAAATTGAAGCTTAGGTGTTCAATATGCTAGATACTGATAAGAAAAATATAACAATACAATAAAAACATTTCAAACATGTTTTAAAATTCTCCTTCTGTATCTTAAAGAAACAATCAGAAAAGTTCTCTCACAAGTAAGAGAGAAAAGAGAAAAAAATATTTTGCGGAAGAAAAACAACAAATTATTTCTAAGAGATAATAGCTTCGTCATTTATTGGAGAAAAAAAGAATGATTCAAAAGAAACTTACGTGACAGTGGTACATTTTTCATTTGGGGAGAACAATTCTTTTTATGTAGCAACATTTAAAAAAAAAAACGTTGCTGATAGCCGAGATATTGTAAAAAAAATGTGTATGAAAGTGGCCTTTTTGCAGCAGGTTTTGTGTTGAAAGATTTCGTTATTAATTATATTTTTTCTATATCGTTTAATAGTTTTTCAATAAAATAACTGTAAATTTAAACTAGATTACTTTGGGGAAGTTTGATAAAGTTACTTTTTGATAGGATGGTGTTTATGATTGAAATTTAAATGACGAAGGAATAAGGAATCTAATGGGAAATTTTCAACCTTAATTAAATTTAAAAAATTAATAATGGTGAATATATTTTCATTTACTGACTGAAATATATATAGCTGACTCAATATGGAGGATCAATGTGTGCATAAATTTTGTTTAGTAAAGCAGCACTCACAGAAAAGGTATTATATTACAGAGTGATTAATTTAATGTGAAACTAAACAACATTTAGAAGGTATGATTGTTATCTCCTTAAAGCAAATAAAAAATAATTTTATACCTTAAATATATGAAAAGTCATTATTAAGAATGCAGATTTTACTGATTTTCAATAGTTTTTTGATATATTAATTACAAAATAATAAGTTATTATCAATATTACGATAACCTTAAATCTAATAAAATATATTTTAAAATTAGGATTTTTCATTAATTATAATATATTAGGATTGTTTAAATAGCTGAAAGAAAGAAGGACTACATAAATTATGTCCCTATGATAATATTTTAATTGACAAAATCATTCTCTAAATCATTTTAATTTTTATACAATAATCTAAAATCTAATATTACTTTACATACTATTATTATATCTCAATATTATAATAGTACTAGGGAACTTTGAGCTTCAATTCAAAAACTAATAAATAGTTCGGATCATAATATTTTAAGATAAACGAAATGTTAAAATGATTTAAATTTATAACTAAATATTATATTTGAATAATATATTTCTTGCATTTTATAAACGTTTGTGAGAATTTATGTAACATGAAGCATTACTTTTCCATTCTAGTGTATATTCTAGTGTGTTTGTGTGTGTGAGAGAGAAGTAATTTATTTTTATTGAAATATAAGGTATCCGTACAGCCATTTTTTAATTTCCGTATGCAAGGTTGAGAATAACAAATTTTTACAGCATCTATTCATTCTTAAGTGAAAAAATTTAATTTCTGTATAGGAATATATACAAAAAAGTTTTGAAGCTTAGATTTCAATATGTTAGATACTGATAAGAAAACAATAACAATACAATAAAAACATTTCAAACATGTTTTAAAATTCTCTTTCTGTATCTTAAAGAAACAATCAGAAAGTTCTCTCACAGGAAAAGTTATTGCACACACACAATCTTACAGAAGTAAAACTTATCTATGTGTGCTAATGCTTTCCAAAAATAAGAAATTTTGTCTGAACTTACCCATTCTTTTTACAAATTTCTAAAATGTATTCTGCCTCTAAAACAATTTATAAGATATCGTTTATAGGCAAGATATAGATAGATATATACTAAACATTAAAATTGTTTACCTTTTTTAACTAAAAATTATGTTTGTTTAAAGTATTTGTTACATTTCATAAACGTTTGTGAGAAATTATGCAATATGAAACAGTATTTTTCTATTCTAGTGTGTTTGTGTGTGAAAGAGAGAAGTAATATTTATTTCTATTGAAATATAAGATTCCATACTGCCATTTTTTAATTTTTTATTTACAAAGTTGACAAAAATAATTTTTACAGCATCTATGTGAAAAATTCTTAAGTGAAAAAAAAATTGAATTTCTGATATGAATATATACGAAAAAAAACGTTAAGTTTTTATATTGAAGCTTAGACTTTCAATATGCTAGATACGGCTACGAAAACCATAACAATACAATAAAAAACATTTCATACATGTTTTAAAATTCTCCGTCTGTATCTTAAAGAAACAATCAGAAAAGTTCTCTCAGAAAAAAGGAGAAAACAAAGAGAAAACAAAAAAACTATTTTTGCGGAAGAAAAACAACAAATTATTTCTGAGAGATAATAGCTTCGTCATTTATTGGAGAAAAAAAGAATGATTCAAAAGAACCTTACGTGACAGTGGTACATTTTTCATTTGAGGAGAAACATTCTTTTTATGTATCAACATTTTAAAAAAAAAAATAACATTGCTGATAGCCGAGATATTATGAAAAAAATCCATATGAATGCGGTCTTTTTACAGCAGGTTTTGTGGTGTAAGAGTTCGTTATTAATGATATTTTTTTTCTATACTGTTTAATAGTCTTTCAATAAAATAACTGTAAATCTAAACTAATTTACGATGCGGAAGTTTGATAAAGTTACTTTTTGATAGTATGGTGTTTAAGATTAAAAATTAAAAAAGGACGGAATTAGGAAACTAGTGGGAAATTTTCAACATTAATTAATTTTTAAAAATTTATAATGGTGAATATATTTTTCTTCACTTTCTCAAATATAAATAGCTGACTCGATATAGAGGATCAATGTGTGCATAATTTTGTTTAATCAGGCATCACTCACAGAGGTACTAACATATTATGGAGTTATTGCTATAATGTGAAACTAAACAAAATTTAGCAGGTATGATTGTTATCTCCTTAAAGCAAATTATAAAACAAATAATTTTTTTTTATACCTTAAATATATGAAAAGTCATTATTACGAATGAAGGTTTTACTGGTTTAAAATAGTTTTCCGATAGACTGATTACAAAATAATAAATTATTATCAATATTAAGATAACTATATATCTAATAAAATATATGATACAATTAAGATTTTTCGCTAATTAGGATATTTAAATGTTTAAATAGTTGAAAGAAAGAAGGAATAAATGAAAGCTGACAGTATGATAATATTTTAATAGACAAAATCATTCTCTAAATTAATATAACTTTCTATAATAACGTATATTCTAATTTTACTTTAAATACTATCATATCTACACCTCAATATTATATTAGTGCTAAAATAACTTTGAGTTGCAATTCGACAAATAATCAATATATTTTAAGATAAACGAAAAGTTTAAACTGTTTACGTTTTTAACTAAAAATTATATTTGAATAATGTATTTGTTGCATTTCATAAAAGTTTGTGAGAAATTATGCAATATGAAATATTGCTTTTCTATTCTAGTGTAAATTCGTTTGTATGTGTAAGAAGTAATTAATTTTTGTTGAAAATGTGTGGTATCCATACTTCCATTTTTTTAATTTCCGGTAGACAAGAATGTAGTTAAAAAGGAAAAAAAGCGAAAAAAAAAAAAAAAAAAAAAAAAATAAAAAAAAAAAACAAAAAAAAAAAGTAAATTTTCTACGCATCTAGTCATTCTTAAGCGAAAAACAATTGAATATTTCAATAGGATATTTAAAAAAAAGTTTTCAAATTGAATCTTAGACGTTCAGTATGCTAGATACTGATAAGAAACCCATAACTCTAACTATAAAAACATTTCAAACATGTTTTAAAATTTTCCTTCTGTATCTTAAAGAGACAATCAGAAAAGTTTTTTCACAAGTAAGAGAGACATAGTGAAAAAAAAACTATTTTGCGGAAGAAAAACAACAAATTATTTCTAAGAGATAATAGCTTCGTCATTTATAGGAGAAAAAAAAGAATGATTCAAAAGAAACTTACGTGACAGTGGTATATTTTTCATTTGGGAAGGAAACATTTTTTTATATAGCAACATTAAAAAAATAACGTTGCTGATAGTCGGGATATTCTGAAAAAAAAAAGGTATGAATGCGGCCTTTTTGCAGCAGGTTTTGTGTCGGAAGATTTCGTTATTAATGATATTTTTCTATATCGTTTAATAGTTTTTCAATAAAATAACTGTAAATCTAAACTAATTTATGGTGCGGAAGTTTGAGAAAGATACTTTTTGATAGGATGGTGTTCATGATTAAAAATTAAATAGGGACAGAATTAGGAAACTAACAACAAATTTAAAAAATTCATAATGGTGAATATATTTTCATCCACTGTCTCAAATATAAAGAGCTGACTCGATATAAACGATCAATGTGTGCATAACTTTTGTTCAGTCAGGCATACTCACAGAAGTACTAATATATTATGGAGTGATTATTAAACTAAACAACATTTAGCAGGTAGGAATGTTACCTCTTTAAAGCAAATTTAAAAATACTTTTTTTTACCATAAATTTTAAAACCTCATTACTAAAAATGCAGATTTACTGGTTTTAAATAATTTTTTGATAGATTGATTACAAAATAATAAAGTATTATCAATATTTCGATAACCTTAAATCTAATAAAATATATGATAATCCATATATATGATATCATACATTTCATATATGATAATAAAATATATGAAATATATGATATCCTAATTCTACAATTAGGATTTTTTATTAATAATAATATATTAGGGTCGTTTAAATAGTTGAAAGAAAAAAGGAATAAATAAAATATGTCCCCACAATAATATTTTGATAGACAAAATCATTCTGTAAATTATTATAACTTTTAAATAATAATCTAGAATCTAATATTACTTTAAATACTAATATTATATTTCAATATTATAATAGCACAAAAAGAATTTTGAGTCTCAATTCAACAAATAATCAATAGTTTGGATCTTAATATTTTGAAATAAACGAAACAAGTTTATAACTAAAAATTAAATTTGAATAATAAATTTGTTGTTTTTCATAAAAGTTTGTTACTAAAGTTTATAACTAAAAACTATATTTGAATAATATATTTATGCCATTTCAAAAACGTTTGTGAGAAATAATGCAATATGAAACATCACTTTTCTATTGTAGTGTATATTCTAGTGTGGTTGTGTGTGTGTGAGGGAAGAAATTTATTTTTATTGAAATATAATATATCAATGCAGCCATTTTTTTTTAATTTCCGTTTGCAAAGTTGAGAAAAATAAATTTTTACAGCATCTATTCATTTTTAAATGAAAATAAATTTGAATATCTGATAGAACTATTTACAAAAAAGTTAAGTTTTTAGATTGAAGCTTAGACTTTCAATATGCTAGATATTGATAAGAAAACCATAACAATACATAACAATACAATAAAAACATTTCAAACATGTTTTAAAATTCTCCGTCTGTATCTTAAAGAAACAATCAGAAAAATTCTCTCACAAGTAAGAGAGACAAAGAGAAAAAAACTATTTTGAGGAAGAAAAACAACAAATTATTTCTAAGAGATAATAGCTTCGTCATTTATTGGAGAAAAAAAGAATGATTCAAAAGAAACTTACGTGACAGTGGTACATTTTTCATTTGAGGGGAAACATTCATTTTATTTAGCAACATTTAAAAAAATAGCATCACTGATAACCGAGATATTGTGAAAAAAATCCGTATGAATGCGGCCTTTTTGCAGCAGGTTTTGTGGCGTAAGAGTATTAATAATATTTTTTTCTATATCATTTAATAGTTTTTCAATAAAATAACTGTAAATCTAAACTAATTTACGATGCGGAAGTTTGATAAAGTTACTTTTTGATAGTATGGTGTTTAAGATTAAAAATTAAAAAAGGACGGAATTAGGAAACTAGTGGGAAATTTTCAAACTTATTTAATTTTTTAAAATTTATAATGGTGAATCTATTTTTCTTCACTTTCTCAAATATTAATAGCTGACTCGATATAGAGGATCAATGTGTGCATAATTTTGTTTAATCAGGCAGCACTCACAGAAATACTAATATATTATGGAGTGATTGCTATAATGTGAAACTATACAACATTTAGCACGTCTGATTGTTATCTCCTTAAAGCAAATAAAAAATAGTAATTTTGACACCTTAAATATATGATAAGTCATTGTTACAAATGCAGGTTTTATTTGTTTTAAATAATTTTTCGATAGATTGATTACAAAATAATAAATTATGATGAATATGACGATAGCCTTTAATCTCATAAAATATATTATACAATTAAGATATTTTCTTAATTATGATATTTTAGTGTCGTTTAAATAGTTGAAAGAAAGAACGATTTAATAAAAGTGTCCCTATGATAATATTTGGATAAACAAAATCATTCTCTAAATTATTATAACTTTTATATAATAATCTAGGATCTAATATTACTTAAAATACTATTATTATAACTCAACATTAAAAGAGTACTAAGTAAATTTTGAGCTTCAGTGCAAAAAATAATCAATAGTATGGATCATAATATTTTGCGATAAATGAAAAGTTAAAATTGTTAACGTTTTTAACTAAAAATTATATTTGAATAATGTATTTGTGGCATTTCATAAACGTACGTGAGAAATTATGCAATATGAAACATGACTTTTCGATTTTAGTGTAAATTATAGTTTATGTGTGTAAGAATAATTAATTTTTATTGAAATATAAGATATCCATACTGTCATTTTTAATTTACGTTTACAAGGTTAAAAAAATAAATTTTTACAGCATATATTTATTCGTAAATGAGAAAAAAAATGTATTTCTGATAGGGATATTTACAAAAAATTTAGGATTTTAAATTGAAACTTAGACGTTCAATATGCTAGATACTGATAAGAAAATCATAACAATACAGTCAAAACATTTCAAACATGTATTAAATTTCTCCGTCTGTATCTTAAAGAAACAATCAGAAAAGTTCTTTCACAAGTAAGAGAGACAAAAAGAAAAAAAACTATTTTGCGGAAGAAAAACAACAAATTATTTCTAAGAGATAATAGCTTATACATTTATTGGAGAAAAAAAGAATGATTCAAAAGAAACTTACGTGACAGTGGTACATTTTTCATTTGGGGGGAAACATTCTTTTTATGTAGCAACATTTAAAAAAATAGCCTCGCTGATAGCCGAGATATTGTGAAAAAAATCCGTATGAATGCGGTCTTTTTACAGCAGGTTTTGTGGCGTAAGGGTGCATTATTAATGATGTTTCTTCTATATCGTTTAATAGTTTTTCAATAAAATAACTGTAAATCTAAACTAATTTACGATGCGGAAGTTTGATAAAGTTACTTTTTGATAGGATGCTGTTTATGATTAAAAATTAAATAAGGAAGGAATTAGGAAACTAATGGAAAATTTTCAACCTTAATTAAATTTTAAAAATTCATAATGGTGAATATATTTTCATCCACTGTCTCAAATATAAATAATTATCTGGAGGATGGATGTGTGCATAACTTTTCTTTAATTAGGTGGAACTCAGAAGAACTAATATATTATAGTGTTATTATTATAATGAGAAACAAAACATTTAGCAAGTATGCTTTTTATTTCCTTGAAACAAATTATAAAAACTAATAACTTTTATGCCTTAAATATATAAAAAATTATTATTACGAATGCAGGTTTTAAATAATGTTTCAATAGATTGATAATAAAATAATAAATTATTATTAAAATTAAGATAACTATAAATCTAATAAAATATATGATACAATTAAGATTTTTCACTAATTATGATATTTTTATGTTTAAATAGTTGAAAGAAAGAAGGACTAATTAAAATATGTCATATGATAATATTTTAATAGGCAAAATCATTCTCTAAATTATTATAACTTTATATAATAATGTAGAATCTAATATTACTTTAAATAGTATCATATCTACATCTCAATATTATAATAGTACTAAAGTAACTTTGAGCTGAAATTCAACAAATAATCAATAGTTTGGATCATACTATTTTCAGATAAAGGAGACGTTAAAATTGTTTAAGTTTTTAACTAAAAATTATATCTGAATAATGTATTTGTTGCATTTCATAAACGTTTGTGAGGAATTATGCAATATGAAACATCACTTTTCTATTCTAGTGTATATTGTAGTGTATTGTAATTTTTAAATATTTTAAATAAGGCATTTATTATAATTGCGTGTTTGTAATTATTATGTAGGAATTACCCCAATATAAATAATTATATATCATCTTTGTGTCTTATATAATGAATTGAATTCACTTTAAATTGAATTTATACAATTTCCCAGTGCTTTATGTACGATATTTTTTAACTATTTCAACCTATAAAAGCGGTAACTATTTTACAGTGTTGAATTAATGAAAATAATTATTGTTATATAAGTAATAAAAGATAAAGTAATAATTAAAGTAATAATATAGCAATTATTAAAATAATTATAGCTTCATTATAACAGCAGTTATAAAGCATGTATATAAGAAAATCAGGTGAATATTTAGTTCTCATTTATGTATTAAACTTGCATGAGCTCTGTCAGTTACACACGTCTTAATACCTTTGTTTTTCACTGATAAAATACTTAAATGATTACTTTACAATGCACTCTGTAAAATGAAGTGCATAAGAAGTATAAATAATAGTCATAGCTTATATATAATCGCAATTAGAAATCATGTTTTTGAGGAAATCAGGTAAATGTTTAGCTCTCATATATGTATTAAATTGCCTGAGCTCTGTCAGATACACATGTCTTAATATGTTTGTCTTTCACTCGAAAATTACATAAATCATAAATTTTCAATGCATTCTGTAAAATGAAGTGTATATAAAGAATAAATAATACTGATAGCTTATATATAATAGAAATTATAAAACATGTATATGAGGAAATTAGGTAAATATTTAGTTCATATATGTATTAAACTTGCATGAGCCCTGTCATTTACACAGTCTTAATATGTTTATTTTTCACTCGAAAAATATATAAATGATAACTATAAAATATATTCTCTAAAATAAAGTGTATAAGCAAAATAAATAATAGTTATAGCTTATATATAATAGCAATTATATAGCATGTATATAAGGAAATCAGGTAAATAGCTGTCATGTATTAAATTTGCATGAGCTCTGTCATTTACACACGTCTTAATATGTTTGTTTTTCACTCGAAAAATACATAAATGATAACTTTACAATACATTCTGTAAAATAAAGTGCATAAGAAGAGTAAATAATAGTGATAGTTTATATATAATAGCAATTATAAATCATGTTTTCAAATAATCAGGTAAAAATGTAACTGTCATGTATTAAATTTGCATGAGCTCTGTCATTTACACAGTCTTAATATGTTTATTTTTCACTGGAAATATACATAAATGATAACTTTACAATATATTCTATAAAATAAATTTCATGAGAAGAGTAAATAATAGTCATAGTGTATGTATAATAGCAATTATAAATCATGTTTTTAAGATATCAGGTAAATATTTAGTTCTCATATGTGTATAAAAACTTGCTTAAGCTCTGTCAGATATACACGTCTTGATACGTTTGTTTTTCACTCGAAAACTACATAAAGGGTAACTTTTAAAATATATCATCTAAAATAAAGAACATAATAAGAATAAATAATATTAATAGCTTATATATAATAGCAAGTATAACGTATGTATATGAGGAAATCAGGTAAATATCTGTCACGTATTACATTTGCTAGAGCTCTGTCATTTACACATGTCATAATATGTTTGTTTTTTACTCGAAAAATACATAAATGATAACATTAAAAATATATCCTCTAAAATAAAATAATAAGCAAAATATATAATATTAACACCTTATATATAATAGCAATTATAAAGCATGTATATAAGGAAGTCACGTAAATATTTAGCTCACATGCACAAAATTTTCATGATTTCTGTCAGTTACACACGTCTTAATATGTTTGTTTTTCACTCGAAAAATACATAAATGATAACTTTAAAATATATTCTGTAAAATAAAGTGCATAAGCATAATAAATAATATTGATAGCTTATATATAGGTGCAATAAAAAAGCATGTATATAAGAAAATAAGGTAAATATCTGTCATGTATTAATTTTGCATGAGCTCTGTCATTTACACATGTCTTAATATGTTTGTTTGTCACTCGAAAAATACATAAATGATAACTTTAAAAATATATTCTCTACAATAAAGTGATACGCAAAATAAATAATATTGATAGCTTATATATAATAGCAATTATAAAGCATGTATATAAGGAAATCAGGTAAATATCTGTCATGTATTAAATTTGCATGAGCTCTGTCATTTACAGACGTTTTAATATGTATGTTTTTCACTCGAAAAATACAAAATGATAACTTTAAATATATTCTCTAAAGTAATGGGAGTAAGATTAGTAAATATTCAATAAACCGTAAACTAAATAAATTAGTTCATATTTTTATCTCTTATGATTCACAAAATTTACTAAGAAAAAAGTAAAATGGTTATTATTCTTTTAATTATATTTAAATTAGCAACTCATTAGTTTAAAATTATAGTTTAAATTGAACAATTTTTTCAACAAAATAAAGTAAAACTAATTAAAGGAAAACACGTTAATAATTTCTAAATTATTAACACAGATTAATATACAAATACGATTTAATTAGAAACTTCTCTGCAAAAAGTAAAAAACAAAATTTAAATGTAAAAAATATTTAAAATAATATTTTATTTATCATTGTTTCGTCTATTTAAATAAACTGAAACATATTCATAAAAGAAAGATTTAAAAGAGAAACCTGCAAGTTACATTTTTTCTTTTCAAATTAAAAATGTTTTGAAAACAAATTATAATTAAAGTGTTTTTCTGTGCCGAAAAACACACAAAATGAAAAAATATAAAAACAATTATTTTAACTTAGTTTAAAACTTTATTCTTTTTAAGACAAGGAAAGTGAAAAAGTAATTTATTAAAGCAGGGTGATACAAGGTTTATTTTTTTCTTTTTAATCTAAATTCGAATTTTTTGTTTATTTTTTTTATCTTTTATCATACCATTACCATTATAAATTTTTATAATTATAACTTAATTATTATATGTAAGTATATATAATATGTATCATTTCTTTAAATAGAAATAAAAATATTAAATAACATATAAAAATTAATTATCTTATTATTTATGTTCGTGAAGTATACAAAATATTAAGTATGTTTTTTATATAAGGTTATGAATGTTTCTAAAATTAATTTTTGGAACATAATATAATTGGCATATAATATAATTTTTATTACATTTTTAACCAACATATGTGACATATGTGGATATTTCATAACGTCCCTGTGAACTCTAAAAGTTAGAAGCAATAGAGTTAAAATAATTCATATATTTATAAATGTTTTCTGACATTAAGATATGTTAATTAATAACAATAATTATATTAACAATAACACTTAATGGGTGACAAATTTTTTCTTTCAGTTTTTTGTTCAGTGTACAGACACTTTATTTTACTTTCTTCGTTCACTATTTTAATTTTTTTTCTTTTGCTTAATTTTGTTTTTTTGTATAAAATTAAGTCACTTTCTGTGTCATTAAAGATTTCTATAGAACTAACTTTCTGCATACACGATGAATATTGAAAGACTTATTGCATACAAGGCATAAAGACGTGTAGAACCGAAAGATAAATGATAATTACCATAGTGCTACTAAAGTATGTTTTTGGAGTTATAATGTTCCTGAACTATGACATTGTGGAAAATTTGTTTTATTCAAACCCTATTAGCAAGACAAGAGTGGATTAACACTCATATGCCTTTGTAGGACTGTGAATAACATTTTCTTTACTTTCCATAAGAAATTTAAAAAAGTTAGTATATGATTTTCAAATTTCTGTCGAGAAACCCAATATACTAGGGATGGACAAGCTTCTTATAGTCCTATGTTCCCCGATTAAGAGTAGGCTATTAAGTCTATCCCATATTAAATATCTAAAAATGACATTTTTGTAGCATTATGAAGTCATTTCTTTAACCATCTCATTTACTTATTCCTTATTCTAAGTTATTTAAATATATTCTGCATTATTTTCTTTCGTTTTATCACTGAACTTAACTATTACTTAAATAATTTTGTTTTCTACTATAATAGATTAAATAATAGATTAGGCTTAAATAATAGATTAGGTACATATGTGTTAATTTAATCATTGATTTTTTTTTCCATGAAAATTTTATCACCGGTATTAACAACAAATTCGTTTCACAAAAATCTATGATTTTATTTCACGGACTAATAAATATCTATAATTTAAGTTATATATCTTTGAAAATTAAGAGGTTTGTTTGTATGTTTTTTTTTTTTTTTTTTACATAACCACACGGTTTAAATAAATGAATTCAACGTGATTCACAAACTGCATTCACAGTATCGGGAGACTATAGAGGAGTATGAAGATAAACAAATTATTGAGCATGTACCAGTTAAATCTCAGACAAAAATCAAACCATTTTTTTACCTGCCTCATAGGGTACTTTACAATTCTTTAAAATAAAAATTTTTACTGATCCTGTCATATGAATGGCTATATGATAATAATTAAACAAAGATCTCTCTCTCTCTCTCTCTCTCTCTCTCTATATAATATATAATATAATATATATATAAATATATATAAATATATATAATATATATATATATATATATATATATATACATATATATATGTATATATATATATGTAATATATATATATGTATGTAAATATATATGTATATATGTATACTATATATGTATATATATATATATATATATATATATATATATATATATATATAAATATATATATATAATATATATATATATTATATATACAATATATATATATATGTATATATATATATATGTACATTATGTATATATAATGTGTATATATATTATATATATATATATATATATATATATATATATATATATATATATTATATATATATATATATATATATAGATAGCCTATATATATATGTAAATATATATATATATATATATATATATGTAAATATATATATATATATATATATATATATCTATATATATATATATATATATATATATATATATATATATAATGTTAAATAATATATCTATATAAATTGACATATGTGGATATTTCATAACGTCCCTCTGAACTCTAAAAGGTAGAAGCAATAGAGTTAAAAAAATTCATATATTATAAATGTCTTCCGACATTAATATATTTTGATTAATAATAATAATTATATTAACAATAACACTTAATATGTGACAAATTTTTTCTTTAGTGTTTTGTTCAGTGTTTTCTTTAGTGTTTTTTCTTTTGCTTAGTTTTGTTTTTTGTATTAAAGAAAGTCACTTTCTGTGTCATTAAAGGTTTCTATAGAAATAACTTTCTACTTACACGATGAATATTGAAAGACTTATTATATACAAGACATAAAGACGTGTACAACCGAAAGATAAATGATAATTACCATCCTGCTACTAAGGTATGTCTTTGAAGTCATAATGTTCCTGAACGATGATTGTGGAAAATTTGTTTTATTCAAACTCTATTGGCAAGAAAAGAGTGGATTAATTCTCATATCCCTTTGTAGGACTGTGAAAAACATTTTCTTTGCTTTCCATAAGAAATTTCAAAAAATTAGTATATGATTTTTAAATTCCTGTCGAGGAACCCAATATACCAGGGGTGGACAAGCTCCTTGATAGTCCGAGCCATTTCTCAAAATTGATATTTTTCGCGAGTTACAATTAAATACGCATTAAAAAGATATGCAAAAAAGGTATTAATTTTTTTTTTCAAAAATAGTATTTTTTGAATGTTATTTGGAAGTTTTTCATCCTTTAATTTTTCAAGGAAATTTTTGAATCGTCGACGATTTTTTGCATTCGCGCGAATGTAATTTATTACAATGTTTTCATAACATCAGGATATTTTACATATTTTGTTACGGGATGTTCTCGGTGAATTATGTAGTGAAACGGTATGAAATGTGGAATTTGAAAATCATCTCTTAAAAGCAAAAGAAGACCGAATTTTTTACCCAGCATTGACGGAGCTCCATCAGTTGTAATAATTTTTTAAAATATAATAATAAAAAAATGAATAGGGAACATGAGTACATTTATCGAGAGCCACAAATAACCTTTCAAAGTGCCGCATGTGGCACGCGAGCCATACGTTGGCCACCTAACTCATTAGAACAACGAACCTAACTCATTAGAATATTATGAAAATATTCTACGGCAAAATTCAGATATTTAATTTCTTCATTATCCTATTAATATCCGAGTTATTTCTGCCGAATATATATTGATAAACATTATAAATCTAAGTTATCAAAAATTAACCCAGAGCTAAACAAATATGAAATTTAAACAACCTTGAATATTGTAGTCTGTTATCAATATTTTCATGTTGTCATTTCAAACTTCCAACCCCACAACATCTTAAAAAAATATAAAAAGTGAAAACAGGTTTATTTCGTATCTCATGTAAGCCAAACTCTATAAATTAGTTCTCAATATTAGATAATATTTACCGCTCTAATTTCAATCGAATTACTTGCCAAATAAGTAATTTTATCGAAAGATTTCAGAAAATTGTAAAGTGTATATGAAAATTACAAAAGCGTAACAAGTAGCAGAAACTCGACAAATAGGTAGATTTTTTTATAGAAAAATAGATATACATGTACGGAAAAGAGAAACTTGTTTCAAGAAAACATAAATACACTACAAGTTACTTGTTAACTTTTCCTCTAAAGAAGCAAGCTAGAAATTAATGACTTAATGAAAAATTTTATGATACAATTCTAACAATGCCTATATATAAGGACGTATTAACTGTATAAATTCGAGATTACAGAGTAAGAAGCTAAATAGGGAAGTGTCAAATTAGTGTTGGTGTCAAACTGTTACTTTTATGTTCGCAAAGAATCATGCCTTAAAATTTAATATCCAGGTATATATCTTATCCAAATACAGGTACTCATAAATCCTAACTAACAGTAGTACATATAGATCATGTAAACTAGTTGATTCCAATAAGGGATTTCTACTCTAATAAAAACGCTTTCTAACAGTAGAAAATAACCAATGAAAATGATATATTTTCACACACACTTGTATGTATATATATGTATATGTATATATATGTATATATATATATATATATATATATATATATATATATATATATATATATATATATATATATATATATATATATATATATATATATATATATATATATATATATATATATATATATATAGCGTTAAAGTTATATATCTTTGAAAACTAAGAAGTTTGTTCGTTTGTGTCTTTGTTTTATGTACATAACAACACGGTTCGACTAAATTAATTCAACGGGGTTCTAAATTGTATTCACAGTATC
>CM063511.1:31950345-31960345 GCA_032207245.1 Pardosa pseudoannulata | reverse complement strand
TTTGTAGCCGTGTGGGCATTAGGATATTTATTTACCATCAGTGTTGCGGAAATATTTATAAGTAAATTTGTAAGTCCATTTGTATACTAGCATATAGCCCATCATGTGATGGGATCAGTAAAATTTTTAATTTTCCAGAATTGTAAAGTACCCTATGAGACAGGTAAGTAATGGTTTGTTTTTTGACTGAGAATTATCTGGTACACTCCCAATAATTTGCATATCTTCCTACTCGTCTAAAGTCTCCCGATACCGTGAATACAGTTTAGAATCACGTTGAATTCCTTTAGTAAGATAATTCAAAGTTTTCTTAACTACGTCTAAATTATCGGTAAATTCTTCCCTATTTTTTTCCTCAGTAATTAATGGAAATAAAGAAAGAAAACTATCATTTCCACAACACCCTGGAGGTAGATTTTTTTTTTTTTTGTTAATATATGTGATAAAGTTTTCCTTGGAACCAAAATTAAACGATGATGAAATTTAAAATTATCAGATATGTACCTAACTTATTATTTAAGCCAAATATAAAATAAAATTATTAATCTAATATATAAGTTCAGTGATAAAACTTATGAAAATAATGCAGACGATATTTAAATAATTTAAAATAAGAAATTATTAAAGGAGATGGGTAAAGAAATGACATCATATTGCTAGAAAAAGAAATGTTATAATTACGTATTTATTATATGATAAATTGATAAATTTATTTTCCTGCTCTTAATCGGGGAAAATAGGGCTTGAAATAGGGGTATTAAATGATAGAAAAAGGTGGGAAAGGGGAGAATTTCGAACGTTTCTAACCCTAACTCATCAAGAATGCTATATAGATGCCTCTATCTATTCCAGGTACACCCGCTTCATAAATTCAACGAGAGGCGAACAGATAAGTTAGGCTATTATTATATAGGGGTCACTTTTTTGAGAATCTTACATTGGAGTTTGAATGCAAAAGATTTTTGAAGTTGTAATGACAAATATGACTTTCAATTGGAAAACTTGATGAAAAAAATCAATAAATTAAAATAAATATGTTAAAAATCAAAGTTTGTTTATTTATGTTGCAATTTTAAACAATAATAAATTATTTTTACCTGTAATTTAAAACATGAAAAGTGATTTAAAATTTAAATAATCTAATTCCTTAGCAAAAAAAAATTAATTTACTTTAAATCTGGAAATATTTTACAGTAGAGTAAAAAAAAAATGCCTAGGTTCCCTGACAAGAAAAGTGTGAGGTTTGATTAATGATAATTTAAAAACATAAGATTTATTTTTAATGGTATTCAATAAAACATTTTTGTTGTGAGGAATGTTTTTTAGTTTAAAGATCAATTAATTTAACTGAGAAAAGTAATTTATAAAAAAAATAGGAGCCTAAAGATTATCAATTTTTATGTTCAAGTTAATACGTGACTAGAAGCGGAGTTAGAAAATTTTTTTAATAAATATTTTGTTCAACATTCATCTCCCCTGAAAATGAAGAAATTGATTAATGTAAAAGTAATGGACGAGAGAAAAACGGTTTTCTAAAATGTAGCTGATTTAAGAATTTCGCGATAAAATACATCAATTATAAATTTCAGGAAATTTTTAAGATTAATTCGAAATTAATTTCCATCCGAGATTTGTTTGTTACGGTATAGAGTAATAATCAATACAAAAGCCATGAATTTGAATGGTTCAGAATCTTTAGAATTGATATTGATTTACAGAATCGAAACAGATCATTCAAAATCCTCTGCGGGCCAATGCATTGAGTTCGGTGACAAGAAGGAATTAATCCATTAATAAGAATTTGTTGAATAGTTATTACTTAATTAAAGCTGCCAATGGGAAGGATTTTAAGAGCATGTACTCACTACATATAAATGGATTCCAGAGATTACATTAAAAGCCTGAAATTACCCTTTGAGTAAAATGCAAAATGCTTAAAATAAAAGATGGGTGATTTTAAAATACTATGCATTAAAATTTATTCACATAGAGTAGTTAATAATTAAATTCTATAAATTGAATTATTGCTCTCTTCAAAATCTGAAGACTGTATTATGATTAAGGCTTATTCAAGGTAAGGAGCTAATCATAAATAATATGGTCAATAATATGGCCGTTTATAACCAATAATGTTTCCTTTAAAGACTTTTTTTTGTTATAAACAGGAATAAAAGTAAATTTATCTGCATTCGGGGAATTTAGAATAATTTTCCGTACTCAAATAGGAATATAAGTTCTTAAAATAGCCAGTCTCACCAAAATCATCAAAGATTAATTCCGAATTAATTTCCACCCAAGGTTTGTTTGTTACAATACAGAGTGGTAATCAATACAAAAGCCATGAATTTAAATGATTCAGAATCTTTAGAATTGATATTGATTTGCAGAATCGAAACAGATCATTCAAAATCCTCTGCGGGCCAATGCATTGAGTTCGGGGACAATAAGAAATTAATTCCATTAATAAGAATTTGTTGAATAGTTATTACTTAATTACAGCTGCCAATGGGAAGGATTTTAAGAGCATATAGTCACTACATATAAATGGATTCCAGAGATTATTTTTCGTTAAAAGCCTGTAAGTTACCCTTTGATTAAAAAAAGGGGAAAAGGGGTGGACTTCGATCGTTCCTAACCCTAACTCATGAAGAATGCAATATGGATGCCTCTATCCATTCCAGGTACAAACGCTTCCTAAATTCGAGGACAGACGGACGGATAACTTAGCTATTATTATATAGGGGATACTGTTTGGGAATATTTCATTGGAGCTTTAATGCAAAAGATTTTACAAGTTGTGATGACAAATATAACTTTAAATTGGAAAACTTGCTGAAAAAATATCAATAAATTAAAATAAATATGTTAAAAATCAAAGTTTGTTTATTTATGTTGCAATTTTAAACAATAATAAACTATTGTTACCTGTAATTTAAAACATGAAAAGTGATTTTAAATTTTAATAATCTAATTCCTTAGCTAAAAAAATCAATTTACTTTAAATCTGGAAGTATTTTTACAGTAGAGTAAAAAAAAATGCGTAGGTTCCCTGACAAGAAAAGTGTGAGGTTTGATTAATGATAATTTAAAAACATAAGATTTATTTTTAATGGTATTCAATAAAACATTTTTGTTGTGAGGAATGTTTTTTAGTTTAAAGATCAATTAATTTAACTGAGAAAAGTAATTTATAAAAAAAATAGGAGCCTAAAGATTATCAATTTTTATGTTCAAGTTAATACGTGACTAGAAGCGGAGTTAGAAAATTTTTTAATAAATATTTTGTTCAACATTCATCTCCCCTGATAATGAAGAAATTGATTAATGTAAAAGTAATGGACGAGAGAAAAACGGTTTTCTAAAATGTAGCTGATTTAAGAATTTCGAGATAAAATACATCAATTATAAATTTCGGAAAATTTTTAAGATTAATTCGAAATTAAATTCCATCCGAGATTTGTTTGTTACGGTATAGAGTAATAATCAATACAAAAGCCATGAATGTGAGTGGTTCAAAATCTTTAGAATTGATATTGATTTGTAGAATCAAAACAGATCATTCAAAATCCTCTAATGCATTGAGTTCGGTGACAATAAGGAATTAATCCATTAATAAGAATTTGTTGAATAGTTATTACTTAATTAAAGCTGCCAATGGGAAGGATTTTAAGAACAAGTTTATCTCTACATATAAATGGATTCCAGAGATTACTTTACGTTAAAAGCCTGAAGTTACCCTTTGAGTAAAATGCAAAGTGCTTAAAATAAAAGGTGGGTGATTTTAAAATTTTATGCATTAAAATTTATTCACATAGAATAGATAATTATTAAGTACTATAAACTGACTTTTTGCTCTCTTCAAAATCTGAAGACTGTATTATGATTAAGGCTTATTCAAGGTATGGCGCTAATCATAAATAATATGGTCAATAATATGGCCGTTTATAACCAATAATGTTTCCTTTAAAGACTTTTTTTTGTTATAAACAGGAATAAAAGTAAATTTATCTGCATTCGGGGAATTTAGAATAATTTTCCGTACTCAAATAGGAATATAAGTTCTTAAAATAGCCAGTCTCACCAAAATCATCAAAGATTAATTCCGAATTAATTTCCACCCAAGGTTTGTTTGTTACAATACAGAGTGGTAATCAATACAAAAGCCATGAATTTAAATGATTCAGAATCTTTAGAATTGATATTGATTTGCAGAATCGAAACAGATCATTCAAAATCCTCTGCGGGCCAATGCATTGAGTTCGGTGACAATAAGGAATTAATCCATTAATAAGAATTTGTTGAATAGTTATTACTTAATTAAAGCTGCCAATGGGAAGGATTTTAAGAACAAGTTTATCTCTACATATAAATGGATTCCAGAGATTACTTTACGTTAAAAGCCTGAAGTTACCCTTTGAGTGATATGCAAAGTGCTTAAAATAAAATGTGGGTGATTTTACAATTTTATGCATTAAAATTTATTCACATAGAATAGTTAATAATTAAGTACTATAAATTGACTTTTTGCTCTCTTCAAAATCTGAAGACTGTATTATGATTAAGGCTTATTCAAGGTATGGCGCTAACATTTATCTTTCCTCTAAAAAAGTTTTTTTTTATTTTGTTATAAATAAGGAAAAAATAAAACTGTCTGTGCATTCTTGGAATTTAGAATAAATTTCCGTACTAAAATAATGATATATTTTCTTAAAATAGTTAACACCTTTGTGTATTTAAGGGCCAGTTTAACTAAAGTCTTCAAAGATTAATTCGAAATTAATTTCGATCCGAAATTTGTTTGTTACAATATAGAGTAATAATCAATACAAAAGCCTTGAATTTGAGTGGTTCTGAATCTTTAGAATTGATATTGATTTGTAGAATCAAAACCGATCATTCAAAATCCTCTACGGGCTAATGCATTGAGTTCGGTGACAATAAGGAATTAATCCATTAATAAGAATTTGTTGAATAGTTATTACTTAATTAAAGCTGCCAATGGGAAGGATTTTAAGAACAAGTTTATCTCTACATATAAATGGATTCCAGAGATTACTTTACGTTATAAATTTGTAAGTTACCCAATTGAGTAAAATGCAAAATGCTTAAAATAAAAGATGGGTGATTTTAAAATACTATGCATTAAAATTTATTCACATAGAGTAGTTAATAATTAAATTCTATAAATTGAATTATTGCTACCTTCAAAAACTGAAGACTCTATTCTGATTAAGGTTTATTTAAGATATGATGCTTACATTTATATATCCTTTAAAGAATTTTTTTATTTTGTTATAAGTAGGAATAAATTAAATTTCTATGCATTCGTGGAATTTAGAATAAATTTCCGTACTAAAATAATGATATATTTTCTTAAAATACCTAACACCTTTGTGTATTTAAGGGCTTACTGTGGACGTTGTGAGTCTGTTCGAACGTTCTCTGTGACTTCATCTTGACGTCAACTTAATAGTTTGCAAGCAAAATGACCTCAAGCTGACGTCAAAGTGACGTCACAACGAACGTTCGAACTGAGCTGCAAATACCAGAGCAAGGGCCGTAAATAAGTGCCGGTCTCACCAAAGTAGTTTAACGGTTAGCCGCGATTAATCCTTGGCGCCAGAGATGGTGGGATGTAATTCTCCGTTTAAACAGAGATTAATCGCCGTTTACTAACCGCGATTAATCTCTAAAGCGAATAATCTTTAACGTCTTTGGTGAGATCGGGCATAGGTAATAAAAATTTAGGCGATGTCTTTTACAATCGTATAGTTTAATGGGTTTTTTAAAGAATATAAATACACTATTTAAATTTTATATATTTGAGTACTTTTTCAGAATTAATCTGTGAGGAGTTCAGGGCTTCAACTCACAGGGACTCTAAACCATCGGAATAGTCGATTTTTCGACTGGTTAGGTCATTATGACGAAAATATCCTCCAGAGTAGAAAAGCTCCCATCTTCGACTGAACGCAAAGTGCCAAAATGCACTTCTAGTGACGTCATAAGATAATCTAGTAAAACTGTTTAACAAATGAAGGTACAATTAAGCTATTAGAGTCCAAGCCATTTCGTTTAATAAGCAGTTATATATATATATATATATATATATATATATATATATATATATATATTATATATATATATATATATATATATATGCATACATATATATAGATGTACGAGTAAGGGTTGAAAAAATGTTAAATTATAAATAATGCCATTTAAGTGAAAATGTGTTGGTATTGTTTGCATAATTACGTATATGTATTGCTAAAAGAGAACTCTCGTTTCAAAAAATATAAAAATTTTACAAAACTTTTATGACTATCCCTAACGAAAGACAAACTAACAATACTGACATCATTACCTTGAGGCAAAATATTTTCAATGAAGGAATTTGAATATTAATATAGATGTATAAGTAGATGATAAAATAAATTTGAAGAAAATAAAAATTCAACAGTTTGTTTCTAAAGCATTTAGTTGAAGTAAAATTGTCTTTAATTTAAAATTTGTGTATCGAAAATACACACACAAGAAAAAATAATTTAGTGTAAGGATATTTTTTATAATTTTCTTTCAACTAAAATTTAAAGGAACTAAAATTAATCAATAAAGCATTTTTTAGGGAAATAAATATTCACTGGAAATATTTTAAATTTTTTAGCAGATTTACTTAAATAAAATTAAAATGAATTAACGAAACACATGTATTATAAACCATACTATTTATAGAATGTGTTAAATATTTTTGCAGGATAATTACTGTTATTATTTAGAAAATATTAAACACTTTATTCTTCACTCAGGTTTTCGCTGTTATTTTGTATTTAGATAAACAATACATTTTTAAATAAAGACCATTTTTTAAAAATCAATGAAGCCATTACAATTTGAAACCAATCAAAATACAATTTTAAAAACAAAAGATAAATAACTCATAATATAAAAAAATCAAAGAATATAAAGCAATGAATACAAATTTAATAATTATCTTTATTCATATACCAAGTTTGTTTAACTGATATTTTTTTATTTCTGGCTTTGTATGGATGAAAGTTTTCATATTTTATGAATATGGATAGAAAATATAGTTTTTAGAACTTTTAATGTGAGTTACAGAAGAGTTGAATCTTAAATATGAACCATTTATCAGTATTTTTTTTTTACTAAAACTTAAAATAACAACTATTAATGAAATCCAAAATGTCGTTTCATTTTATAGTATATTTTATATATATTAAAAATATGTGTTGACTTTATGTATAATTAACAGTCGATAGTTGTAGGTGAAATGTATGTGTACAAAATATTAATAAACAAATCCATAATGTCATAAATTAAGTTTTTTTATATTTATTATTTCTACTATTGTATTTTATTTAAAAAAAAGAATTATATAAGAATTCAAAGAATTTTAATGTCTTTTAGAGGATACACAAGATATGCATCTCAAAGCTAGAATATTTCGTAAATGACTTTAGTTATGTGTAAATTATAATCTTAAGAACCATAAATTAAACCTTGATTTATACGGTGCGTTTCTCTCGTCTATTGTGAGAGACATTTTCAAGCGTGTTCTCTCACTTTCAAGTAATAAATAATTTATATTTGTAGAGGTTAGATTATCTAAACTGTCACCGCAATATGTTTCCAGTCAATGTAACTGAAAACTATCATTCAAATTAACGCACATCTTTCGCCCAAAGCTTCATTTAATGTGAATTGATTTTAATGAAATCTGTTCTGTTTAACTGACTAAATCATAAAACGTATTGTTTGAAGATAAATATGCATATATTCTTTATTAACATTTACACAAATTTGTGTGTTAACTAGTGTGTGACTTTGTAAAATACATTAAAAAGTTTTGATAAAAATATTTTAACTATCGCAGAATCCATTTAGACAAGATTTGGAATTACGCATGTGTGTATGTACAAATATCCATTAAATTATAAAACACTTATTTTAACAAAACTTATTATATTTTGAATAGTTTTAATGGTATATTTCTACATACATATATATTATAACTCTGAAAAAAAATTATTCAATTATGTTCTTTGTTAAACGATGGATAATGATATTAAGACCAACTACTTAATCTCAATTTCGAACTGTAACGAATACTACGTCCGTAGTAAAATTTAGAACATATAGACCAATGTACTAAAGTGCAACGTCTTACACTTTGGGTTCGAATAGCCGTAGAAATAGCCGTAGAACATATAGACATATGTATGAAAGAACACCATCCTACACTTTGGGTTCGAAAAGCCGTAGAAATTTGCAATTTTGAATTTAGAACATATAGATCTATGTGCCAAAGAGCACTACACTTTGGGTTCGAATAGCCGTAGGCATTTGCAATTTTGAATTTAGAACATATAGACCTATGTACCAAAAAGCAACGTCCTACACTTTGGGTTAAAATAGCCGTAAAAATTTGCAATTTTGAATTTAGAACATATAGACCTATGTAACAAAGAGCAACATTCTACACTTTGAGTTCGAATAGCCGTAGAAATTTGCAATTTTAAATTTAGGACTAAAGTTACTGACATTCACTTCCATACACTAACTTTTCTAATTTTTCTAACCTTTTTTGCGTACATCCTTTATGGATTCCAACTTGTAATCTATGTAATTAAAAGTTTCAAAATATTTTATATTCAATAAAATAAGCATATCTCGATAACGGAAAGATATAAAATGTTGAAAATGCTTGTATCTAGGTCTACTATAACATTTGGTATATCTCTTAAACGAGATTATTTAGTTATGCTCTTTGACACATGATCGATGATGATACAAAAATCAACTACTTAATATCTATTCCAAACGATAACGATTACCATGTTCGTAGTCGAATTAAGAACATAATAGACCTCTGTACCAAAGAGCAACGTCCTACACTTTGGGTTCGAACATCCGTAGAAAATTTGCAATTTTGAATTAAAGACTAAAGTTACTAACATTCATACATTCATTACGTTCATGACGTTCATTATTATTTGACTGCGCCATACACACAACGATTTTGCATTCAGGGCTTTAATAACCTTTTTTGCATACATCCTCTCCTGATTATAATTTGCAATCTATGTAATTAAAATTTCAAAATATTTTATATTCACGGAACTGACCATGCCTCTATAACGAAAGATATAAAATGTTCAAAATGTTTGCATACAAGTCTATTACAGCATTTTGTTGGGAATCTTTATTTCTGAATGCAATTGATAATTTGTACGACGAAATTTTCAATGTCAACGACATACATTGCCAATATATTAACTTAGTAACATGCAGATGCAAAAAACGTTTTTAAAAACATCCAAAAACAGCGAATAAATTTCATTTTCGGAAATAAGTATAAAAATATATCATTCGCAGAGAATAATACATTTTTTTATTATTTTCTGATAATAAAATAAGTACTAAAATCGCGAACAGTTTTGGTTTAAAATAATACGCCAATGTAGCAAATATATATCTCAATATAATAGATATTTAAGCTGCTAATAATACCAGATGGCTAAATTTCAGTTTTTTACTCTGAGAATATAGTAACCTTGAGAGATGAAAACAAATTGAACAGTAAAGAGTATTTGCAAATGTTGATTTCAATGTTTCCTCATACAAAGTAATAATCCGTGTATAATTCAATAAGATAATCTCTGTAGGAGTCAGCATCAATTCTTTTTTTTTTTTTTTTTTTTTTTTTTGGTACAAATATGATGATAAATCTATCAAATTTTTAAATACCGCATAATGATTTAATCTAAGATATATCATAAAAAGGTAAATTACATATTTTATGCAATTAGTAAAATTTATCTCATTTTAAAGCATGAAACATTTATAGTTACTATTTTAAATCGAATTTAGCTATTTTAAAAGTTTTTGGCTCCTTTTTTTAATTGAAATTACAGAATTATTTTCTATTTCCAGTCCAGCAGCATAATTATATTATATTGGCTAAATAATTTTG
>CM063511.1:31930345-31945345 GCA_032207245.1 Pardosa pseudoannulata | reverse complement strand
AAATTTGTAAAATGTTTTTGAATAAATTATAAATTGGATCATTTTGATGGAAAAGTAAGGAAAAAATATTTTAAAAATACTGTACGCCACCACGCACACAGTCACCTGAAAAGTAATTCGATGAAAGTAGAATTCTCTAGTTGTTTGTACGTGGACTCCATCGTGGGATTACTTGTACTGAAGTCCATTGCGCTGACCACTGAGCCACAAATATGTTAGCAATGGAGGGTTTCAAGCGGCATTACAATAATCTCAATTCTTAAATTTTTAATCGATGGCCGATTGGTTAGTATGACAATCCTTCGGTACCTTAATTCGCGGGTTTGAATCCCACTATGGCATGGGAGTTCGTAAACGTTCTGAATTGGCTTTAAGCTGTAGATCCCGTTCTCATTAGAACTCCTGTTTCAAAAAGTAGACCGTAACACTCCAAAACAAACCAAACCAAACCAAACTTCAATTTTTAATAAAATAAATATTTTCTATCGTATCAAATTGGGAATGTAAATAATTCTCAAATCAACTTAACTACATACACAAAATTTCATCAAAATCAGTCCAGCCGTTTAGGAAGAGTTATTTTACAAACACACGGACAGAAGAGTTATATATATAAATAAAACTTTTCCTGAATAAATAATAAACTAGTTATTATGACTAAACTAACTGCCCATATTACATTGTGTACATAAAATGTGTGTGCTGTTTAATGCTGTTTAATTACTGTTGTAAACAATCTAATAAACTTACGAAATACAATCTGATTATTCTATATAATGGTAAATATAATACCCGCTATTCCGTTATGTATTACATCGATTATTATTTCTCACGCACTTGGAACAATCTTGGGCATAACTGAAATTTAGCGGTGCTTATGCTTAACAAATTGTGTGTTTCTAGTATGTAATACAATGCCGGTAAGTAAACATAATTTTGGATTTCCCCTTTGCAGCTTACAATACGGTCCGGTAGTCACGTGTTAATTATCAAGAACTGATTAGGGATTCCAACAATGCTGACAGATAGTACGGAGTATAATGAAGGATTCACAAATTCTATCACGTTCTCAGAATAGATTAATTGGATTCCGGCATTTAAAGGACGGCAAATTATCAACTGCTAACCTATTCAAACTTTTAGAAGAGTTAGCATACGTATATAATGAAATTATAAATATATACTTTGAAGATATGATTAAATAAATTATATTTTCAGCATCGTAAAATTTATACCATGCGCAAACTAAAGAAATAGTAAGATTGCACATTTTTTTCAGTCTTCAGATTTTAACAGAAACACACATTTTTCACCAGTCGATATACAGTATGTTAAACCGTACTTTTTAATTTATTTAAAATATATTTTTAAATATATTTTATTTATATATGTATTATATTATATAATATGTTATTTATTAATGTATAATATGTATTTTATTAATGTATAATATGTATTATTAATGTATAATATGTATTTTATTAATATATGTTTTTATTTAAGTTAAACATATGTTTATAAATAAGCAATAAAATTACAGACTACAATTTTGAAACGTAAATATTCATTTTGACCACCTCTAAATGCATTTTGACGCGTGTCTGAATGATAATTGAATGGGTAAAACGCTGCTCTTCTTTACCAAAGTTTGTGTGTTATAATTCTTCGGATGTCAAAGATATTGTTCTAGATAGCGGTTCAGAATCAGTTTTAATCATTAGGTCATGGTCTCTTTAACCCCCCTGTAGCCAGATAGTTGACCTTAGCATTCCACACCAAACCAAAATCATAACATTTATATTTCGCATAGCTCAAAACTTTTTAGATCAATAATGTTGAGATACTGTATTTAGATCTAATTATGTAATCAAGAAACATCACAAGGTTTATGGAATGTATTTAGTCCCTAACTCTACTGTCAATAAGACAGTAGACAGTCAAGTTTTTCCTTCATACTTCATTTTTTTTATACTAAAACTTGGAAAATAAACGAAACACTGCTGCACGTTGGACTCTTAAGACAAATACGGGAAAACTAATAAAAAATTTGCAAATTTTCAGAATCGCAAAACCCACATGAAATGCAAATTCATTATTACTGACTTTTAGACCTGTTTGTCACTAAAATTTGAAAGATTAGTCTTCAAGGTGCGATTACGTCATACCGAATCATCGGGTTAGAAATGGACAAGGGAGTAGATTTTCTAAACTTTTATTCTTTGGAAAGTGGAAGAGATTGCACTCTTGTATAGAAATTATTTTTTTCTGAACCTCTTGCCTGATTATCCCGAGTTATCTCGGGTTCGTATATATTGCAGTTTATTATTATCCCGAGAAAACTCGGGATAATAGTTAATTGCAACGAACTGTTCCGGTCGCAGCAGAACTTGTCAGTACGATTTTGTTTTATCGCAGTTTTACTTGACCTGGAGGAAATGGAAGAAAATATGTAGCTTTGATTGGCAGTTTGCAAAGTTTTGTTCGTTTCGTCCTTTTTTTGGAGGGACTGGTCACGTGTTTTAAACAGATTGAAAAACATATTTCAGAAAAACACCGTGACGAGTTTTCTGCCACCCCAGAAAGACATATCACTAGTCCTTTACCACTAAGGTTGAACTCAAGGTATTTTCTAGATGTTAATCCTGCTACAGAACAAAACATCAAATCCAACGAGAGAGAGTGATATATGCTCCCTTAAAAGGGATTTCAAAGTTAAGAAAAGATGCAAGATACTTGTGAACAGAATGTCAGGTATCACTTTGTGCTGTCCCTAGTATCGAAAACTATCATACAAAGAATAATATTTAACTTTTTTTCATTTGCCCAAGATAACTCGAGTTAGTGAACTAATATTAAAAGCTCTTACACCTGTAAAAATTAAAATTTTATCTTAACTAAATGTAATTAATTAAACTTAAAACATACTTATTTTGTTTTGTTTCATATACTTGCATTTAATAATAAAAAAATTGTGATGATTTTTGCAATTTTTTTCAAAACAATTTGTAAGGGAAGCGGTTAATGGTAGTGGAATACAATTCTGTTAAAATAAATTAGATTCATATAAAGTTGACGCAGTCATATCTCTAGTTTGAGCATTTAAGTACGGTATTTGAGTTTTATAAAATTTGCTTGTAATGCAAATAAAAAATACAGTCCATGAAGTTTTTAAATAAGGAATTAGATTACTCTTGTGCAATTTGGACTTTATATAAAAGTAATAGAAAAACTAGAACCAAACAACTCAAAAATTTGGGAGTGGATGCTGAACTGTGGCTTTTTTCAGCAAAGATAGACAGTGATTCACATTGCGTTGACGAAGCTTAGATATTCTTAGTTACAGTTGGTAGCACATTAGTTTACTGTTACAGGCAATGCCTGTATGGTGAATGTGTTGACGTCTGTTTAAGATAGAACTCCTGTATACATAATTCCTTCACACATAACCATTGACTTATGGTGTGCAGATTGGCGAACTTTTTTTTTACTAATCTTCCATTAATTTGTGCCATCACAATGACGCTATACCGGTGAACAGAATCTTTCGGAGTGAATTGACGTAATACTGGACTGACAACTGGATTTACAGCCTGCAATCGCAATTTTGAGACGATCTCAGTTGCTGTGAGTTATGGGTAATCGTAACAGAAAGAGTTACATTAACATATTGTATGCGGGTCACGTACTAGTGCGTTTTCGTACGATTGATACTTGACCGTGGAACACATACTAGTACGGGTTAGTGTAAGAACATTGTTTGTTTGTGGGCACAAAAAATAACGGTATTTACAGGAAAACGAAGCAAAATGCTCTTGTTTACTACATAGATTCTTAGACTAACATTTAGACAAATAAAAACTAGCTTTTACATCAGTCGATGAGGGACCACAGAACTGGAAAAAATTAAAACTATATACTACTATTTCTATTTGATTTTTCCTATTTATGATAGTATTATAAATTTATCCACTAAAAAATACATTTTTTGTTTACAAAAACCGTATGGTTGTTATTTATATATTTCTAATTTATATATTTGTTTATATATTTCAATGTAAAATACTAAAAGTTGGTTAAAAAATTAAATAATTTTCGATCTATTGAGATTTAACTGAATAACTAAATTTACTCTCAAAACGCCCGCTTCCGGTACAATTCCTCTGCGAAATGTGCCCTCACACAATGTATTAATAAAATTCTAGAACCTCAAAACAACAACATCAAACAGTTTCTTTATTTCAAGGCATTCCTCGTGCTGTCTTTCAAAATGACAATGCGCAACCACATGCAGTATTTTTTGTTCAAGATGTTTTTTCAGCAGTACACAAACAGTTGACCTGCTAATTCTCCAAATATGCCACCTATTGAGCATGAGTTGAAAACGTTTGTTGGTCGAATATTCATTCGTCTTTTTCACCAATAGGTTTAATTTATGAACTATATATAGGCCCGTATGCAGCAATAAGATAATCTCTAAGAAGATATTGAACATCTGTTTGATCTTGCCAGGTTTTATAGTTGGATATATTGCAGAGCATACTGCTTACAACAAATGCTTTTTGGAGTACTTATTGTTTAATTTTGCTTTACAAATGTAATAATTTATTTTTGTGACATCACAATGACCACGAACATGTTAGACGCTATACCAGTGAACACACCATTCCGGATTGAATTGAACGTATTACTGGACGAACATCTAGATTTATAGTCTGCAATTGCAATTTTGCGGCGATCTCAGCTGTTATTAGTTATGGGTAATAGTAACAGACACAGTTGCATTAATGAAATTCTAGAACCCCAAAACAACTACATCAAACAGCTCCTTTATTTCAAGATATTCCTAGTGTTGTATATCAAAATGACAATGTGCATCCACATGTTGCATTCTTTGTTCAAGATGTTTTTTCAGCCGTACACAAACAGTTGACCTGCTAATCCTCCAGGAATGTCACCTATTGAGCATGAGATGAAAATGTTCGTTGGACGACGATTTGTCGTTTGTCTTTTTCCCAAACAGGTTTAATTAATGAACTATATATAGGCCCGTATACACCAATAAGGTAATCTGTAAGAAGATATTGAATATCTGTTTAATCTTGCCAGGTATTACAGTTGGATATATTGCAGGGCGTACTGCTTACAACAAACACATCTGGAGCATTTAATGTTTAATTTTGCTTTACAAATGCAATAATTTAATTTGTGCTATCACAATAACCGCGAGCATGTTAGATGCTATGCCAGTGAACACAACATTCTGGATTGAATTGAACATAATACTGGACGAACATCTAGATTTATAGTCTGCAATTGCAATTTTCGTACCATCTCACTTGCTATGAGTTATGAATAATCGTTGCAGAAACAGTTACATCAATAAAATTCTAGAACCCAAAAACAACAACATCAAACAGTTCCTTTATTCCAAGACATTCCTCGTGCTGTCTTCGAAAATGGCAATGTGCAACTACATGTTGCAATTTTTGTTCAAGACGTCTTTTCAGCAGTACACAAAAAATTAACTTGCTAATTCTCCAGATATATGACATATTGAAAATGAGTTGGAAACGTTCGTTAGTCGTTCATCTTTTTCACCGATAGGTTTAATTTACGAACTATATATAGACCCATATAAAACAATAAGGTAAAGTAATCAGTAAGACGATATTAAAATTCTGTTTGATCTTGTCACGTCTTATAGTTGGATATATTGCAGCGCGTACTGGTTACAACAAATACTTTCCAAGCACTAAATATTTAATTTTGCTTTACAAATGTAATAATTTATTCTACCAATAGAAATGAATGATATTACTCTATCAAATTTCATTTAATTCCGAGAATTCCTCAACGATTTTGCATTTTATACAGACAGGATTTTATGCAACAAATTAGAAAATATTTATAAATGTCCAAAGTGAAATGAAAACATATTTTTAGTGAATGTGTAGAAAAGGAAAACCTATTTTTCATTAAGTTTGGAGAATGTTTAAAGTTAAAAGTACAATTATAAATGAGATATTTATGTAGATTTTATACTATTTTACGCGAATTATTTTTTTCGAAGAAAACAAAAAATAGAAAAAAGCCTTAGTTATAATTATATATAGTTATATTAAATAAACTGATTTAAATATGCATTACATAATAATAAAGAATTTAAAAGAATATGAAGTCATACGTAAAAAAGAAGGTACAATCCCTGAAGAACCGTTTTGTTTTTTATCTTTAAGTATGATTTAGTTAAGTATGATTTAAGTAGATTATGTTTCATACATCCAAAACAAAACACAAATATTAACAATGTACCATATTCTTAGAATATAAAAATTCCAAAAACATCTTTCAGTCTTAGAACAAATATAAATGAAATAATAACATATAAAATTAAATTATACAAAAAATTTGGAATGTAAATTTTTGTAAGCTTAATTATCACATTATTTTCATTTATGAAAGGAAAAAAAACTTATATAATTTTTACTGTAAAGTATCAAAATTTAACATTAGTTAACTATAAAAAAGTAATTAAATTATGCTTCAAAACTAGCATAATAACAAGGGTTTCATAAATTAAATAAGAATTAATCTTTCCAGTGTATTTAAATATTTCTGTATGGCTTAATTTAAAATGTTTTTATGTACCAAATAAAATTTTAAAAATATGTTAAATATTTCAGGAGTACCTCACTTGCACTCATAAAAAATCAGAAATACCACGAAAGATTTTTTACAAATAATCACATAATTTTTATCCTTTAACTCATTGGAAAAAATATTTTCTTATGTAATTTTTACTGTTATGTAATAAACAAGTTTTCTTATAGATTTTTCTAAAGTATTTATAGGTATCTTATAGATTTTTCTAAAAGATATATTAAAAATTCTTGAAGTGTACAGATTATTTAAATAAGAAATATGCCAAGATTTAAACTTAAAAATAAATCAAATTGCTTGCAGGATTTGGTACTACTGCTTGAAGGAAAAGCTGTAACACAAAGAAATTTATCTTGCAGTCACTTATTTAGAGAATTAAGATAAAGTGAGTGCGATCAATTTTAGTAAAGAGTGTCACCTTCGCTAATGAGAATGCGAAAGAATTAATAAAGATTCCTAATTATTTACTTCGGTTTGAGTGCATGAACTCACTGATAAATAGATCGTATGTGTGTGTTAAAGAGAGAGAGAAAGAGTAAGGGTGGGAGAGTGAGCGCAGATATATGAATATAGTTTTGTTTTGAATAAGCATAAACTTTATTGTAGCGAAGCCCACATATAACGAAATCCCGAGTGTCGTGTAACTCTCATTAGGTTTAGGTATTTACCTATGATCAAATTTATAGTTATTATTTTGTTAGTCAAAGACTCTGAGACACTGGCTCTGAGAGACTTATTTTTTAAAAAAATAATAAGGTAAATTAAGAGTTACTAAAATTAAATATTACACACTGAAAATAAACACATACAAGGTTGATAGTTTAAAATAAAAATTAAATAAATTTATTATTATGCTATTTACATCTTTATGTACAAAATGTAATTCAAACTTCATAAAATTTGCTTTTCCAAACTTTTTACTAGGTATCCCATTATTCAAGATTTAACTTAATAATATCCTAACATTTAGGTAAAAAAAGAGAAGAGAATGGACCTAATTCCAAATTCAAATAACTATAATAATTATATTTGTAAATGTGCAGTTACGTACCGGGGCGATACTCATGTTGGGAGCTCTTGGTGAAAGGATGTAGACACTGCTGACTTCAGTATCATCACTGGCCTGGGGTCTTCTAAATAATTGGGGTGATTCTGAAAAGGGGATGAACTAGAACACTTCTGGTCCTTGCGAGATGTCGTCTTCGTTAGTTTTTCGGAGTCTCTCTAGGACACAACTCTTCCTTTGGTCTCCTAACTCTCTTCTTTTATTTTTATATTATTTTCATCTCTGTCCTTTTTTACTTCTCTTCGTCCAATCAGCTGTATATATCCATTGGTCTCCCTTACCATGCCCTTAAAACCTCAAATATGGGTAAATCCTTACTCCATCAAATTCGGCGCTGTCCTTAAGGGACATCATAACTCAAAAGGGACATTCTTATTTAGTGTCATGAACGGAGACATGATTTTAATCTGGGATGGAATCATATCACCACCCGAGATGGCACACGATGATTCCATTCAATTAATTTTTATAGGTCCTCTCTCCTTTACAAAAGATGTGATGAGGTCAAATATAGATCTCAAGCATTTCACTTCTCGTTTTATTTATATCAATTATATTAATTATCAATTATATTAATGATCTAAATAGCCTCGCCACAACGGGTATAGCAAACAAATCTTTTTTCCATCCAGTTTCTTATTATTTTCCATTCTGATTTATCATTTGTTTTTAGCTTCCTTTGATTGGTGTTTGAGAGGTATAAATCTTACTTCCAAGTATTATTTTGTTTAACCACTCAAAGTAAGAGCTATTTTTCGAAAAACTTGAAAAAAATATGTTTTTGAAAGTAAAGGAGTATGCAGGTAGTGTAAGATATTTTTCATAATTTCAATTCGCGGGCAGTGACTACAGAGAGAGAGCTATTTTCATATATATATATAACTATATATATACTATATATTACATATATATATATATATATATATATATATATATATAATATATATATATATATATATATATATATATATATATATATATATATATATATATATATATATATACATTTTCTTGTTCCCCAAATAAAAAGTGATATAGACTTCTAGTGCATCGTACGCTTGTATTACATCTATATGCCGCGTAACATATGTTACACCATGATATTAAACATAAAATTTTGTAAAAATCCTTTTATTGTGTATCACGTGTGATATACAAGCATTTAAAGTATTAGGGGGGGGGCATATTATATGTGGAGTACAGGACGGACAAATGTTTAAAATGATAATATTATATTATCTCTAAAAATCTGTGACTATTTCCAACACATCTTATTATTATTACATATAAAATACATTAATCATATCTAAATATATTTATGTATACTTCTCATTATAGATATAGCTTTTCTCTACTAGATGATATCGTCTTAAACTTTTAAAAAATCAAACTTCCAACTAACTAAATACATTTCACCCAAACGTAATAGAAAATAAATCAGACTTTGAGAAAATACTTTCTTTTTTTCAGAAATCATTTCTGCACTCCTTATAAGGTTTCAAGAAAAGGGCATAACTGCGCAAACGGAAAGAAAAGAGCTTTCATCTGAGGAAACGGATTTTGAATGGGTAACCCAGATGCCATCCATCAAACAGATCAGCCCCCGTTACGTGACATGCAAAGCTCAAAATAATCCCATAGTTTAGCTCGGAATATGTTCTGAGTGATACTTTTTCGTTATTGAAGTTCTTTTCGGCATACTTGTGTGATTAGATATCACCGCTTAGCTTTATGATGTTTCAGATAAATACAGAAGTCTACTAATATAATCTGAAATGAAGTTTTAAAGTACATAAATATTATACTAAAATGAGATGTGATTGAAAAAATCTCACTTTCATTCATAATTTAAACTCGATTCTCAATTTTATATTTAGATTGTGCTCATGATAGCTTACAAACTATTTCTAATACTTCAATATTATGTATCGATTTTAATATATATATATTTATATACTATATATAGATATTTATATATATATAAATATTTATATAATATATATATAATGTGGTGTGTAAATATATATATATATATTTATATACATATATATATACATATATAGTATGTACATATATGTAAATATATATGTATATATATATATATATATGTATATATATGTATATTATATATATTATATAAATATATATATATATATATATTATATATATATATTATATTAATATATATATAATATGTGTTTATATATATGTATATAATATGTATATATATGTTTTATATATATATATATATATATATAAATATATATATATATATATATATATATAACTATATATATTTTATATATTATTTTATAATATGTATGTATATGTATATATATGTATATGATATGTATATATATATATATGTTATATATATATATATATATATATATATTTATATATAATATATATATATATATATATAGTATATATATATATATATATATATACATATATATATATACATATATACATATACATATATATATACATATACATATACAAGATTCATATTTATAATATATATAATATATATATAAATATATATATTATACATATACATATATATATATATATATACATATATATATATATATATATATATATATATACATATATATATATATTTATATATATATATATATATGTGTGTGTGTGTGTGTTGTGTATTTAACCCTTTGCTTGGGTTCTCCACGTCACAAATGATATAGACTTATAATGCATCGTATGCTTTCATATCACATGTATTACACGACGATATTAAACATAAAATTTTGTAAAAATCATTTTATTGTGTATCACGTGTGATATACAAGCATTTAAAGTATTAGGGGGGGGATATTATATGTGGAGTACAGGATGAACAAATGTTTAAAATGATAATATTATATTATCTCTAAAAATCTGTGACTATTTCCAACACATCTTATTATTATTACAGATAAAATACATTAATCATATCTAAATATATTTATCTATACTTCTCATTATAGATATATAAAGATTTTAAGGTTAGATGTTATAGCGGGTTAAACTTTTAAAAAATCACTTCCAACTAAATACCTTTCACTCAAACGTAATAGAAAATAAATCAGACTTTGAGAACACGCTCTTCTTTTTTTCAGAAATCATTTCTACACTCCGTATAAGGTTTCAAGAAAAGGACATAACTGCGCAATCGGAAAGAAGAGATCTTCTCATCTGAGGAAACGGATTTTGCCTGGGTAACCCAGATGCCATCCATCAAACAGATCAGCCCCCGTTACGTGACATGCAAAGCTCGAAATAATCCCATAGTTTAGCTCGGAATATGTTCTGAGTGAGTACTTTTTCGTTATTGAAGTAGGTCTTTTCGGCATACTTGTGATTAGATATCACCGCTTTAGCTATAGGATGGTTTCAGATAAATATGCAGAAGTCTACTAATATAATCTGAAATGGAGGTTTAAAGTACATAAATTTTGTATCAAAATGGGACTGTGATTAAAAAAAATCTTTATTTCAAGCTTTTTAGATATACAAACTTATTTTACGGATGATTTATTTATAAATATTTACCATATAATGTAACTTTACTATTATTTTAAATTATATGTATTCCACAAGGTGTAAACTAATAGATGTGTTGAAAATAAAAAATCATACAAGTTTCTACTGTATTTAGTTTTACTCTAAAACAAAAAAAACACGTAAAGAGATAACCCAATTTTATTTTTGTTAAGTGTAATATCTTTATAATTTAATTTTTATAACATTATAAGTTATATGTACATGATGATTATATTTAATTTAAATAAAAAATGAAGAAAAATATATACAGAATATACTTAAACATTATTATGACGCTTTGTGGAAAATCTTAATATACAGTATTAAATACAGAATTTGCTTAAATATGTAGTATGATGTGTTGTGAAAAAACGTAATAAAATATACAGTATTAAATACAGAATTTACTTAAATATGTATTATGATTTGTTGTGAAAATATTAATAATAGTATACCGTATCAAATACAGAATTTACTTAAAAATGTATTCTGATATGTCGTGGAAAATTTTAATAAAAATATAAAATATTAAATGCAGAATTTACTTAAATATGTATTAAAATTTGTTGGGGAAATTTTAATAAAAATATACAATATTAAATATAGAATTTACTTAAATATATATTTTAATTTGTTGTGAAAAAGCTTAATACAAATATACAGTATTAAATACAGAATTTACTTAAATATCTATTATGATTTTTTGTGGAAAACTATAAAAAAATATGCAATATTCAATACTGAATTTACTTAAATGTTTAATATGATGTGTTGTGTAAACGTTTAATAAAAATATACACTATTAAATACACAAATTTATTTCTTAAATATCTATTATGATGCATTGTGGAAAAGTTTAATAAAAGGTTAATAACAATAAACAGTATTAAATATAGGATTTACTTAGTTAGGTATTATAATGTATTGTTGAAAAATATAATAAACATATACAGTATTAAATACTGAACTTACTTAAATATGTAATATAATGTATCGTAAAAGAGTTTAATAAAATAGACACTATTAAATACAGAAATTACTTATGTTCTTACGAAAAGTTTGATAAAATTTTACTAAAAGTAAACAGTATTATATATAGGATTTACTTAAATATGTATTAGGATGTATTGTAGAAAAGTTTAATAGAAATATATAGTATTAAATACAGAATTTACTTAAATATGTATTATGATGTGTTGTATAAAAATTTAATAAAAATTAAAAATACAGTAACAAAACACATCAATCATCAAAAGCAATCACAAGGCACATGCGCAGCTTTGAACCAGGTTAGGAAACTAAAAACAATATAAATAAAAGAAGAATTAACGTTTTTGAAAACTTATTTTAAAATTTAAACTAAAACATAAACATCATAACATGTCTATTTGTAATATTGACACTTTGGGTTTTGCACGCAAAAGTAAATATTTTTCATATACTAGAAAGATAGTTTCTTGTAGTCTAGATGGCTTCCAGAACTGGCCAAAAAGAGCGCAACAGCCTTTACTACAGTGAATTACTACAGTGAAAGTCAAATACAATATGATTTTATTTCCTTATTCTTTCATGACAAGAGGGGGTAGAAATCTCGGCTTGTCCAGACCAGACTAGGAGGAAATAGGACATAGGAACCAATTAATGAAAGCGTCGTAAGCAAATCCGAGATATTGCGAATTGGTGGTCTTTGAGCTGCCGTCCCATAACATCTCAAATGGGTTCTATCAGATTGAGATCCGATGAGTTATGCTGCCAGGACATTAACTGGAATTCAGCATCACGTTCCTGGAACCACTCCAACACAATTTTAGCCTTCTGACACAGGGCGTTGTCCTGTTGAAACATACCGATTCCAGCTGGAAAAACAGAGGCCATATAAACGTGCAACTTTCCCGCAATGATGTTCAGATACCCTGTAGAATTCCTGGTCTTCTCTACCACAACCACGGGTCCCAGAGATGATCAAGAGAACCTCCCCCAAAGCATAATACCGCCAACACCAGCCACGCCAGTATATGATCTACTGTACTTTCAGGGAGCAACTGTTCGACTGGAAGACAGCGTATCTTGACATGGCCATCTGAGTGATGAATGGCAAACCGTGATTCATCTGGCCAGGCAACTTTCTCCCACTGATCCATGTACCAGTCGCGATATTCCATCGCCAACTGCGCCCTGCGTAGGCGCAGTTGGCAATGACGCTTGGTTAGCAAACTCACACGAGTCGGACGTTTTCTGCGTAACACCATATCCAACATTGTCCTCTATACAGTGTGCTCCGATACTATTCTACTTGGCCCTGCATTGTATTGGGTTGTCAGCTGAGCCACTGTCTGGCTCCGGTTTTGCTTCGCCATGCGAGACAGTTTCCGACGACCTTTTTCTTTGATAGCGTGTGGACGTCCAACACCATGTCGTCTACTGCTGGTTTCACCGTCATTCATCCATTTTGCATAAGTACTAACAACTGTAGATCGCGAACAACCCACGAGTCGTGCAGTTTCGGAAATATTTGTTCCGAACCTTTGAGCCATTACAATCTGCCCTCTATCAAAATCGCTTAGATCCGCAGCCTTTCCCACGACACACAGAAGTAAGTGAAAGAATGATTCTTCAGATTTTCCAGCAGCAGTTAGATACCACTTCCACCTGATCAAGGGTCTTTCACACCCTCCACGCTAGCTCATTGCAAAATGTAGGAGTGGTCACAATCTTTTGGTTCTTGAGTGTATATATATATATATATATATGTGTGTGTGTACTATGCCTAGATGTTTAGACATCAACCAATAAGGCAGAAAGTATTTGTTCAATTTGTTCGGGGTAGACGTAGCAAATAGACATGTCCCAGGAAGGTAAATTCACACAAAAAAATGTTTTAGCTAGATGTCCGCTGATAAGACAATTTACTTCGTTAGATATGAATACAGTGTTTCACATATTTCGACCATCAAATTTATCATCAAAGCGCCGCACACTTTTTCATCCCCAAAATGACAGAACACCAAAATACCATGAAAATATGATTAGAAGTATATTATGAAGTCTTTTGTTTTGCTAAGGACTTGTTAGACAGACAGTAAATGTAGCCTTACACGGATTAAGTGCATATGAATCAGAAGGATAATCCTAACCACTACATTAAATGTTGAAAATATTGCAAGTTAATATCGATTTCCTGTCTGTAAATTCTCGCCTTGGGTTACAATTCTTAATCATACATAAATTTATAAGGGAAAAATATTTTATTTACTTACCTGGGTCAGTTTTTATATATTACAAACATAGAGTTAATTGGCTAATGATGTCGAGACCTAATGCTTAGAGCAGGTTTCGAATGAATACGAACATCCATGACACAGTGGGATTCGAAGCCACGAACTCCGGCACTGAAGATCATCCCTTAACCATTCGATCATTGTTCGGCTTATTACGGTATAATTTTTATAGTTGTTTTTAAACAAAAAAAATTCCATTTAAAATTATTTGTTTTATTGCAAATCAATCTATTTTACAAACAATATACTGTAAAAGGATATATTGTGGAAAAGCATTCAGTAAGATGCTTTAAGATGTTAAAAATTTAGAAGCATATAATGTCATTTTTAGTTTATTTATATTAAATATATGAAGGTTAAATATGTTTTTAAAGAAATGGGTTTCATCCAAAAAAAGAAGAGAGGGAAGAAAAGAGATTTTCTCCCTAATTGTTTAGAAAAATACTT
>CM063511.1:31920345-31925345 GCA_032207245.1 Pardosa pseudoannulata | reverse complement strand
GTCCGTAGCATATCTTAAGCTACACGTGCTCCTCTGTGGATGCTAAATGGGTAACAGCTACGAAACTTTGTATTAGCATAAAGGCATATAGTACCTGTATTTCTAGCTGAGTTAGAGAAAATAATCCTTAAAAAACCCAATTTACAAAATTAATAAAACCCTGCATCGAACAAAACAGTAAACATGATGTGATTTTAGAGGCTAGTATTCAGTTTTAAATTTCATCATAATTTAAAGAATATTATATATCATAAACATAAGTTCCGTTTAATTTAAAAACGATAAAATCTTCATCTAAGTTTCTGTTATGTTTCATTTATCTGAATATTTAAAAAAATAGCTAATATATGGATATACAAAAAGTCTATAAATTACTGAAATTTTCCTGTTTTTTAAAACATCAGAAAAAAGTAATTCCAATAATATTTCCATAATTAATCTCAATCTTTGAAGTTAGTGAGCCATTGAGTGAATGATATCTCTTTTGGACATGATCATACAGTCAAGTGTAGAAACTCGAGGACAACAGATAAATTGCAAAAATCGAGCTCGCGCAGCTAAAGTATACTTTGTTAGATTAATTTTCTGCTCAGTCGCGAAACTGCCTGGTTAAGTCACAAAAATATAGCCTCACGCTCATCTACTCTGAAGGATTTCGGGAGATAATTCAATAAGTTCATGTAAAATATTCCATTAATTTGGAATTTAGACTATATTATGCATTAAGAGATTAAAATTATTTTGGGGACTATATCTGAGATGTAATAAACATTTTGGAACAGTTAAGTATGCATAATTCGATTCATTTTCTGAGAAGTCGCCAAACTGCACGTTTTAGGCACAAAAATATATCCTCGCACTCATCGACTCTGAAGGATTTCGTGAGAGAATTCAATAAGTTCATGTAAAATTGCAGGCCACTCATGTCTTTTCTCTTAAAATGTTCCATTAATTTGGAATTTAGACTATTTTATGCATTAAGAGATTAAAACTAGTTTGGGGACATTATCTCAGATATAATACACATTTTCGAACAGCTAATGTATGCCTAATTAGATTCCTTTTCTGACCAGTCACCAAATTGCACGATTTAACAACCTAACAAATTGATTGATATTTATTTTTTATCGTGAGTAATGGTATACAAAATATTCCATTTATCATAACAGTGTCAATCTTTAGATGTAGGTGTTTCTGGTACTTAATTATGATTATACACTTCATCTATGTGTTCTTTTATATTTAATGTCCTTCAAACACGATTGTATCTTAATAATTATAAATTCTGATGAACTAATATTTTATATACTGAGTTTAAAACTATGTCATTTTTAACCTGATTGACATTTAATTTTTATCGTGTGTAATGGTATACAAAATATCCCATTTATCATAACATTGTCAATCTTTAGATGTAGGTGTTTTTGGTACTTAGTTATGATTATACATTTCATCTATGTGTTCTTTTATTTTTAATGTCCTTGAAACATGATTGTATCTTAATAATTATAATTTCTGATGACCTAATATTTTATATATTGAGTTTGGAATTATGTCACTCTTAACAACCTGACTGACATTTATTTCTTGCCGTGTATAAAATCATTTATTTATCATAACAGTGTCAATGTTTAGATGCTAATAAAATAACATCTATTATTCAAAATACTTTTAAAAATAAATATTTAAAGTAGTCAGAAATATTTTAAAAGAAATATAAATTTAATGATAAATAAGTTATAGTTCATTTAAAATATTTCTGATTTAATTATAAATAAATAATAAAATTTATTTTATTTTTTATTTATAATTAAAATACAATTATAGAGCTGAAATACGTTGCAATTAAAAATGTTATTTACGAATTCATGAAAATAAACGGGGAAAAGTGACTCAAGCCTTATTTTACACATTCTGTTTTTTGCTGATTAGTCCGTATCATACTTATAACAGCTGTGCATAAATAAGATAAATATAAATTTGTGTAACGAATTCCCTTAATTGACCCTTTATCTCCTATATAATAATAGCCTAAGTTATCAGTCCGTCTTTCCTCGAATTTATGAAGCGGTTGGACCTGGACTGGATAGAGCACCCATATTGAATTCTTGATGAGTTATGGTTAGCTAAATACAAACAGAGTTCGAAATCCACCCCCTTCCCTATATTTCGATAGTTTAATGTCATAATATCTAGCCTTATTTTCCCCAGTGAAGAGCAGGTGATTAAATTCATCAATTTATCACATCATAAATGTTTTTGGTACTTATGATTATACATTTCATCTATGTGTTCTTCTATTTTTAATGTGCTTAAAGCATGATTGTATCTTAATAATTATAAATTCTGATGAATTAATATTTTATATATTGATTTCAAAATTATGTCATTCTTAACAACCTGATTGACATTTGTTTTTTGTCTTGTGTAATGGTATATAAAACCTTTCATTTATCATAACATAGTTAATATTAAGGTGTGGATGTTTTTGGTAATTACTTATTATTATACATTTCATCTATGTGTTCTTTTATTTTTAATGTTCTTGAAACATCATTATATCTTAATAATTATAAATTCTCATGACCTAATATTTATATACTGAGTTCAAAATTATGTCATTCTTAACAACCTGATTGACATTTTTTTTTCGCGTGTAATGATATTTAAAACTTCTCATTTATCATAATACTGTCAATCTTTAGATGTGGGTGTTTTTGGTACTTAATAATGATTACACATTTCATCTGTGTGTTTTGTTAATGTGTTTGAAGCCTGATTGTACCTGAATAATTTTAAATTCTGATGGACTAATATTTTATATACTGAGTTTGAAATTATGTCATTCTTAACAACCTGACTGACATTTATTTTTTTGTCGTGTGTAATAGTATATAAATTTTTTTAACTATCATAACAGTGTCAATCTTTAGATGTGGGTGTTTTCGTACTTATGATTATACATTTCATTTATGTGTTGATTTATTTTTAATGTTTGTGAAACATGATTTTATCTTAATAATTATAAATTCTGATGAACTAATATTTTATATATTGATTTCAAAATTATGTCATTCTTAACAACCTGACTAACATTTATTTTTTGTTACGTGTAATGGTACATAAATTCTTTCATGTATCATAACAGTGTCATTCTTTAGATGTGTGTGTTTTCGGTACTTACTTATGATTATACATTTCATCTATGCGTTCTTTTATTTTTAACGTGCTTGAAACATGATTGTATCTTAATAATTATAAATTCTGATGAACTATTATTTTATATACTGAGTTTAAAATTATGTCATTTTTAATAACTTGATTGACATTTATTTTTTTTTCTTGTGTAATGGTATAAAAAACGTCTCATTTATGATAATAGCATGAATCTTTAGATATGGTATGGAAATTATTCCATTGACGTTTTCTTTGTAATAAAGAGATAAAGATATGTAATGTAATTTTTGTGATAATTTAAATAAAACTCCATTTAAGATATAGAATATTTTAAATAAATAACGATAAAAATATTTCTGCTAAAATCTGTCTGATTTTTCAAAATCACTATATATTTGTGAGGCCTTATTTAAGAAACTTTTTTTTCATCTCCGTTGTTCCCTGTTTACTCTAAAAAATAATTAATATGAAGCAAAACAAAGTGCCAGAAATCAAGCGTGGGACTTATCCATAATTACATACTGATGATCCAAACTCCATCATCATCATCATCATAATTAAGGGTGATTAATAGACTTTTTTCTTTCTTTTACTCTTTTTGGAAATGCTTCATTGAATAATTTTATTAGCAATCTGCTTTCTTTGAAAAAATATAGAAAAAGGCTATCAAAGTATGATATTTTATAATTACTTAAATCCATTTTTTTTCAGGGCACGGTAGACATTATAAAACCCCTTGGTATTTTAAGCAGTAGTTTCATATTAACTATAAATTAGAATAATTTTTGACCCATTAAAATATTTATTTTTTTGGTCCCAGATCTAGTTACTGATACACAACCATTGTTGATTTTTACATTTGGATCATATTAAAAAAAATTTAAGAAATATAATAAAAATTTCTATGTAAATTAATTAATATTTTATGGAAACACAAATTTCCCCTTATTTCCTTGATTTGGCTTGGAGCGTTACGGTCTGCTTTTTGCATGAGACCGGGACCTACTGCTTAAAGCCGATTCCGAACGGCTACAAACTTCCATGCCACAATTGGATTCGAACCCACGAACTCCGGTTCCGAAGGACAACACCCTAACTATTCGGAAATCGTTCGGCATATTTACTTGATTGTATTATATTTTTATTTATATTTTACAAATTTAAATTTCACTTTAATAAATTTAAAAATAATAATAAATAATAAATTCAAACAAATTTAAAAGATAATTTACACGTTATTAACGTTCTTTGGCTAGATCACAAAGAAATATTAAACAAATTATCCTGAATACTATCAGCCTATATCAATGCTGTTGTGTTCTGTTTGAAAATTATATACATAATATAAGCTATTTTAATATACCAAACACAGTAATAAAGAGTTTTGCTTAAAGTTATGGAGTTTCATATTAACTATAAATTAGAATAATTTTCTGACCCATTAAAAATTCTTTTTGGTTGTTTTTTGAGACTCTTTCAAAAAATTATATGGATCACAGTAAAAATTTCCATGTAAATTAATTAATAATTTATGGAAACACATTTCCCTTTATCTTCTTTGTTGTATTATATTTTTATTTATATTTTTCAAATTTAAATTTCTAGGTAATTTACAAATTATTAACGTTCTTTCGCTAGATAACTAAGAAATATTAAAGAAATTATCCTCAATATTATCATTCTATATCAATGGTGTTCAAAAACCCACATTCTATTTGAACACTGTATACTTAATATAAGCTACTTTAATATACCAAACACAGTAATAAAGAATTTTGGTTAAAGTTATGGAACTCTAAGCAAAATACAGCTCTGGTTAACAA
>CM063511.1:31907845-31912845 GCA_032207245.1 Pardosa pseudoannulata | reverse complement strand
TTCTTCTACTAATTATAAAAAATCAATTTTATATCCACATTATGGGTACTTACTATTAATAAAACTATGTGGCATAGTGACAAAGAAGTTTTTAGGGTCATTATGCCACATAGTGACCTTTAAGTATTATAGATGCAGTACTCATATTTACAATTCAATCATTACTATTTCAATTTCATTAATAATCATTCTTCTACTAATCATAAAAATCAATTTTATAACCATAGTATGGGTACTTACTATTAAGAAAACTATGTGGCATACTACAAAAATGTGTTTAGGGCTTTATATACACAGTTAAGCTATTTATTATAACAGTATTTGTTATATCGAATTGATATTATTTGTCTTCATATACCAAGAACAAGTAATTGCTATCAATGAAAGTATGTGGTATAATGATACACACACAAAAAAATTATGAACTTACAGGCCCAGTAAAGTCATTTAAAATTATTGAAACTATGTGAAAATATGACACAACAAAGATTTTTATTTGTGTTTATTACCTATAAAAATATGTATTGTGTCATAATTCTTCAGCTCACTGTGTTCTGCAGCTCTTTTTCTCAGTACAAAGGTTGTTTAAACTAAATTACATAATATTCTTGTGTTTGAAACGCTGTATTTGATGGCTCTTATTCTGAACTATCTTGCGACACCTTAATTTTCAGGATAATAATGGCTTTTGAAGTGTCAGAAATGGTATTCTATCCCATTCCTCCTGAACAGCTTTCCAGTGTCCTGTAAGGATTGTGGACGACGTTTCATAATGCAGATTTTAAAAGTCCAAAAGCACAAAAATCCATAGGTGATACATCGGGATATTTAGTATTGATATCAGTGAAGAGTATGTCATTGATTCCGGTTTTTTGTTCCATTTCTTTTAGGAAATTTAGGGTGAATTTTGATGTCTGACCGTTAGCTTTGTCTTGATAGAGTTCGGCAGATTGATGGCACTGCGGGTAAAGCGATGGTATTTCATTCAGAAAAATTGGTGATAAAATATGTTCCTGATATTATATGGAGTTCATCTTGACATTGTTTTCAACTCTCTTTATTTTTAACTTGTTATTACATGAAAAACCAGCAACAATTATGAATCCCTTAGAAAAACTTCCTTTCGATTCTTTGAACCATGTACTTAAATTTTTTTCTCCCCTTATATGATAATAAATGGATCTGTTTTTGTTGAAGTCATTTAAATACACCCATGATTCACCTATTGTGACAATTTTTTCCCATTTTTCTTTGGGTTAATGTTTTTCATACAAAATTCTACAGCGAATCCTGCTTTCAGTAATATGCTTTAGTGAAAGACGGTGAACATTGCGTTTTTTCGCTTTCTTAAGATTTAAACCAATGTTTATCATTTTGTTTACAGTGAACACTTTTTTAATGATTTTGCAACTGTCATTTAACTAGGAGGATTTTCTTTTAACATTAAACAACGTACATTTGCAATAGTCGAAGATGTTCTTTTTTTCCTTTATACATGTTTGGAATTATTGTCCCACTTGAGGCTCCAATTTGATGCTTTTTTTCTTTCTTTTTGACAATATTACCTATCGATGCTTTAGATATCCCAAAACCTTGACTCTCATATCGTTTTTGGATAACGGAATATGAATAATTCTCTTCGGAAAGAGCATAAATATAGCTTTCAAAACACTGCTTCGTTAAAAACGCCATTTTGGAAAAAAAAACCTCTCCAGGCTCAGATTTTTTAATACCGCTAACCAAAATACTCTAAAAAATGTGCGAAGAGCTTCTGTACAGCTTGTCCATGTAGCCTTGTTTATCTCCTTTACTATCATCAATCGTACAATTAGCGATTTCAAACTTTTTCCTATTAGAGCGCTAGTAAAATTACGGTGTGTTATTTTAGGTGTGAACTGTGCCACTTCTGTTTCTTTTAAAAATCATCTTTCGTGGTAAGTATGAGACCTAAAACACATGAATTCTAAAATTCTGAAAATCCTTATTTCCAGCAAAAAGATGGCATAGAATGCAGCTGCTTTATCTAAAGCATTATATATTACAGAAATATTGAGCATTATTAAGGAATCAAGTGAGAAGAGGAAAACAATAAATATATGAGTTGAATACTATGGATGAAGTATAGCTGATTGATAGTAAATAAATATCTTTGACACGACTGGCAACAATTGAAATTAAATTTCCAACTGCTAAATATTGCAGTATATTGAATTCAAAAAATACATTTGACTTTAGAGGATATAGTAGAATTCTGTCTACAATTTTTATGCATTTTTTCATAGGATATTCAATATAATGCTGCAAAACACAAGGGAATTCTCTTTTCTCGTCCTTCTATCTTAGAATTCCAATTTCACGAGAATCAATAATATTTTTCAATATTTTGGAATAAATAAAGAATATATTTTAATACATATATTTCTCTGTGGGTGGGTGACAGGACTTTTGATTCTTTCTGTTCTTTAATGCACGTGTCTTATTAATAATAGTAACAAATACAAACACACGCATGCATATGAATATAAATGCACATATAAATATATATATATATATATATATATATATATATATATATACTCATATGAACATATATGTACAATAAAATGTGTATTCTAATAAAGATGTGCAAAAAATATTCCGTGTGTTTTAATTCTTTCTCATTTTTACGCTTGCAAACAGCGTAAAATATATATTTCTAATAAATTATTTTCCTACGATATATATCACTAGAAAACCCTATTTTTATGGTTTCAAAAGTCTTGTATAAGTTTTTTTGAACAGATACATTGTACACGCCAGGCTCTTCCTCCATTTTTTCCAAAATCAGAAAATGATAATAATTTGGCGACAAAAGTTATGTATTACATATTGCGTATATATTACATCTATACCTTTTTCATAAAGGCGAGGTTTGCCACACCCACGCATACAAAAACTTAATATTGTGTTGATATTCAATAGTATTACAATATTCTATTAAATAATTTTTAACTATTTATTAAAAATATATGTTCAGTGTATATTAAAATTATATAAATGTTTTAAATTACGTTTATGTTTTAAACGTTAATGTTTTAAAACTATGCAAATTGTGTAAGTTATGTTTTGTCAATAGTTTGGTTTCAAAAATTTTCCGCCATGTTATTTTTTATTTGGCGATCTTTCAGGAAACGCCATTTTCTGATGGTCGCCTAATAAAAACATGGTGGACGGTACCGGGAGTTTTTTCTCATAAAATGCCTATTCGATTTTTTCATTCCACCAGACTCATTTTTTCTAACTAGTTACTTCAAGTTTCTATTTTAGTCAAATTTAATTAATATAGTTTTTGGTGAATTTATCCCCTACTCCCGCGAAATGGAAATGCACCTAAATTTCTTTGTTTTATTATTGAAACGATGTTTGGCTAGGCGACAAACAGTTAGCAAATACATTTGCGATTATATCATTATTACATAATACCACCAAATATAACATGTCTCCTTTGGAGTCAATACTAACGCTCGGCTTCATTGCAATTTAGGGTGATTCTTTATCTATATTTACCATCGCCAAGTATGCGAGGTTTCTCGCCAAGGGCAAACCGAGTTTTTCAAACTGCAATTGCGTATAACATTTTTGTATACACTTTTAAGTATTTGTATACTCAGTTTACGATTGTTTTATTATCATTGCTTTTATAAAGTTTATACCTAAATTTTCTCATAAATTTCCGTATGGAGGACTACTTAAGAATTGGGTTCCCCTTCGCAAATTTGGCGAAAATATTGGCGTTATTTACTAAAAGACAAAGGTTTACAAAATCACAGCCAATATTGTATTTCTTGCTTTTTCAGACGACTTTAAATAATACACAATACACCATCGTGATAGAAATATATACTCTTACTTAATTAAAGAAAACGACTTTAAAACCGGACATTTATATGGAACTACTTAAGAATTGGGTTCCTCTTTGCAAATTTGTCTAAAATATTGGCGATATTTACTAAAACACAAAGGTAATCTATCATAAGCTCTTACTTAACTAAAGAAAACGAATTGAAAACCGAACATTTATATTTATGGGCAATTAATCCCTTAACAGTTAAGAAACATAACAGCTCCAAATTATTAAAAATCAGCCATAGTGAACCATTAATGGTTTGTTATATCTATTTTTTTAAGCATTGAACACTTTTAATATATAAGAAAATAGTTACACAAAGAGAGTTGGATGCAAATATCTTATAAATTATAATATAGATACAGATTGTTTGGACAGGGTGAGATCAGGAGAAAATGTTAAGCGACCATACTTAAACCATTATCTCCAAGTTGGCGGGAGAACCCAGTTTTTTAGTCAAGCCAAATTTAATCCATACTGTGTTTTTTAATATTTTAATACTTATAGTTTACGTTTTTGGCCGTATCCCAGTTCGGGGGAGCCTTCCAAGTTCAGTGGACACGCCAAGCATTAGCGATGTCGCCAAATTCTAGAACCCAGTTTTCTGTCAAACATTGCTCTATCTTTTATTTTCTTTTTTTTTCAAATTTGTATTCATCTTAACAAAATTTCAAACATTTTTGTCCAAAATATGCTTTGAAATTGGGTATAAACTTAATACAAAACAAAGCACAAATTGTAAGAATTACTTGGCGAGAAATTGACGTCACCTGTACAAAAATAGAGCCAAAAAACATGACGGCCGGCTCTCTGATATGGGATTCTACCATGTTTTTTATTGCATTTGTATAACTCATGTGGATGTATATGTGGACGCCATCTTAAATGACATGCTGGCATTATTGCCACCAAAAAAATCGCCAATAAAATAAGGTGGCACGTTATAATGTATTTTAACCCTATAGCTCTTCTTGCCTTATATTTGTCTAAACATTAAACATCAAAATATAGAATAAATAAGATATTTTCATTCTACTTTATAATTACAAGATTCATCCATATTTCTATTTCAACTAGCAATACAAAAAGTGAAATTTCTATTCGAATTCGTTTT